>CM062804.1:431499793-431863504 GCA_031772625.1 Pinus tabuliformis
CCAAACAACACACAACAAAACATAAGTAGCGTCCATCCAAAAATCATCATATAACGTTAAGCACAGAAAAGATATAATCTCTTCATTTATTAACTAGTCTAACAACATGAAAAATCAAATCTAACTACAAAATGAAACACTGAAATAACAGGGCATAAGGTTAGAAATACAATACAAAGATGCCCCATGGCATCAGATGCATTCAATATAGTGCATACTGAGCATTTGCCTGTTTTCAGACAAATCTGTTGGCTATTTCTCGGATGTGCCATGTCCAATTCTGCATATGGTAGGACTTTTTCCTATTCGAAAATCAAGCTCCTTGCGGCCATCTGATGCATCAAATCAATTTTTAGTTTTCTTTCTCTTGCGTTTTTTCTTTTTGGCAGGGTGTATCACTGATGACATGGAACCTTCTGCGTCAAAACTCTCAGATGAAATATGTAAGATATGCGTGACATGTATTTCTTCATCTTGCATTTGATTTTTATCGTTTTTAATTTTATCTTGATCACCTTCAATTAACCACTTTTCAATGGAACAATTGACCTCCTCATAATAAGATGAAGCTTGTTGCAGCGAATAAGGAGGCTTCTGATCTATTGACGTCTCCTTGTTTCTTTCATCCTTATATCGCTGTCGAAATTTCTGTACCTGTATTGTAATGGCATCCATCTGGCTAGAGTGTTCAACCTTCATAGCACCAATTTCCCTAGCATGGTCTTCCTCCATGCTCAATAACTTATTCTGAAGACATATTTGACTAGCTTCCATATCTTTTATTACTATCTCTCTTCATTTTCAATTTTACTTTCATTTTTGATTTTTTTGATTTTTTTTTTCAAATAAAAAATAAAAAAATAAACATTTAAAAAATCCTAAAAATCCAAATCATTAGAAAATTCTAAAAAAAAAATAAATTTACCTTTTTTTTTTTAGTAGCATTTAGTCTTGCTAAAAATATCAAGAAATTCACCAAAGAAGTAATCAAGATTGTCAAATTTAAACTCCTTCTTGGTGTCTATTGTACTAAGGTAAAAAATCTTTTGGGTATTTGTCATTTCTCTATAGTTAGGTATGCTTAAGTTTTTTTTTAATATCTGAAGATTAACTATTTGAAAGTGGTGAATCATTTTTTGAAACTCGTTAGCACTTAAATTCTGTGGTTATTTAAAGTGTTTATATCTCGTGAAATTTAATTGCTAAGACACTGTGCATCTAGTGAAATTGATCGTTTTGCTTGAATTATTTGATGCTTGTTACATGTTAGATATTTTGCAAATATTTTCAAGCAATCGTTAATTATTTCATCAGTAGCAGCAAATAATCAATTACTTGGATCATTGACTCCATAAGGCACTGGTATTAATCATTTAAAATTTAATCTAAATCTTGCTAAGCCTTAAATCAAGTATTCGATTGCCTTGCTGTGTCTCCCAAGCCGGTTGATTCCCAACTAGTTCTCTTTCATTCCATTTATCTATATGGTCTACCCCCTTTAGCTTGTTGTAGGGAGACAACTTAAACGGAGAGATTGGGGATCAGGGTGACAGCCCCCGATCTAAGCGTTGTCGCGGTGCCTGGACACTCTGTGTGACAACAGGTATGATGGGAGAATATGTGAGCACGGGCAGCTTTCAATAGCATTGTCAAGAACAAATTCTATGACATCAAAATTGTTGTTGAGGGAAAACTCTATTTTGTTGGCTATTGGGAAGAATGAAAATAGTAGCAATCCCTGCAATTGAAGCCCAATCATATGGTAGATGCCTATGTCCAAAGATTAAATTACTATAGCATTCTACTTGTTGTCGCCCGAATTGTACACCCAATGTGACAACGCTTAGAGCAGGGGCTATCATTCTGATCCCTGCTCAATCCGTTTAAGCTAATCTCCTAAGGCAAGCTAAGGGGGTTAGTCCATGAAGGCAAAATGATGAGGAACCTGTTGAAAATCAACGAGATCAGGAGATACAAATGAATATCCTAGCAACTTGATTTTAGATTATATGGCAAGTGATATTAATGAGCACAACCAATTAGATTATTGAGATATACCAATGATAGACTAGTGCCATAGAATTAGGAAGTACTTGCACAACAATGATTAATATGCCAAGTTACTGGATAGACAAATGCTGCAGAGATGATATGCAAAATCTATCCTAGATGAGATGTGAGATCTAATCTAAATGTGAAATGCAAAATCTTGGTCACTTTTAGTTAGGTGCCTAGTTTAAGTGAGGGCCTTCACCTCAATTGTTTTGAAGCAAGTCTCACACAGGGTTGTAAAAAGAAGTCCAGGGGAAGGAGGCTAAGGCCTCATTAACGATACCTACCTTGGAGTTCTAACAACCTAGATGCCTCCGTTCCTACAAGGGATTGCCCGCAAGAGAACTGCAAGGTCCCCTGTTTTAACCTCAGTGCAAGGGTCAACTGTCGCAAATTGGGAGAGAAGGTGACCTTAATTATCTATGAACCAAGCTTATGCTTGGAGGTAAGTTTTCAATATGCAATTCTACTCTAGGATGAGAATGTAAGAAATGAGCCAATTAGAAATGCTTCAATGAGATAACAATGAGAAAATGTTCCAGTAACAACAAGATAAAATCACTTATAACCAGTATGTCAAATTTCACTTTGTCAATCAAGAACCAAATAGAAAAGCACCTTAATGTTACTCAATGAAACAATTATAGCAAGATCTCTTTATCACTTATGTATGCTTATTAGAATTTCTCTTTCAATTGTTAAATTGGCAATTTAGAACAAGAGAAGACTTTCAAGATTTGCAAGAGCACAACTATAGGCAATTAGAGAAGATTGCTATCGGTGAGATTAGTAAATGAAATGCAGCAAGAGGATTCAACCAGGCGATGCAATTTGCGAGAGAGGAACACTTATGCAACTAATGTCCAAACATGCACAATGAGATGCAAAAAGTTGAATGCAACTAGAGAGAAGAAACAAGGAGGAGTTGTTAGTTTTTGTAGCATCGGATGTGTTTTAGCCTTGAAATTTTGTGGAGAGGTTAGAATACATGAGATCTCCAAAACCCAAAAATCGTTCTGGAAATTCCACCTAGAAATGACTTAATTGGATTATTAGCCAGTTTTTAAATATTTCCTAAGTCTAAACTTAGGGAATATGGTTAATTAATCAGAATTAATTAAGTCAAAGTGTGAGTGTTCTAGAAACTCACACAGATCAACTTCTAGTTAATCCTAGCCATCGATAAAGATTTAATCTAGGTTGTTGGAGTCCCAATAGAGGATTATAAGAAGAAGTCGATGGGCACTTGGGGAATACACTTGAGTAGCAGTTCCTTGTGCAGATCGAGCTAGCAACAGTAGAGTTCGAGCCAGAGAGGGATGCAGTGTCAGTGAGGGGCAAGGATAGTGATCCGGAGGAAGATTTCCAGATCCGGAGAGGCAGTAGCAAAATGCTGAGTTATTCCTAGTGTAGGAAGGCAAGTGCAAGAACGCGCAAGTGCAGGAATGCGCGAGTGCAGAAATGCGCGAGTACCGGAACGCGAGTGAAGGAAGTGCGAGTGTCAGGGTTGCTTAGGGAATATATCTGCCAAATTTTCTTGTTGTTTGGATTGCTAGTTGGGCATCCATAGATGTACTTAGATTTCACTGCTGCATAATAAAATAAAACCCTCACTGCTGCACCGGTTTTCCCAAGTTGGGGTTTTCCAGAGACATTTGTCAAAAAATAACTATGTTATTTTATGTGTGTAGTAGCATTTCTTCCAGCATTTATTCTTTCGCAGTTTTCTTTATGTAGTTTGCAGTGTGAGTTATTCAGTATTTGTTGTAGGAAACAGTAAATAAATTGTTAATTAAAATAACAATTAGGAGAATAATTTCCAGTTGTTGCAATAGGATTCGGGTTTCCGAATTTTCACATGGTATTAGAGCACAAATGATCAGTCGGAGAGCTCAGTAGCGAAGAAAGGAGTTTCATTGTTCAGTGTGGGCAACAGATCGAAACTCCAGAGGGCAACGCAGTCACTTTGCCAAGAGGCCAAATTTCTTGAGGAGATTCAATTTTTCTAAGAGAGGGATAGAAAAATTCGATCTCTCTAGATCGAGAGATTCCAGAGGCAGAGGGAGCAGCCCAGTATTTTCGCAAAGCATGTCTCTAGCTGGACGTAGTAGTTTTGCAGCGGTTTGCTAGAGCAGAGCTAGCATTGGGTGGAAGAAGAGCACACACTGAGGGAAAATTTCCCTCAAGGAACTTCTAGTCTCAAGAAGTTCGATTTCCAGTTGCAGATTGGTAGTGGTTGTGAGAAGATCTTCTCACTCCAGAAGGGAGTGTGAGTAGCAGATCCTGCAGCCGAGCAAAGGGAAAGAGGGAGATTTTCGGGTTTATTTTCTCTAATTTTGAGTTTCCAAATTTTGTAGCTCTGCAGGGATGACCATACGATATTGCCATAGGAGGTCGTACGAGTTAGCCACAATGTAGATCTGGGCAGCAGATCGACTTCCAGTTGCCAGAGACAGGTGCTGAAGGAAGTGCGAGTTGCAAAGAAAGGGAGGGTCCCAGCCAGGGAATAGGCTCAATAGGAGATAGTGGGGCACTAGATCCAGGTGGAGGAGTATGAGACTCCAGTGTGCCAGATGGGCAAGGTCCAGCGTAATGGCAACAAGGAATCTATCAAATCAGTTCCATATTGTTGCAGTAGGACCATCACCTTGCTACAGGGTCCCACAATATCATAGTAGCAGGTTTAGCGTCAGCAGGCAACGTCAATCATTTATGGCAGTTGCAGATCTAGTTGCAGTCAGTGCCCAAGAGACAGTTGCAAAGTTAGATGCAGTGACACAAGCAATACGAATTGCCCAATTGCAATATGCAAGTGTAGTTCTAGCCAAAAGATTCCCAGTGCAGAACTTCGTAGCCCAATTTCCAGTGCGAGTTGCTAGGGGGAGCAAAGAGATTTCCCATTCGGAGATCGAGACTCAGAGGGAGTCTAGCTTCAGAGGTAGCAACCCTATGGAAGCTAGTGCTTCAAGATCTAAGAGATTAGACTCATTATTGCAGTGGTTGCAGTAGCAGTGCATAGGTAGAAGCAACGGTATGAGTAGATTAGAGTCCCAGAACTACAGAGTTGGGCGAGATCCTTGAGGAGTCCACCTCTTGGATTAATACCTTGCTACAGGGGCCCATAGTGTTCAATAGCATGATGGATCAATGGAAGTAGATTGTTAAAATTGGCAACTAGGGCCAAACTCCATGTGGGTTATCTTATTAATGGAAGCTGGGATTGATCTGAAGATCATCTGATTCCGATAAGTATTCATGGAGATATGAATTTATTTGTATTATGGGACAATTTGTCAAGGTCAGCCAGCAACCAAATAAACCCCACTTGTGCTCAACATTTTAGAATAAATAGAGGTGGTCTTCAAATCATTTCAACACACTTGGGATCTCTTCCTCTCTACTTGTCTTTGGGTTTTAGTAGGAGGAGAGATCCTAAGGGATAACGCTTCCCTAATCCAGAGGGCAAAATCCGGAACAGCCGGAATTTTCGGAACTACTGGAATTGCCAGGAACTGCCGAAACTGACGGGAACTATTGGAACTGCCGAGAAAAGCCGAAATTGATGGAACTGTTGGGAATAGCCAGAATTGTCCGAACTGCCGGGAATAGCCGGAACTGTTGGAACAACCGGAACTACCAGAACAGCCGGGAAAGCTGATTCAAAGGGTAGAAGCCAGAACTGCAGGAACTACCGGGAAAAGTCGGAACTGCCGGAACTGTCGGGAATCGTCGAAATTGCCGGAACTGCTGGAACTGTCGGAATAGGCGGGAAAGCTGACGTAAAGGGCAAAAGTTGGAACTACCAGGAACAATCGGAATTGCCGAAACTGCCAGGGCCCAGAACTACCAGAACTGTCAGGAACAACTGGAATTTCCGGAATTGCTGGAACTGTTGGGAACAACCAAAATTGCCAGAACTGTTGGGAACAACCAAAATTGCCAGAACTGCCGAAACTGTCGGGAACAGCCGGAACTGCCAAAACGGCCGGGAACTGTCAGGAACAGCCGGAACTGCCAGAATAGCCAAAGCATCTGTCTCTGAAGGAGAGCAGCATGCAAGGGACAACTAACTAACATTGGGATAGTTGTATGGTACTTAGCAGCAAATACACCAAGCATGCAATGTTACAACAAGCATGCAAGGGACAGCTAGCATGCAACAACAAGCATGCAAAGGACAACAAGCATGCTAGGGACAACAAGGAAGCAAGATGCAGCTAGCACATAGGTCAGTATGGCAACATGGTGCAACAATGGCACATAATGCAGTACAGTGATGGGTACAATCATGATTAATGAAGCATGATGAGATGCAGCATAATGATGATGGGTGCAGCATGGTGCAACACGGTGAGGTGCAGCATGATGACAAAATGCAGCACAATGATAGGTGAAGGAGTCACCTTGGAGAATCAGTTGAAGCAGCATGTCTTCAACTGATCTCATGTATCATCTTCTTAGAGATGATCTATGCTCTTATCTAGATAAGTCAAAGTGTTGACTTTTGTTGTAAACGTACTATCTCTCTCTCTCTATTGAACTATTGAAGAACATATAAGAAGAATTGATCAAGGGTTTCCCCACATTGGGGTTTGTCCCTGGCTAGCGCCACATCTTGTGTCCTCTTGTCTTAGCTTGTCTTCTGCGATTTATGTTTATGTTCTATCTACAGTTTACTTTAATGCTGATGTGATTGCCAATCTGGAAAAGATATTGAGCTAACTGTGAAAATTGAAATAAATTGCTCTAAGCATAGAACATACCTAAAATTTAACATGGTATCAGAGCTAAGGTGAAGATAATGCCCAAGCAAGAGTGAAAGAGCAATCACCGAAGACAATTGGAAAAAAAAAAGATCAATGGATTCCTCATCCCTCTTCAAATTCACCAAGGGTGAAGTTGAAGTAGAGAATATTATTAGAATGGCACAGCAGAAGTTTCTGATGGCTTACCTAAAGATCACTTCAATGGGAAGTTTGGATCTAAGGGTGGAAGGAAAGGCAGATGCCTTGGTTGAAATAAGTTCGGCCATTATGCAAAGGAGTGTCTAAGGTAGGGACACATCACTTGATGATGATAACAATCATTCCAGGGACATCTTCAATGATCAGAGGAATGGCAAGTAATGCAGGTCATCAAGGAAATGGCCGACTCTTCAAAGAAAGCAAGGAACCCCAGGTATGAAGATCAAATGTTGTTTTTGATAAGATAAAGAAGCGTTATCTTGCATTGGCCCTCTCCTTAAGATTCTTTGGGAATCTGGCTTATTGATTGTAGTGTTTCAAGGCACTTCATCGGTAGAAGGGTGCACTCTCTAATTTGGTAGAGATGGAAACAATCATGTGATTATACTTGGAGCAGATGCCACCTATCTCGGAAAGGGTGTAGGGAATGTTACCCCTCAATTGAATGAGGGTAACTCGATTCATTTACAGAATCTCTTTTATGTACCTGATCACAAGAAGAACCTGGTGTCCATTTCAGCAATGGAAGTCAAAGGTTACGAGGTGGCCTTCATCGATGGAAAGGTACGTGTTTGAAAATAGAATTTTCAAAGATGCTTTTGAGTTCAGGGTTGTATCAAGTTGCAGGAAGTCCACTGGGGACCATGCCCATTGATACATAGCACCAGAGGTCTATAAGTCAGATGGTGATAGGGATGCCTAAATTCAAAAAGAGCATGAAAGTACATGTTTGAGATGTTCTGAAGGAAAATCTTACGAGGGGACCATTCCCCTCATGTAGTAGGTCCACAGGTTTGGAACAACCCAAGGAGTTTGAGATTCATGATCGGGAATCTCATGTATACAGGTGGAAGAAAGCCCTCTATGGCTTGAAGCAAAACACCTCGGGCGTAGTATGAGAGGATTGATAGCTGTCTGATGAAACTGAGATTCACTAGGAGTGAAACTGATCCAAACCATTGCTTGAAGGTTGTGGATGATAGACCTCTCATACCAGCACCTTCTGAGGACGACCTATTTCTGACAGGTGCAGACCCTCTCATTTGCAGAAGTAAGAGGGAGTTGGATTCCGGATGTGGAGTGATAAACTGCAAGCTAGTGACTACCTCGAGGATCTTAACTTTTAGAAGTTATATGGTAGTGATGTCGAACTAGATTTGGGAAATGCCTCTGGGTTTCATAAACTCATTCGCGTTGATGTTCTTGGTGAACTTCCGTCTGGACATATGTTTTGCAGTTAGCATGGTGAGCTCATATTTGGTTGAGCCTCACTGTATTGGTGCCAAGAATCTTCAAGATATCTTCGGGGCACAATCTCTCATGGATTGAGATACATTGCCAGAAATATGAAACTGCATGATTATTCGAATGCTGACTGGGCAGGCAGTGTGGAGGATTACTAGAGCACTTCTCAGTGTTGGTTCTCTTTGGATTCTACTTCGATATCATGGATGAGCAGGAAGCAGAAGTTGGTTGCTATAAGCACCGCCGGGACCGAACACATAGCTACGAGTATGATCTCATGTGAAGTTGCATGGTTGCAGAAGATCTTAAATGAGCTGTTTGTACAGATGATGAATACCACTGTGATTCTCTGTGACAACCAGAGGGGGGATTCGATTATTGAGGAATCCCGTATTCGATGATTACTCCAGCAGATAGACATCAGATACTGCCTTATCTGGGATATGGTAAGTCGATGAGCGAGGAGGCTCCATCGCATTGAGACTGATGTACAGGTCGCAGACATTTTGTCAAAGCCTCGGGGAAAAGTCAAATTTGTGACTTTCCTGAATGACTTGGAGTTGTTGAGAGACCTTCTTATGAGGGTCCTGCATGTTGCATGCATTGAGCTTTGGGAGCTCTAGGGGGCTTGGGGTACTTACTGGAGCAACATACAACCACAGGGCGACTCACCCTCCCCTGGTGGTGCACTATGTACAAGATGACAGGTTCAACCTCCCCCTATGATACTAGTGGCGACTGTGGAACAGGATGATTAGTTCTCATGTGGGCCGGGATGATTAGTTCTCCCGTGGCAACTGTGGAACAGGATGATTAGTTCTCTTGTTGGCCGGGATGATTAGTTCTCCCGTGGCAACTGTGGAACAGGATGATTAGTTCTCCGGTGGACCAGGATGATTAGTTCTCCCGTGGCAACTGTGGAATAGGATGATTATTTCTCCTGTGGGCTGGGATGATTAGTTCTCCCATGGCAACTGTGGAACAAGATGATTAGTTCTCCTGTGGGCTGGGATTATTAGTTCTCCCGTGGCAACTATGGAATAGGATGATTATTACTCCTGTGGGCCGAGATGATTAGTTTTCCCATGGCAACTGTGAAATAGGATGACTAGTTCCCCTATGGGCCGGGATGATTAGTTCTCCCGTGGTGACTGTGAGGCAGGATGATTCGTTCTCCTGTGGACAGGATGATTAGTTCTACTATCGAGGCATCCTATCCATGCAGTCTAGGACTCATGGGAAGTACCTCTCATCTGATCAATGAGCAGGGAAATGGGGTTAGGGACCATAGTAGTACTATTGATGGACGCATCGATGTATCTACTGTACTCCCTATGCTAGGATGACCTCCATTGATCTGGGATCAGTATGAGTGGTTTGAGACACTCTCTTGTGATATTGATCTTGGATCAGTGTTGCGGGGGAGCGCCCCCCCCCCCTCGCTCCCGCTCCCGATCCGCGCTCCGGGCGGGAGCGACTCGGGAGCGGGTCGGGAGCGCGCTCCCGAAATCGCTCCCGAAAAGGGAGCGATTTCGGGAGCGCGCTCCCTAAAAAAAATTTCGCTCCCTGCCTTTTCGGGAGCGTTTTGCCTTTTTTGCATTCTTTTTTTTGTAGTAATGTTCGAAATGCAATTTTTTTTGAAAGAAACAAATAGTTTTTGAGTGGGGCAACTTAATGATCAAGTCTAGGCCCTAGTATTGATATGCTATTCATGGTAATGTTAAATTCTTAAAGTAAAAGTGACATTTTCTTTAATTTTCATTTTCATCCTTTTACTTAAATTTTTAACATTACCATGAAATGACTCAGGATGTTTGAGAGTGGTTTCGTCCTCATTGGATTTCATATGGAGAAAGTAGAATTTTAGATTTCATTCAAAATCCAGCAGACTTATCAGTTTTTCAGGATTTCAGGATTGGGGGATTGCAATGTTTCCCTTGAATTTTGTCATGTATTAGGGTATGGAACTCATATTTAATCAAGAGTACCAATCCCTCTATGTACCTTGATGTTAGTGACATTGGTTGTCGAACTCCTCTATCATAACCCTTCTAAAAATGTATGCATCACTCAAACAAAATCTTGACTTGACATGCTATGCTTTTTCTATCTTATGTTAATGCTTAGAGGGTGATATTAATGACAAAGATCCCTATACAGATACAAAGGTAATGACAAAGATACCTCTGGATATTAATGCTTGGAGGGTGATATTAATGACAAAGATCCTGATTTTGCAACAAGACTAAAAAATTAGACATTTCTCGTGGTGGCAAGAGGCCCAAGCATGAGAAATAGATAATAGATTTACTTCTCTTTTCTAGTTTCTAGTAGCTTTTATAACTATTGACTCTTTCATATTTATTATGATATTTTTTTAAACAATATATGACAATTTAAGTTTGAAGTTGGCAATTATAACTCATTAGTAATGAATTATGAATATGATGCTTCATGAAAGTTGAAAGTTGTTTCATTTCATTTCATTTTATAACATTTCATTTCATGTTAGATATTATTTGTTGTAATGGTTACACTTAGCTTACAAGTACAACTTTGGTGATCAATGATGATAAATGTTATATATTGAATTTTAAAAGCTTGAAACTTTAAGATTGATGAATCATGAGACTCAATATGTTGTATGTTACTATGTTACTAACTTGCGGACGTGGTTGATGAAGATTATAACTTCTAGATGATTGTTGTTATATGGTTCAATCTATGTTTTTTTATGTTTTTTATGTCTATTTCATCATTCTACATGTTTTTGTTGACATATATGTATCAAAAATTAAAAAATATAAAAAATATATATATTTTTAAAAAATCGCTCCCCGATTCGCTCCCAAACCGGGAGCTTCTGAAAATGGTCGCTCCCGCTCCCGCTTCCGCTCCCGCTCCCGCTCCCAAGTAACATTGTCTTGGATCAATAAAACTGACTTCAGGCCAGTAAGAGTGATGTGACACACTCTCTTCAGATGAAATTGACTTCAGGTCAGTAGAGAATGGTATGAGACATTCTCGATAATTCTTCTTCTTCATGGTTCAGCAGAGCAAAGCAAAGCAGAGCTCAGCAGAGCAAAGCAGAGCTCAGCAGAGCAGAGCAGTGCAAGGCACTGATGGCAGAGATAGTACAGTCGGACATATGGATTAGCGGATGGAGTTCTCGCTAGTTGAGAGGGAGTTTTAAAATTGGCAACTAGGGCCAAACTCCATGTGGGTCATCTTATTAATGGAAGCTGGGATTGATCTAAAGATCATTTGATTCCAATAAGTATCCATGGAGATATGAATTTATTTGTGTTATGGGACAATTCGTCAAGGTCGGCAGCAACCAAATAAACCCCACTTGTGCTCAACGTTTTAGTATAAATAGAGGTGGCCTTCAAGTCATCTCAACACACTTGGGATCTCTTCCTCTCTACTTGTCTTTGGGTTTTAGTAGGAGGATAGATCCTAAGGGATAACGCTTCCCTAATCCAGAGGGCAGAAGCTGGAACAACTGGAATTGTCAAAACTACCGGAACTGCCGAAATTGCCGGAAACTACCGAAACTGCTAGAACTATCGGGAACAGCTGGAACTGTCGGAACTGCCAGGAATAGTAGGAATTACCGGAACTGTCGGGAATTGCTGGAACTGCCGGGAAAAGCCGAAATTGCTGGAACTGCCGGGAAAAGCCGGAATTGCTGGAACTGCCGGGAACTATCGGTAATAGCTAGAATCGCTGGAACTGTCGGAACTGCCGAGAATAGCTGGAACTGCCGGGAACAGCCGGAACTGCTGGAACAGCCGGTAAAGCTAACGCAGAGGGCAGAAGCCGAAACTGTCGGAACTGCCGGGAGTAGCCGGAATTGTCGGAACTGCCAGAACTATCGGGAACTGCCGGAACAGGCGGGAAAGCTGATGCAAAGGGCAGAAGCCGGAACTGCCGGAATTTCCAGGAACAACTGGAACTGTCGGAACAGTCGAAATTGCCAGAACTACCGGAATTGCCGGAGCTGTCGAGAATAGCCAGAACATCTGTCTCCGAAGGAGAGCAGCGTGTAAGGGACAACTAACTAACATTGGGACAGTTGTATGGCACTTAGCAGCAAATACACCAAGCATGCAATGTTATAGCTAGCATGCAAGGGACAACTAGCATTCAACAACAAGCATGCTAGGGACAACAAGCAAGCAAGATGCAGCTAGCACATAGGTTAGTATGGCAACATGGTGCAACAATGGCACATAATGCAGTACAATGATGGGTACAGTCATTATTAATGAAGCATGATGAGAAGCAACATAGTGATGATGGGTGCAACATGGTGCAACACGGTGAGGTGCAACATGATGACGAAATGCAGCACAACAATAGGTGAAGGAGTCACCTTGGAGAATCAGTTGAAGCAACATGTCTTCAACTGATCTCATGTATCATCTTCTTAGAGATGATCTATGCTCTTATCTAGATAAGTCAAAGTGTTGACTTCTGTTGTAAACGTACTATCTCTCTCTCTCTGCTAAACTATTGAAGAACATATAAGAAGAATTGATCAAGGGTTTCCCCACATTGGGGTTTGTCCCTAGCTAGCGCCACATCTTGTGTCCTCTTGTCTTGGCTTGTCTTCTACGATTTATGTTTATGTTCTATCTGCAGTTTACTTTAATGCTAATGTGATTGCCAATCTGGAAAAGATATTGAGCTAACTGTGAAAATTGAAATAAATTGCTCTAAGCATAGAACATACCTAAAATTTAACATAGATGCAATCGGATGCCAGAGTGACAGATGCAGAGTCTAGTAGCAGTCAGATGCTAAGGAGCATAGTGCAGAGTTGGCAGCAGTGCAGGTGGCATAGTGCAGAGTCAACAACAACGCAGATTCCTCAATTACAACGCAGATACTAGCAGTGATTAAAGACTTGGGAGACAGATGCATCATACTAATCACAAATGATTTAATATTTAGGATGCTTTTCAGTTGTATAAGTTGCAATTGTAGCAGCGATAGATGAGAGGGAGTCGCAGTGCAGATGCAGTGTTGACAACAGTTCAACAGAGTCAACAACAACACAGATGCAACGTATATTAGAGTTGCGCAGTGGTTGGTAGGCAGCAGTACCAGACATCACCAATGTGACAAGAGATGATGTAGAGGCAGGGTGCTTCATAGGATGTGTAGTAGAGCACTAGAACACATTCCTCACTAAGAGGGAGTGCTAGTTTTTATAGCATCGAATGTGTACTAGCCTTGAAATTCTGTGGAGAGGCTAGAATATGTGAGATCTCCAAAACCCAAAAATCGTTTCTGGAAATTCCGCCTAGAAATGACTTCATTTGATTATTAGCCAGTTTTTAAATAAGTCTAAACTTAGGGAATATGGTTAATTAATCAAAATTAATTAAGTCAAGGTATGAAAGGAACTCACACGGATTGACTTCTAGTTAATCCTAGCCATCGATTAAGATTTAATCCTAGCCGTTAGAGTCCCAATAGAGGATTATAAGAAGAAATTGATGGGCTCTTGGAGAATACACTTGAGTAGCAGTTCCTTGTGCAAATCAAGCTAGCAACAATAGAGTTCGAGCCAGAGAGGGACGTAGTGTCACTGAGGGGCAAGGACAGTGATCCAAAGGAAGATTTCCAAATCTGGAGAGGTAGTAGCAAGAGGTTGAGTTATTCCCAGTGCAGGAATGCGCGAGTGCAAGAACATGAGTGCAGGAACGCAGAAGTGCAGGAAGGCGCGAGTGCAGGAATGCGAGAGTGCAGGAACGCTAGTGCAGGCACCACGAGTGCTAGGGTTGCTTAGGGAATATCTCTGCCAGATTTTCTTCCTATTTGAATTGCCAGTTGGGCATCCATAGAGGTACTTAGATTTCACAATTGCATAATAAAATAAACCCTCACTGCTGCATCGGTTTTCCCAAGTTGGGTTTTTCCTGGGACATTTGTCCAAAAATAACTGTGTTAGTTTATGTGTCTGCTAGTATTGCTTCCAGCATTTATTCTTCTGCAGTTTTATTTGTGTAGGTTGCAGTGTGAGTTATTCAGTATTTGCTGTAGGAAACAGTAAATAAATTGTTAATTAAAATAACAATTATGAGAATAATTTCCAGTTGCTGCAATAGGATTTGGGTTTCCGAATTTTCACAGAGTTAGTAACTAAATGAGGCTATCCTCAAGATGAATGCAATCTGCTATCTAATACGCTTCTTAGCGCAGAATGGTTAACTCAGGAATGAGATGAGTGCACCAGAACTTGAGAGATATCACTGTCAATTAGATCAGCCCACTTTCCACAAGAGATCAGTCACAAAATTGTTCACAAGATGCAAGTATTAATGCCAAAGTTTAGTGAACAATTTTAATGCTAAGTGCAAGGAAAAAACGTCAATATAATGCTACTGAAGAGTGAGATCAGAGTCATCAGACCTCTGCAACAACATAATCAGTCCACTAACAATCAAGATCAGCCACCCAAAGATGAATAAAACGATCACCAAAGCACTTGCAATTGTTATATGAACATTATGAGTTAATTTACGAGTGTTTTTGGCTTAGATTAGGTGTCAATATTGTGATTAGGGCTTACTTCAGATCTGATTATTATGACAGTCAACAAATAGGCTGTAATGGGACAAGGGGCAAGGCCTCAAAGCCTTGTAGACTTCCTCCAATGAATAATATACCAAGTAAGGGACCCAAGAGCAATCAAAATATGCAATGTAACCCCTCCAAACTTAAATGGAAAACTGCGACCACAAGTGTTAGCTCCAGACGTGACAAAATCAGACCTTCAAATGCAAGCAGCTAGGGCTAAAAGGCCTTTTAGGGCTGCAGCTAAGCCAAGATGGATGATATGTCAAGTTTAAGCACTTGAAAATTGTTTTTGGAACCCAAGAAATTAACGAAACACCTGCAACCACAAAAATGTCAGCCCTAGACTATGAATTAGACCTCCGAATGCTTGCGGCTAGGGCTAAAAGGCCTTTTAGGGCTAGCAGCTAAGGTGAAAACAGCATTTAGGCCTTGCGGCAAAGGCTAGAGGGCTAGTATAATGGGTACAATGAATGCCAAGCCCAAAAAACATGCTCCAAATGGATCTCAAGGCTGCAAAACAAATGGTTAGCTCACAAACAAGAATTTTCAAGGCTTCTATGGATCAAAATGACAAACTACAAATGATAAACCAATTCAAAACCCTTGCAAAAATTATTTTAGGTCTACAAACACAAGAGATTAGTGCCAAAATGAAATGCAATGCAATTATCAAGTCTCCAATGCTTGCGTTAGTGTTTCAAAGAGCCCACAAGGGTTGCGACTTCTATGGCCTCATTGGGGTCGCAGCTAGGGTTACAAGTCCATAAAACCGTTGTGACTACCTTCAACAAGTGATCAAATCAAATTTGAGCCACAAAAATGTGATTATAGCCACAAATACTTATTTGAAAAACCTTCAAATGATAATCGTTTAAGAAAACCCTGATTCCGTAGTGAAATTAGCCCCTCTAGGGCTTACAACCTCAAAAAAATGGTTGAGCATTGAGAATTGGAGACATGGGTATGGTAGATCTAGGCCTCTAGAGGCTAGATATGGCCTCAAAACTTGGACAGGCTCTTCCAATCAGTGGGATGACTTCCTTGGAGATGAATGAGTGCCCAAACCCTAGCCGTCTAGGCTAGGTGAGGGCTTGACCCCTTAATAAATTCGAATTTTCCCTTGATCTTTGAGTTAATACACCTGCAAGTTAATAAGAACTAGCCATTCACTTGCTAGAGAATCTAGGGCAAAGTAGCATTGTGATGATTCTCCGAGACTTGATAACAATTTGTGAAGTCTTTTTACTTTTCTTGTTAGCTTATTCTTCTTCTTATTAGTGCATATGTGTGTGCTTCATCAAACTGCTACCAAAATCAAAATAACAAGAACACAGAATTTGGCTCTCTGTCAGGGACAAACCCTCTCCACTCTTGAGAGGAAAACTCTTTGTAAGATTTCTCTTATTGAAGCTTCTTATTTGAACAACTGCCAAACCCTAGACCCTTGACTAGGATATCCTCCAAGCATAAGTCAAATCCTTCCTCCTTCTGCACTGTCACTTCTGGCACATCTTCTGACACTTCTTCCAGCACTTTGTCTTCTAGGTTAGGAAACCCTAGAATATTAGGGCTTCTTTACTTCTTTATAGATAGAGGCTTCTTTGCTTTTCTTTGGATACTTTGTAGGCCTAGGTATACATCTAAATGAGGATATTCATGTTGTTGCCATAAACGGTTGCCAAACCCTTCCTGCACCTCGCACGTGTCACTACTTTTAGCCCTAGAAACAGTCCTATCTTCCTTGGTTTTGTCTCTCCTTCCTTCATTTGTGAGGTTACCTTTAACGTTGGAGTAGGAGGCCTTTGTAGGCCTAGTTACTAGCCCAAACTCTAAAAAATATATTACTGCAACTTCACTTTTGATCTGGCCACAGACTTATCCCTTATTCCTTTGCACGTGTGGCTGTAGTTGTTTCTTATCTTCGTTGTTCTATCTCCTTAACTTGCTGCCCTTGTAGCCTTCTTCCTCATCTTATCTTCGTCCACCTTTTTCTTCCTTTTTCCTTGTGGATTTCAGAGATGAATTGATTTCCTTTTGAGGAGTGGACAACCTCTATAAATAGAGGTTTGTCCCTCCTATTCAAGCCGACATGACTGTCCTTAAAGCTGACTTGACAGTTTTGCTCTATAATTCAATTTTACCCATCGTTTTGCTGCTTGTAGACTTCGTTGCTGCTAGGAGAGGATTTGACCATGCTTGGAGGTGTTCCCATGACCTTGTATGATGACTTACATGATGTAACATGCCCTCAAAGGGTCTTATCATAATTACATTTTGACTTTGACTCTCTAGAAGCACTTCAAAATGTGCTTGACCTATTTTCAATGAGCAAGAAACTCATTGACAAATAATACAAAAATAATTTCTCTTTTCTTGAATAAGTACAAATATCAAAATTACATTTATGAAGACCGAACCTAGTTACATTTTCTCCAACACTCCCTCTTAACTAGGGAGGTATTCATACAACATTACAAGGTGTTTGGTAATTTTCAATCTTGAAGAATTCATGCAAGAGAAACCGGATTAGCAATCCATCTGTTATAGCATCATATCCATCAACATTGTCATAGTGCAAGGCCTTGACTAACAGCTCCATCTCTTTACGAGACCATGAGCTACAATGCTGGTGAGACCAATGATTTATAGACACCTTCATCATTATCTCTCAAGGTAGATACCCACCCCGGGTGTTCACCAAGTATGACCTTCTAGGACTATTCTTATCTTGGGTTCCCAACCCTCAAAGAATATCGATCCTCTTGCCTACTCTTTTCTTGGATGCCCTACATATCCCCAAAGAGTATCGGATGCCAGATGATTACCTCATCCTCCCATTATTTCTTCCCGAGTGAAGACAAGAATGTTGTGTCTATCTTGTGTTTACATTTCCATTCATGGCCTTCATCTAGTCTTACGACTCTTAGTCCTAGTCTAGTGCATGACCCATGAAATGGAAAACACAATTGTCACTCCTTTGTAATCAGGGGTGATCCAAAAACCAATGTTGCGAAAATCGTTATTGGGATAATATCGGCAAGGGAAAAAATTGTAAAAATCGGGAAAAAAATTGGCAAATACAAAAATATTCATTTTTTTCAATTTTTTTAATATCTAAAGTATCTGCAACATAAAATAAATACATTTGACACATAAATATGATAAAAGAACTAATATATAAAATGTGTAATATCATTTCTAGTGCTACATCACACATGACGGTGAATCATGTCCTGAATAGTAAGTCCTAACTCCTAAGCCCCAACTCAGCCTCAAAATATCAACCAAAAATATAATAATGTATCTCATATCATGAGTCAATGTCATATACAATGAAATGAACCAAATAACTAAAGTCTAATACCATTGATTTCCTCTACCTCTCTTGCGAGAAAATGCAATAGCTTTCCCTTTCCCTCTAGATGTAGATACCGATGGAGTTGGTAGTGGACTCTGCTATGCTCTAGAACCTGAAAAAGTAGGAGCTAAAGGAGGTAGACCATGTCCTCTACTGGTGGCAGGGGTAGCCTAGGTAGGTGGTGTCAGCTCCTCTTGTTGCTCCTCCTCCTCCTCCCCCTCTACGCCTTCCAATACCTCTTGCTCTAACCAATCATCCGCAGACTCCATGAGAGGCCTCTCGGCCTCAACCCTCTATGCAGCAGTGGTGTCAATCCCATCCAATGAGATGGCCTCAATATCAGGTATCCTCTCAAGTTGCCTCACTCACAATCGAAGATTGTAGTAGATGTAGACCATGTCATTAAGTCGCTGGGACTCCAACTTGTACAAAGATCATAAAATAATAATTATAAAAAAAATATTGTTTAATGAATTCAAAAATTAATTGGAAATTTGCAATATTTGAAGTTTTAAGTTTAACCTGTTGCACTTCATGTTGTGTATTTTTTCAAATACACTCCAGTTGCGCTCGCATCCTAAGGAGCTACATGTTTGGCTGAGGATTCGAATGGCAAGCTTTTGCAAACGGGGTACTCTGGCACCATAGATTCTCCACCATGCATCTACAAAAAAATTACAAATAAAATAAACATAAGAAAAAAAATGAAATTTGGAAGTTGAAGCAAAATATGAAGTTATGAACTTGAAGAGACAATGAAATTTGAAACAAACGAAAGAATACCTGGCATTTTAGTCGTCCTATCAGTCACAGCCATCTCAAAGCCAAATGTGCCACCTGCCATCCTGTATATCTCCATTTCTTGGAGATTTCTGCACGTTCTGCTGGAGATCGCACCATCCTCTGAACACAGGTTAAGAATCCATCCATGATCTCAGCATCAAATACAAACCCATATGGGTATGAAAATGCGGGGTTTAGGTAGATCCCTGCAGCATGAATGGGACGATGGAGTGTGTTGGTCCATTGTTCATCAATCACTTCCCATAGGAGGAATTGTTTTTGAAACCCCTCATCTCCCTTATCATCATAGTAGGCCCAAATGGATTCTTTGGCCTTGTCCATGGCCTCATACAAATAGCCCATTGCGGGCTTCTCTCCATCAACTAATCGAAGAACATTTACCAAAGGTTCAGTAACGGTGCACACCTCCTGCACTCCATCCTAGAAGTCTTCCTAGTATGAAACTAATCTGCACAGTGTTGATAATATCGCCGAGATATCAGCGATATTCGGAAATATCACGATATTTTCGGCAAGCCGATATATCGCCGACCAAATATCGCGATATTTTATGGTTTTGAAAATATCGCGCGATTTCCGATATATCGCCGATATTTCGGAAAATATCGCGCGACGACGTAAAATATCGCCCGGTGACAGCGAAATCTTTCCGCGCGGCCTATAAAATTCGATTTTTGGTTTTTTTGATGTCATTTTGTTTTTCTGAGCGCTGGAGAAGGAATGTGGTTGCTGCCAAGGAGGGTTTGAATGAATCCATAGCCATTATTGCCAATTTGCCACCAAGAACGAAGATTTCTCTAAGCTGCAAGTGCCAAGAACAGTGAGACATCTCATTCTTCCCTACAATCAGTTTGCTTGGTTTTTGTTTTCCATTTCAAAATGCAAGGGTTTTAAATTTATCACCATAGTGTGCACTGTGTAGGAGAGAGATGCATTGAAACTCTTTGCAAAACATAGTGATTCTCACTGCTCAGAACAAACATATATTCCAAAGTTCCAAACATTAATTGCTACATCTGTTTCAAAAGATTGCACAAGTCATCAAGGTTTGTCACTATGTTTTCATTGCTGCCATCATAGATCACTGTTAGTGTCAAAATTTCAAATTATTACCACTGTTAAGATTCTTCAATTGGTGATGGAAGGGAAGGCTATCCTATTCCTAGAGAAAAAGAAACAGCTTCACAGTAGATTAGAATGGAATGAAAATACTGGACAGTGGATAATTAAGTAATGAACTAGTTTACCTGTTCTAATTTTTTGATCCATATATGACCAAAATCAGTAAAATCATGACCAAAATAGGTCCAAAAAATAGAACAGTTAGACAATTCCTTCACATGACAGTTTTTTTACCTTCTTGTTGAAGTGCATTTTGAATAATAATTGAAGTAAATGGCTGATCTTCATCTCACTAAAACAGATTGAAAATCCATTTCTATTTCACATCAGATTGGAACTATTAACTTAAGAAACTCTCCATGCCACTGTTATGGCCATACATCATCATCGAGTTACTTAGAGCCTAGAGGATCATTGTTGTCAGGAGAGTCAAGCTCACTGTGATGTGTCACATCTATATCAGGCCTGTATCATTGTCAAGTGACAAGTCATCATCAGGTTCATATCACTGTCAAGGTAATACAAATACAAAAGAGGTCACTGCTAGGAGGTTGAAACCGTTGAATACCGAGGTCTAATAATGCACCTACAGCAGTGGTATAATAATTAATTATTAATTAACAGTCACCTCATTTCCTCATTTCCTTGGCATATCATTTGCAATTTTGCATTCACCTCATTTCCTTGGCATATCATTTGCAATTTTGCATTGTTAGGCTCTTTCATTGCTTGGCATCTTTGGTTAAAGTGGCAATTATTGCATGATACAAGCTCACTGCCCTCTTAACTTTTAAGTCTGCTCTTTTTTAAATTTTTCATGCCCATTGCAAAATTGCAAATTTGCAAATAATGTAGCAAAAAAAGTTAAAACTGTTTTGTAAAATGATGTGGTTATTAACTTATTTGTAATTTTGTATTACTTATTAAGTTACTAATTCCAATTTTTTTTTGGTGCTCTAGGTTTCCTTTTGAGTTAGCCCACTACAAAATACAAATATGCCAAAAGCCTTGGACCCATTTTGGGAGTATGGGAGCCCTGATGGTGGGACAAATCGTGCATATCTTACATGCAAATTGTGTGGGACCAAGATGACAGGTGGGATTACACGACTGAAATACCATCTTGCTAGACTCAGTGGACATGATGTTGGGGTTTGTACAGTTTCTAGTCCGGAGCTTATACAAAAAGCTCTTGAGGCAATTGAAGAAAAGGACAAAAAGAAGGAAGAGGCGGAAAGAAACAAAGCTGAACGTGCAGGTAGATCTTTCGGGATATCTTCTCCTGATTTTGGTGTTGAGGGTAGTGGGCCTAGTGGCCCTAGTGGGAGGGGCTCCACAACTGGCACACCATCACATGCTACTGCTAGTGTGAGTGCGAGGTCATCATTTTTTGTTCCACGAATAGGGTTGGAGCACAATCTGGCACAAAATCGCTTGTTAAAAAAAAGGAGAAGCAAGAAGCAGATAGAGTCATGGGGAGGTGTATTTTTTGGAGTGACTTACCTCTCAGCATCACAAAAACCAATCCATTTTGGCAGCCAATGTGTGATGCTATTGCTGTTGTGGGCCCAGGGTACAAAAGTGCCACATATGAGGAGTTGCGGGGGCCAATTCTTCAAGCAGAAAAACAGGACATCAACTCTAGATTGGCGGAGTTGAAAAAGACATGGGAAGTCACTGGATGCACAGTGATGTCTGATGGTTGGACACATAGGAAGGGTAGGACCCTTCAAAATTTCTTGGTACATTGTCCTAAAGGTACCATGTTTATTAAATCGTTGGATGCATCAGAACATATCAAAGATGCAACAACGATATGTGAGTTGTTAGATGGGTTCATTCGGGAGATTGGTGTGCAGAATGTGGTGCAAGTCATAACAGACAATGCAGCTAATTATGTGTCTGCCGGCAGAATGCTTATGGAGAGGCATCCCACATTGTTCTGGACTCCATGTGCAGCGCATTGTCTTGATTTGTTGCTTGAGGATATGGGAAACTCTCCTTCATCAAGGAGGCAGTTGATATGGCTAGGAGCATCCCCAAGTTTATTTATAACCATGCTTTTGTTCTTAGCCTTATGAGGAGGTTCACTAGAAACAAGGAGTTGCGGCGTCCTGCCATCACACGTTTTGCCACAACCTTTATTACTCTTCAGTCTTTGCTTCGATGTCAGTTCGAGTTGAAGCAAATGTTTGTGTCTGATGATTGGCGTAATTGTAGATACAACAGGAGACCTGATGGGAAAGCCATTGCAAAAATGGTGTACTCTGAGACATTTTGGCGTGGAGTAGAAGAAGCATGTGCAGTTAGCGAACCTATAGTAAAGGTTCTTAGATTGGTGGATGGAGAGAAGCCTGCAATGCCTTATTTGTATGAGGGCATGGATAGGGCCAAGGAGGCCATTCGTTCCTATTATGCAGACAAGGGTTCTGCTGGCCTTGATAGGCAGATGATGTTATGGGATGTGATCGATAGTCGGTGGACAGGGATGCTTCATCGACCCATTCATGCAGCAACACTCTTCCTCAACCCCGCATTTTCATACAAATGCAACTTTGATTTTGATGGCGAGGTGATGGAAGGGCTCCATTCCTGTATTCAGAGGATGGTACCTGATCCTGAGCTTCGTAGCAAAATCAATCGCGAGATACAGTCTTATCGGGATTGTGTTGGCCTATTTGGCTTTGATGATGCCATTAGGGAAAGGACCCTCTTCATGCCACGTAAGTGACAAGTCATCACTCATTAGAAATTAGAATTTTAAATTTAATTATGTTTTAACTTTTAAGTTTTTGAATTTTTTATTTCATTATTTTGTTGTAGATATTTGGTGGCGAAGCTATGGTGCAAGGGCACCAAATTTGCAAAAATTGGCTATACGAATCTTGAGTCAAACATGTAGCTCTTCAGGGTGTGAGCGCAATTGGAGTGTATTTGAGAAAATACACGCCAAAAAGCGCAACAGGTATAACTTTGAACTCAAGCCTTCAGTTGAGCAATTACACTTATTGTAATTTTTAATTTTTAATTTATGACCTTCAAGTGTCAAGAGTCAAGAGTCAAGACTCATTACTTTTTTTTACACTTTTACAGGTTGGAGTTCGCATGTCTCAATGATTTGGTGTATGTGCATTACAACATCCGATTTCGAGTGAGGCAAATAGAATCACCAATGGATCCAGATGCCATTTCCTTAGACAATATTGATGTATTGTCTCCGTGGAGGGTGGAGTCAGAGGAGCCCATATTGGAGGAGTCACCTTCATGGTTAGAGCCAGTGGCAGATGATCCATTAGAGCAGGGGCAGCAAGAGGTGAACTCGGAGTCAGAGGAGCAGCAACACTTAGAGGAGGAGGAGGAGGAGGAGGACACTGCGGGAGCATCAGCATCAACACCATCTGCTATAGATATAGGAGAGCATAGCTCCATACCTAGCACTCATTATTTGACATTAGGTGCACAGGCAAGGTCAGGGCCTTCTACTACTAGGGGCAGGCCTGACAAACAACCCATCGTGTTTTCCCGTAAAAGGGGGAGAGGGCAGTAGATAGATAGCTGCTAGTTTTATTTGTTATGCTACATGTAACTCATGATGATGAGATACTTTTATATATGTGATGTTATTTTGTATTGGTTCTCCACATTTGAGTCCTTGAATGGACAATTATCAGGGATCAGCAGGATTTGGTATCGCCTTTGATATATCATTTCTATTTGACATCATATATATCAGTTTTTTCTTCATATTTATGTGCCAATGTGTTTATTTCATGTTGTTATTGCTTTATATGTTTAAAAATCTGAAAAAAATGAATATATTATGCATTTTTATGCTTGCCGATATTTGCCGATATTTGCCGATATTGCCGATAAGATATTTTCTGGACCCTCGCCGATATTTTCCCGATACCGATATTATCAACACTGAATCTGCATATGGCCTCTCCCTCTGGTTTGTGGCTAATTGTCAAAGCACGCCAGTCCTCTGAAAAAAACATTCTCTTCACATCACACGTAGAATTCAAGAGGGATTGAAGAGATATGAAACTGGTGGAAAACCGTGTAATGGCGGGGCGCACCAAATTCTTGTTCTTGGTGAATTTTCTCATCAAGCTAAGCATAGATGCATGATTAATAATTATATATAAATTTTGTAATGCTTTTTGATGACTCAACAATATCTTTGACAAAGGGAATTTTTCCTATGTCCTCTAACATCAAATCAATACAATGTGTAGCACAAGGTGTCCAAAATAAAGTAGGATACCTTTCCATAAGCATCCTGTCAACAACAACATAATTTGCAGCATTGTCCGTTATGACTTGGACAACATGTTCTGCACCCACCTCCAAAATAAACACATCCAACAAATCACATAAAGTTTTGCATCTTTGATATGTGAGATGCATCAACAGATTTCATAAACATTGTCCCCTTGGGACAACTAACCAAGAAGTTTATAAGGGTTCTACCCTTTTGGTCAGTCCAACCATTTGACATCACAGTGCATCCTGTTTGTGCCCATGATGCCCTAAACTCCTCCAATCTTTTGGTGCAGTCAACCTTTTCATCTTGAAGAATTTGGCCTCTAAAGTCATCATAAGAAGAGATTTTGTACCCTGGGCCAATAGTTGCAATAACATCAATAACAGGCTGGAAAAATGGATTATTCCTTGCAATGCTGAAAGGAATATCACTCCAAAGAAAAAATTTGCCCAACAACTTGTCAGCTTGTTCTTTCTCATATTTTTTAAGCATTGAAGTGATAGATGGTTGTGAACCAGGCGTGGTTCTAGGAACAAAAAATGATGAGGAAACTACCGGGTTGGTTGTAGATATTGATGCTGAAGTAGAACCAGTGCCACTTCCATGTTCACCTGAGCCTAACACCCTCCCTGCTAGTTTCTTCTTCATTTCTTCTTTGGCCACTCTCTTTTGCTCTAATTCTTCCAATGATCTCATGGCTCTTCGGATGATTTCCGCATTTGTATTTGTGTAAGGCCCTACATCAAATCCAGGGATTTGTGCAAGGTGATACCTCAATCTATAAACCCCCCCTAACATATGATGCCCACACAACTTGCAAGTCAAGTTCAATCTATCAAACCCTCCATCAGGTTCACTAAATTCCCACAGAGGGTCCAATTTCCTTGGCATGTTTGTAACTTGGTTGAAATCTTGAGTTTTAATGTAAGATGAAGTTTGAACTTTGAAGTTGAACCTATGGCACAATAAGAATTGCAAGTTACAAAAATAAAAAAATAAAAATTACATACATGACACAACACATTGAATTTTTGGCAATTTAACAAACCAAAAAAACCTCAACTCAATGCAAAATGAACTCTCTCCACTCTATGCAACAAAAATGAAAAAAAACACCATCAAATCCACTCAAAAATCTTTGATAAACAATGGGTTATAGAAACCCAAGTAAAAACAAGAAAAAACCAAAACAAAATGGCCAAATTTGGTGCCCATACCTGGAAACCACAGTTTGCCAAAGAAATTTGATCCAAAGACGAAGTTCTCTTGCTTGGGATGCTAAAATCTCCAAGCTTTCTCCTCCTCTGCCCTAGTTGACGCCTTTCAGGATTCCTCTCCTCCTCAACTCTTAATCCACCAGGGTTTTTCTCCTCCTCAGCTCCCAATCCACGCCGCTGCCGCAGTCTGTTCAAAATGAAAAAAAAAAAAAAAAAATCATTTTTTGCCTTATAAAACCCGCTATCCACCATCCCCACAATAATATCATATCGAATCGCGATTATTACGAACTTAGCACGATAATTTCGTGATTTTTTTTTCGTAGTGATTGGGCGATAATATCGGCATTTTCAAAAGTTCGCGATTTTTTATTGTTATCGCAATAATATTGCGATTTTCGCAACATTGATCTAAAGAGTGATTTTTTCTAAAGCCATTGATGATAGCATAATTTTTTCCTTTTTTTTATTTATTTTTTTAATTTTGATTTTGATTTCATTTAAAAAATCTAAAAAAATTTAAAATTTTTAAAAATCTAAAAATGTAAAAATTTTGTGACTTTAAAATTCCTAAAAGAATTAAATCAAAAGAGGATTTGCACCTTCACATTAAATTTTAATGTGGCCTATGGCCCATTAAAATTTCAATTTATTAACCCTTTTTGATTTGTTTTACTTTTGTCACATTTAAAAATTTAATTTTTTCATTTGACACATTAAATTAATTACTTAAGGAATAATTAAATTGTTAATCTAAAGTTCCTTGGTGTCCTTTCGTGGTAGTGATTTCTCTATTGTCAAGTGCAATTAATGTTTTGAAAATTATATTGACTATAGGAGAAAGATAATAAATTGTAGATCTGGGTTATTGAAGAAAATCATTTTTAATCTAGAATCAATGCTTAGCATTTAATTTTCATAATTCTTCATGGGATTTAATTGCTAGAACATATTGCAGTTTTGGGTGTTTACATTTAATCATCATGATCGCCAATTTCGCCACATTTATAAACTGCTCGGGATAACTTGTTTTTGTTTAGTCTATGGTTAATTAAATATAAAAGCACTAGTCTATAATCATTTCTATTTTGTGGTTGTGTCTTGGTTGTATTAGTGTTTAATCTATTCATTTCAGTTAACTAGGACTCATTTACATTCGTCAAGTTGTCCATATTTAAGTCTCATAGAGCCTGTGTTCCACAGCCTATTCTCATTCATTCACCTTAGGGACTACCCCCCTTGACTTGTCTAAGAGAGAGTCTAAACGGAGTGAGTAAGGATTAGAGTGGCAGCCCTTATTGTAAGCATTGTCGCGGTGCCTAGACACTTTGTGCGACAACACACCCATAGAATTTTACAATAGATGACTTCTTAGACTCAACCAAATTCTACGACACAAGACACATGATCTAGTATGATAAAAATACATAGACTCGAAAACACTAGGACTCACCTAAGACTTTATCAGAGAATCCCACTCTAGCTTTGGGGGATGCTTGGGAGAAAAACTCTGCTAGTTATTCATGTTTAGAATCACAAATAATTTAGGGAAGTTAAACAACTCCCTAGAGTGAAATCTTTTGTTAAGAATCAAAGGCTTACCTAGGTGTTGTTACATGGTTTCATAGTCATACTACAATCATTTTTACAATAAAACTGTGGAATTTGGGATTACAATGATGACAATGACTTGAAAAAAAATTGACCATTGTTGTGTACTTTGTTGCTTGGAACTGTTGACATGTACATGTTCAACATCTGGCTCTACTTGGGGACACGTTGTTTCAGTGAAGGAATATGAGAATCTCTACTGCTTAGAACTGTTGACATGTACATGGTCAACATTTGGCTCTACTTGGAGACGCATTGCTTCAATGGAGGAATGTGAAATCTAGAATCTGCATCCAAGAAAACAAAGTTACATTAGGTAGATATCCATTCAAATACAAACCAAAATCATCATATATATCATAAGTGTTGGAATAGAAATTTCTACTCTAATAATGAAATCTAAATCTAATGACATAAAACATAAATGTTGAAATAAAACCTACTATAATGATAGAAATGAAACCTAATCTATGAGAATAGGGTTAGAGATACAATACAAAGGATGCCCTATGGCATCAGATGTCATCTTTGAAGTCCAATTTGGAGAACCTATCTGCTCACAAGACGATCCATTGGCTGCTTCTCTGATGTGCCTTGTTGAATCTTGAACTTTTTAGGATGATGAAGTATTCCAACGTTGTATGCTATAGGCTCATCAAGTCTCTTTCTTTCTCTTTTCTTGTTCATGAGATGTGATGAAGTGGAATCTTGGGCTCGTTCTATTACATGCTCAAGAAAATCAGTCAATACAACATTATACCTTGTGAGCAATCCACCGACATATGCATTGTTGGGTTCCCTTGGATTCTCAACATGATACCTCCTTTCAACTTCCCTATAAAGCATAACCATACCGCCTTTAGCTGAAGGTATAGTAGCATAAGATAAATCCAACTAAATGCACCCTCCAAGATCAGCTGCAGATTTTCGAGATAAGAGCATTCCCCATACATCAGGTACATCTATAATAGCAATGTCCATGGTAATCATCCTGTACGGATATGTTGCTAAGCATACTTGTAAACCTTTGATTATGCCAAGTACTTCGATTTTTTTGAATCCATGGAGCATATGTTGTGGTAGGGCCTTGATATCCTTAAATTCAATTGTTCCATGGCTTTCTTAGTCATGACATTGGTTGAAGCCCATGAATCTAGCATACAATTATGCAACAAACGATCATTAACCATTAAAGTCATGAAGAAAGGTTTATGATCATCATTTGTCGAGTAACAATTTAGGTCCTTTATCTTAATTTCTTCCTCCTTGGAGTGCACATCAACTTTGTCTTGTTGACTTATGCTAATAACTTTCAAGAATTCTGCTCTTTGAGATGGAATCTTCAAAAGTTCAAGGACAACAACATAAATTTGAGCATTGTTGATCCACGCGACCCAATGAATCTTTAAACTAGAATGGTAAGTTTTGGAAGCAGTTTGTTCCTTGCTCTGATCTTTATTTTTCCTGCGATACTTGTATCCCTTACCTTTCACAATCTCCAAGATTTGTTCTTGAAATGGCTTCTCCCCATATAGTTCTATGATTGGATCTCTTTCATCACTGGAATTATTAATGGAAAAGGATGACGGACGCATTTCCATATTATGACCTACATCTTCCAAAGGCAAGCAAGGATCATGATGGATTACATTAATTTTCTCACTTGTTTCTACTTGTCAATCATCCAAGATTCTTTTTGCGATAGCACAAGAGTTATCTTCATGGAAGCTTTCACAATGTCTATAATATGGCAAAGGCTGACCAACAACATTCGCAGATTCAAGAGGATTTGGTAGTATTTGTTCATTTGGAGAGGTCCTTTTTTGCCACCCAATATTATTCTTGTTAATATTTCTAGGTTGAGAACTTTGAGCTTGTGATCTTTCCATTTGGATCAATCTAGCCTGCATGGCATTTATTTCCCTATCATGTTCAAGTTTCATATCCTAAATTAATTGAGTCAACTCTTTAATAGGATCATGGTCAAATTCTTTGACTTCTTTCCCTTTAGGTTCACGAGATTAACTTGGACCTCTATCAAAGCTCGGAATCTCAGTTTTCCCAGATGCTTTTTTCTCCTTCTCTAATTCCTCAACTAAGGTCTGAGCAATCTTATAATCAACATGCTTAGCACGTCTAAACTCATATAGAAATGTCAACATTAAAAGACTTATTGGTGGGTTTATAATCTTGGTGCATTTCTTTAACAATACCATTGAACCTTTTATTGAATTCTCCTACAGTCTCATTTTCTTTCTTCTTTATATCGCTGATAGCTCTATGTAAATACCTTCCTTCCCTCTTAAGCCCATATTTATCTTTAAAAGCATTAAGTAGTGTTTGCAATGAATCAAATGAGTTATCAGGTTTTTCCATAAACCAATCTAATGCATCTTCCTCCAAGGATAGAACAAAGAGCTTCATCTTTACATCTTCATGATTATAATTAACTCTGCTAGTATATCTACCCAAGAAAGTCTTAAAATCTCTGAGGTGATCATCAACATTAATCGCATTATTGCCTTGGAAGGAGGACAACTTGTCAATATTGTTAGAGAATCTAGGGCAAAGTAGTGTTGTGGTGATTCTCCGAGACTTGATAACAATTTGTGAAGTCTTTTTACTTTTTCTTAGTTAGCTTATACTTCTTCTTGTTCTTATTAGTGCATATGTGTGTGCTTCATCAAACTGCTACCAAAACAAAATAACAAGAACACAAATTTGGCTCTTTGCCAGGGACAAACCCTCTCCACTCTTGAGAGGGAAACCCTTTGTAAGTTTTCTCTTATTGAAGCTTCTTATTTGAACAACTGCCAAACCCTAGACCCTTGACTAGGATGTCCTCCAAGCATGAGTCAAATCCTTCCTCTTTCTGCACTGTCACTTCTGGCACATCTTCCAACACTTCTTTCGGCACTTTGTCTTCCAACACTTTATCTTTTAGGTTAGGAAACCCTAGAATATTAGGGCTTCTCTTCTTCACTATAAAGAGATCTTTCTTCACCTTTCTTTGGATACCTTGTGGACCTTAATACACAACTGAAGGAGGTTGCTTATGCTTCTGCCCTAAATAGAAGTCAAACCCTTCCAGCACCTCGCACGTGTGATTGTTTCTAGCCCTAGAAACAATCCTTTTCTTCTTCAGATTTGTCCCTCCTTCCTTCACTTGTGAGCCCACCTTCAACGCTGGAGTAGGAGACTTTTGTTGACCTATTTGTTAGCCCAAACCATAAAGAAAATACCACTGCAACCTTGCTGTTGTTCTGGCCGCAGATCTGTCCTTGAATTCTTTGCACGTGTGGCTGTAGTAGCTTCAGATTTCACCTTTTTCCCTTCGTTGTTTTGTTTCCTTCCTATGCTACCCTTGTAGCCCTCTCTCTCACCTTTTTCTTTGTCTTACTTCGTCCTCCTTGCTTGCGGATTTCAGAGATATGATTGTGTCCAAATGAGGAGTGGACAACCTCTATTTATAGAGGTTTGTCCCTCCTCCTTTAAGCCAACTTGATAGTCTCTTAGGCTGACTTGCAGTTGCATTATATTTCAACATTTATTCATCATTTTTGCTGCTTGTAGACTTTGTTGCTGCTAGGAGAGGATTTGACTTGCCTTGGAGGTATTCCCATGACCTTGTATGACATCATACATGATGTAACATTCCCTCAAAGGGTCTCATCATAATTACATTTTCACTTTGACTCCCTAGAAGCACTTCAAAATGTGCTTGACCTATTTTCAATGAGAAAGAAACTCATTGCCAAATAATATATGAAGACCGAACCTAGTTACATCTTCTCCAACAAATACCATGCTCTGGAAGATCATGAGGATGACCTTGAATGTTAGTGAAATTGCAAGGGGAGAACAAGTCCATGATGTCCTGCTCAAGAGGGTCAGGAAAAAGAAAATGGATGTTAGAGAGGGCTTCTTGTTTGAGAAAAACAAGACGTTTAGTAGAATTTAGCTTGTTTAATCAAACTCTAAAGGCCTTTTTAGGATCTAGAGAAGGATTAACCAAGCTATCTGGGTTTCTTCTAGTATATGCTCTTATGAAAGGATGAATAAGTGGATTCGCCGCTCAAATAGAAAACTAACCCTGGCCACCCCAGATGCTAGTTAGTAGAAGGAAACCAAGAACAAGAAACTTGTCCTGGAGAAGAATGTCTAGAACTAGGAACAAGAAAACTCTATCCCCGACAACGGCGCCAGAAAATGTTGTCGCTTGAATTGTACACCCAATGCAACAATGCCCAGAGCAAAGACTGTCACTTTTATCCATGTTCACTTTGTTTAAGCTATCTAATAAGGAAGGCTAAGGGGATAGTCCTTGAAGGAAAAATGATGAGGAACCTATTGAAAATCAACAAGTTCAGGAGATAAATATGAATATCCTAGCAACTTGATTTTAGATTATAACAAGCACACCAAACTAGATTATTGAGATATACCAGTGATATAGACCAATGCCTTAGAATTAGGAAGTATTTGCACAACAATGATTAATATGCCAAGTTACTGAATAAACAAATGCTGCAAAGATGATATGCAAAATCTTTCCTAGATGAGATGTGAGATCTAATTTAAATGTGAAAGCCTTCACCTCAATTGCTTTGAAACAAGTCTTGCACAAGGTTGTAGAAAGAAGTCCAGGGAAAGGAGGCTAAGGCCTCATTAACGATACCTATGCTGGAGTTCTAACAACCCAGATGCCTCTATTCCTACAACAGATTGCTCGCAAGAGAACTACAAGGTCATCTGTTTTAACCTCAGTGCAAGGGTCAAGCATCGCAAATTGGGAGAAAAGGTGGCCTTAATTATCTATCAACCAAGCTTATGCTTGGAGGTAAGTTTTAAATATGAATTCTAATCTAGGATGAGAATGCAAGAAATGAGCCAATTAGAAATGCTTCAATGAGATAACAATGAGAAAATGTTCGAATGACAACAAGATAAAATCACTTATAACCAATATGTCAAATATCACTTTGTCAATCAAGAAGCAAACAAAGAAGCACCTTAATGTTACTCAATGAAACAATTATAGCAAGATCTCTTTATTACTTATGTGTGCTTATTAGAATTTCTCTTCCAATTCTTAAATTTGCAATTTAGAACAAGAGAAGACTTTCAAGATTTGCAAGAGCGCAACTATAGGCAATTAGATAAGATTGTTAACAGTGAGATTAGTAAATGAAATGCAACAAGAGTATTCAACCATGCGATGCAATTTGCAAGAGAGAAACACTTATGCAATTCAAGTCTAACCATGCACAATGAGATGCAAAAAGTCGAATGCAACTAGAGAGAAGAAACGAGGAGGAGTTAGTAACCAAACAAGGCTATCCTCAAGATGAATGCAATCTGCTATCTAATACACTTATTAGCACAGAATGGTTAACTCAGGAATGAGATGAATGCACTAGACCTTGAGAGATATCACTATCAATTAGATCAGCCCACTCTCCAAAAGATATTAGTCACAAAATTGTTCACAAGATGAAAGGATTAATGCCAAAGTTTAGTGACCAATTCTAATGCTAAGTGCAAGGCAAATATGTCAATATAATGCTACTGAAGAGTGAGATTAAACCTCTACAACAATGTAATCAGTCCATGTCATGTCCCTTCTCAAACACATTAGTAACAGGGTGTTGCTACACAATTTTGCACATTTTTGACTAAGGAAGAGGGCCCCACACTTTCGACTTAGGGACTTAAGGGCCAAATCGACTTTATTTAGCTATTAGTGGAATGTGGGGGCCACCCACATAAGAGTTCAAATTAGCCATTCAATATGCTTGGAGGGAAAATCGAATGGGTGAATGGAGGGGCCCACATGAGGCTAAGGGGGCCCAAGGAGTTATAAAGAGAGATCAACTCTCATTTTGTTTTCATCTTTGACATTTGCAAACAAACACACATTTGTTCACTCTGATGTTTAGCGAGTCTATCGACTGTTTAGCCACAAGTCTCTCACGCGGGAGATTCAACCTCTGCTTCGGAGGACCATCCGTGCCTACCCTAGGGAGGCTGTTCTACAAGAGTTTTCAGGAGTTATGGGGCAGTGACACACATCAACAACAACGCGGAGGAAGGGAGTGCGTATTTCTGGGTAGCCAGGAATCACGCAGAGGGATTATGAGACCAACGAGGATCACACAGCTTGCCGAGAGGTGAGGGAGCTGAGGTAGCAGCGTTGGACAAACATTTTCACTAGAGCTTTCAGCCAGTTAAGCCAACATTCTAGCAATTCGCATTTCTGGACTAAGAAACAACGCAGAGGCTACACAACAGAATTTCATGGTGCTTGGAGAGCAGCTAGGTCGGGCCAAGATTTCATTCGGGGAGTTAGGAGTTGGATAGCAAGGGTAAACCCAGCATTTTGGAGGAGTTTACAAGTGGATTTGTAGCCGGTTTCCAACAGGTCGAATTTGGCAACCATACCTAGGGTGAGGCTCCAAGGGGGTCGGAAACCCAAAGTCAAAACCAGCTAAAATCCCTTCTGGGTTTTTGCAAAGGAGTTTGGAGTTAAAAGGATATAATTTTCTGAGCAGTTTTAGTACCCATTCCAACCATTCGAACTTCAGTAGAGCAACAATATTCTGGGCAGCGCAGTGCAGAGTGGTGCAACAGCTGAGAAGCCTTCAGCTCAGCGCTTTTCCTACCTGGGTTTGGTCTTGCTTGTCCATTGAGACAAGCCCAGGAGCACCATTCCATTATCTATTGTATTTGGCTTGCAAAAAATTAATAAAATGGCTCAGAAGTTCTACATTTACAGTTTTTATATGGGTGTCTGCTGAACATTTCGTTTTTGTATTTTGCTACATAGAATATTTGTTGTTATCACTTGTATTTCCTATTTAGGATCATTAAAGTGGTATCAGAGCATGATCTTGTCTTAGATGTGGGTAACCAGTAAGATCATGGGAGATTTGGGCATGTATGCACAGTGACGAGTTACACCGTACACTACCCATGGCTCAAGGGAGATTCAGTATGCAGGAATTCTGGGGTGGAATCCGCTGGAGCGATGAGAGATTGGCTCAGTTGAGGAAGGTGTCAGACCAAATCCATCCTTGTCCTTACAACATAGACAATAGAGGTGCACAAGCCATGGGAGTACAACCATCTACACTGTGTGGAAAGCCAACAAAATCAGGCACCAGATCTCCTAAAGAGCAAGCAGAGCAGAGACAGTTAGAGGGTGAGTCAAGGAGACGATTTTGCTGGTGGACCTAGTTTTAGGCATCAGGGGCCTGAGGAGGAGATTGAACATGAGGCAAAGGACACTCGGGAGTGTGAGGATCACATTCATATACCCAGTGTGGCACAAGAGTCACCATTGTTGGAGGCCTCTTTGATAGCACCAGTTGACACCTTGGGGGAGAAAGTAGAGCATACACCAATAGGACTATCTAATGATGAGGTGCCAGGAGACACAAACATGTCCACCGTTGAGAAGGTGACATCCGTTTTTGAGATATCTGGGGTTGTGATCGAGCTTTTAGGTGATAGCAGTGCACGATAGGATGATGACGTGCCGAGAGACATCACCAGCCTTGATGAGGAGCTAATAGGTACAGAGGCACCTAGATCTATGATAGAGTTGTGGGATGACAACCACCTACAACAACATGGAGACCACATAGAGGGGCGTGAGCTAGTCATGGAGGGGCAATTCATGACTCATGTTGAGCCCATGGTGGAGGAGGACGAGCAGTCTTCTTTGGGGCCCACCACTGACTTAGAGCTGTTAGATGCATAGATCGTCAATAGAGTTGCAGTACTTCTAGATAATAGCTCTCTCTGGGCTTATATAGATGGGGCTTGCAACATTGCTAGACTACCTTTGCACCACAGAGAGAGAGATGCAAAGACTCCCCAACAAATTTTATTTGTTGACCAGGATGGTGAGTTGATGCGAGATGAGTTTCACAGGGTGCAACACTTGCTGGATGGAGGGCTTGTCCTATGTGCTAGAGTTTGTGCATTCGATCCCTCTCTTGGGGTTGGATGGCAAGAGATTCTGAGTTGGTACCCAGTGGAGTGGGCTAGACTCATGGAGATGGTTGTAGTCCAAAGTAAATCTCAGTGGGAGCTCTCATACATTGAGGGCACTGGAGACTCAGTTTGGCATTGGGATCCGGGCGAGGCCTCCTTATCCGATATCAAACATGCGGGATGGCTATGGCATTGATGAGGTAGTCAACCCTGTGGCTGAGCGCATGCATTCCTTAGGGGAGTTCCAATTGATGCTAGTGGCTAGGCGGTTTATGAGCAGACTCCATTAGTTGTTTTGGCATGTTGGTTGCGCATGGGGGGGGCAAGATGATTAGCATTCTCTGGCAGGAGCTCGTTGGAGGAGGTGGCATGGGTATGCCACCAAACCAAATACTGTATGGAGATGATGTTCTCCCATTGAGGTTTAGGACTTAGGGGTCACAGAGGATCGGCACAACAGAGATATACCCCCTAGCAAGAGTGGAGTTAGGGTGCTCAGGTCTACCAGGATGGACGAGGGGACATGACGCGTGTCATGGTGGGGTCACTATCAGAGTGGCAGACACTTTGGCACATGCAGGATACCATATGTTATAGGGTGGTATGATAGTAGGCAGTGGTACACAAGACTGCACAGAGTCAAGTTGTAGCGTCCAGTTTTATATAGAGGGATGTGGCCTGATGCATATAGACCCAATTCTAGGCCATAACACCCAGTGGTGTGCAGGGCTATGCAGCGAGGAGCAGTGGCTTGCAAAGGAGCATGGAGATACATGGTGGTATACCACAGCATGCCGATTGACACTGTGGGGTAGGAGGAGTGACTCGCATCGCATTGAGGACGTGCGGGGAGTGACAGGTGCAGTGACACAGGCAGGACACAGGACGATACAGGATGGTATGGCTGTAGTCGGGGGTATTCCATGGTGTACAGAGACAGGTTGTGGTATACAGTGGCATGTTGATGAGTGCGGTGATACTAGGTGGTATGCAGTGGCAGATGATGCAGTGCAGTGGGTGCTTGGAGTGTTACCTCCAAGGAGACTTATGGACAGGGGCAGTAGGTGTGCCATTGGATGCATCTCACCTAGGATCGATGAGGGCATAGTTGAGCATCTGGTGACACCATTTTTAGTGGAGATAGGGCCTCGAGGGGGTTGTCAACAGATCCAAGGCAAAGACAAGGACGTCCAAAGGATTACTCTTGAGAATTCTGGCAAACTCTTGATCATACCCTTCAGGACATACCCACCCATCCTCCTCCGATGTTGCTTATAGTCACATAGTGTTTGGTTGTTGCCCCTTGACACTCTCCATACAAGCAGCAGGGCATGGGAGGCTCACTCTAGGCAGTTCGATGAGACATCGCGTGTCATGGGCTAGGAGGAGACTCTCCAGTTGAGACACTTGGTAGGTGCACGAGTTGACAGATACAGGCTTAGGGATAACATGGTTGATTGTCGAGGTAGCATATGTTCCACCCCTAGGCTCACACTTGGGGAGGTGACTGAGAGGGAGTTGTATGGTGCTTTTCCAGCTCGACAACTTGAGACATTAGGTGAACATAAGGTGCGAGGGATGGTAGCTCCTGTTGGAAGGTTGATGCCTAGGCTTCCAGCAGGACCAGGTCACATCATCAGGAATTGGGATAGTAGATCTTTTTATGTGATTTGGCAGGCGCGGAGCAGTTGGTTATCCACAACACGGGTTCTTGATGCTCGGTGCCTACCTATTGGATACCTACAAGAGTCAAAGACGGGGCACAGAGGAGTCCCAACAACTAGCAGCATATCACAGCGACAGGCAGAGAGGATTGGGGGTTGAGGACCTCTGGTATGGTTATGGGATCCCAAAATCTAGTGGATTGGTGGGATACTCCACTCCTCAGTGAGCATGGGTAGGGTAACATGCGGATTGATTGATTCACAGGCAGACACATGGGGAATCACCAAAGCCCTCACCATAGGACGAGGTAGATTGTTGCTCAAGATTGGGGCCAGCCATGGAGGGATAGGTGCTAACACTATTGGGCCGCTTTAGCAAGTTGGGCCTAACCTCGATCATCGCATAGATTGTGGCTGAGACCTAAGTGAGAGGAGGCTCTAGTACGAGCATGTTAGATAGTTAGTGATGACCGGGGTGTCGTGGGGTCAGCAAGACAGTTTCTTTTTGCGTTGGGCATGGGACACTAGCGTCATAGTAGTTAGAAATTTATATACCCATAGAGGTGAGTTGGTTTCTATAGGGGAGGGTCATCAAGATTCTCCATCGGGTTTCAGTGATTCGCTAAGGGTGTGGGAGACTTCATCAACATGGCAGGATGGCCAGCAAGAGGATTTCAAGAGGAGCTCATGCAGGAGAGGCTTCATTCGCATAGGGATTGAGTTGTATCTTCAAGGCCCCACAGTCAGAGTGCATGGGGTGGACTATTCGGTAGAGCAACTTCATGAGTATTTGGGTAGAGTTTTACATTGTCAAGATGCTCTAATTATTGGTGATAGACATAGGGGTTCTAATGCTCATATCTGGCAGAATAGTGAGTGGAGCAAGGGGGGCTTCACATTAATCAGGTTGGCTTGGGATCCTAGTATCGAGGGACCCCTTCACTATAGGGTAGTACAACGATCATGGATGATCTAATGGCAATTTGGGACCCTGGTGAAGTTTGCAGTGATAGTGGGGGCCCATAATCAAAGAGGGTGTTTGTTCAGGCATTTCTTCAGGACAAGCAATGTTTGGTGCATTGGAAGAACTTGCCAAATGAGGATGCCACTTGGGAGGGTGAGGATATTTTGGAATACCCAGCTTTGAGGTTGCTTGATGATGCAGGTAGTCCGATCGCAAGGCAAATCCCTCCATATACAAAACACTATCGGGTCTGGACTTATGGTTATGGCCCACACTCAATATCAGAAGCGTTTATGTGTGCATTTCCATTAAAATCCCTGGCCACACATCTTTATTGAATACAAAAGATTACACGGGAAACCCACATCCGAAAACATAAGCCAAAATTCAAAATACATACACCCGCATCTATAAATCTCATCGGGTCCGCTGCTTCATATACCTTATTCCCTTTAAAATCCCAGAACAACTATGTTGTCGCAATAGACGGAAATGCACTGAACACATGAGAAATCCGACCGGAAGCGAACCTCAGATATTATAAAACCGCAACTATAACTTTATTGGGTCCGTGTATTTCAAACCCCTTTCTGCAGTGCTACTCCTCCGATCTTTGACCTCCGATTGGAGCTCCATCACTATCAGCATATGCAATCGGCCATCGCTATCGACATTCCTTTTCCCGCTGTCACTTGACTTACCCGATATGCTATCAGCGATTAGTTCTCCGTCGTTGATCAACTATATCATCCAACGGTCCGCGCTTCATCGCATTATCCCAATCGGTGTTGGCAAAAGGGTTAGGGCCCGATCCATCCACAAAGACTTCCGCCAATGCGATATATCGGCAATCGCTCATCGCATAGACTTAAAGCATAAAGTTTTCCGCATACATATGAACTTCGCCGATGCGATAAAGTGGCTTTGCTTCCCCGATTAGATCTAGTCTATTGATCTTATAGATCCAACGGCCACCGTGCCTTCTCTTTATCCTTTCGTCCGCCTCTTTACTTTAGGTTTTTCCGTTGTTTCTTCAATGGTTCCTCTGTTTACTCTGTTTTCACAACTACAACTCCATATCTAGCAATCCATGATATCTTGGATCGATGACTGGGTTTTAAAGCTGCTCAAACGCTGTTATTTACACTATGGACTGTAATAAGGCTTTTAACGCTGCGATTTATACTAAAGGCATAAAAATAGAGAAGAAATGCCTAATTTGTCCCGCAAGCAAATGTGCAAAGAAAAGCAAAGGATTTCAATAGAAATGGCCCATTAACACACAACTCTTACTCACTTTCTCTTACTCAATTCTAACTTAGCTAACCTCTAGCTAGCTTCTCGTTCCCCTCTAGCTGACCTCTTTCTCGCTAACCTCTGAATTATGCAAATAGATCATATTTTATACAAGAGTGGATTCATGAACCAATTCTGGTTCAGATCTAGAAATCTCTCACTCTCTCCTAAAGAATCTCTTCAACTCCACTCTTTTCTAAACAAATACTAAATCAAGCTTTCAAATCCCTCGTATCTTATTCAAACCAAATAAATCTAATTGTTTGGCCTGGTCTACACACAGGGAGGATCAATCAGCCACTATACCCTTTTTCTCATATTTTACAATAAATAAAACACTCTCACACATTTAAATAAATAAAATTAGCTAATCTCATGTCTTCCAACCCCCTGTTAGTCACAACATGTGATCATACCATCACATTGCCATCTAGGCCTGAATGCTTCTGCATCAGACTCCCAAAATTGAAAGTTTTCATGACCTCCTGGTCATGTGTTCCTTCTGCTGTCCATCCAGTATCCCAAACTTTACTTTGTAACTGGTCATCATTTTCATCATGCTGTTGATTCAATTCTTCTGCCACTGTCACTTCTGTTCCTCCAGGATTCCAAATCTTAATTTGTTGTTGTCCTCTTTCCTTGCTGATACAAATTCCTTTTGTTAATTTCTCTTCCTTGCTGTCCCTCTCTTTTACTGTCTTCATCTTCCACAATTTCTCAATTTCCTCTTTATAATTTGTTCTCAACTGAACTCCACTGACATCTGTCTGTTGTACATTCTCCTTTACCATATAAATTATAAAATTTCTGTCCAAATCTTCTTCACCTGTGTCATTTACAAACTGTTGTTTGCACTCTACGACTTCCATTCCATTATCATTAAAGATAATCTTTTCCTTAGGTTCATCTAATAACCTTTCCAGGAAAATACAAATTCCTTCATATTCAATAAGCATGTCATTTGCATATGACTCCTTCCTGTATAAAACAGAATTTCCATCACAATTGTCAGATTCAAAATAACTATGGTTTTCAATTTCCATAGGTAATTCTGTCATCAAATCTTTATACTATCCCTCTACATAAGTTATGAAATTGTCATCAATTTTCACTCCAATACTTTCCTCTGCATTACACAATGTTCCTTGTTCTAACACAAGACTATCATTCAACAATTCAATAGCTAGGATTTCTTAGAGCATATCATTGTGAAGTATCCTTTCATCCTCTATACTTATACCATTGCAACAAAATGATGTTGTTTTATCTCTTCCTACAACAGAAATAGAATTTTGGTTTTCTAAAGCTTCTTCATGATTTACAGATTTATAAAAATAATCCACTTTAAAATCACAAAATTCCTAAACTTCTGCATCTGTCAACATCATTATATATTGCTTCACAATTTCCATAGTACTTTCATTTTGATTCTCTACTAAAGATATTTCATTCTGGTTATCATCACAAACTTTCATTTGCTTATCTTCAGCTTCTTTAATTATGACAATTTCCCTGTCAATACCATCATTCTCAAAATGATTAAATACATGCTCAAAATATCTTTCTGTTTCAGCCATCTCTTCTAGTAATCTCACTTCTTCATGAACATTCATAAGCACATTCTCTAATTGTTGTTCATCACCTGTCAAACTTGAAAACATACACAACATGTCAGTTTCAAAATTACAAGGCTCTTCAGTTGAAGCCTCAGTGATCAACTCCTCATGCTTCTCTGAACTATTCTGATAGTTCACTAAGTTATTGAGAAATTCTTCCTCAACATCTCTAACTTCTTCCTCATTAAAGAAAACTTTTGGGACTGCAGCTTCTTGACTATGCTTGGCAACTTCATCATAAGTTTGTAGAATACCTTCCTATTCTCCACAATTTCTTCCAACACTCAGTTTATCCAAATAAGATAACAATGTCAACTCCTCTTCTATGATAAGAGTTTGATCTTTCAAAGATTTCCTTGACTTAACTTCTTCAGCTAAGTTCTCTGTGTCAGCTTTCCTTTTCTTCACTTCACAAATCTGCAATGCATTTGTTTCCTTTCTTTTTTCCATTTCCCATTGGTCTTCTATCCATGCTAAAATTCCTTCAAATATGATCCAATAAGTTTTCACTAAGAGAAGACACAACCATTCAGCCATACCTTTTAATTTCTTCCACCAATTGAAGTCTTGAGAGTCTTTATGCATCTCCTTTTTTTTTTGTCTTGCCTTTGCCTCTTTCACCTTTTCATACACGGGTTCAAATTCATTAGGCCACATACCTGCAATTTTACATTCACAGAAATAGTTAATCCCAAAAATATGAGATCCGCTTGTCTGTGAGGATGCTACCAGAACATTCCTCGCATTCTAATCTGCATAGATCAGTTCTTCACCACTATCATCACTGTCTTCATTGTCTCCTTCCCCAAGGAGAGATCCTTTCTTTGGTTCACAGATGTATTCTACTCCTTAATCCTCAACTGTTCCGAGTATTAATTTCTCAGCAAACAATTCTCTGACAGGCCATTTAACTCTTTTTCCCACATAAAATCCTTGTTTCCACTTTTCTCTAATTCCTTTCAATACAAGCTTCTTCAAACGACTAAGTTCTATCTTCATCTCAGCCAACTCTATGTTCCTTTCTTCTTTACTCATTCCATTGAGTCCAACTGCTTCAACACTCTTTTTTCTCTACTTCTAACTTTCCGCTGTACCCCTGTCATGACTATCAATAGTCAATTCCATTTCTTCCTCTGGTGAACTTTCATTGTTCACTTGTGAGCTGCAACTAGCCTTTTTCATATGTAACAAGTCTCCTTCATGCCTCACCAAACTTTCCTGAGTTTAGCCTTTTGGCACCTATTGGTTCTTTCCTCGAACCTTTCACTAACTAACAATTCTACCCAGTGCTCCTCTTGCTGGAATTGTTATCTCCTATCCACAATCACAATTGTGGAGTTGCCTCAACAACTTCTACCAACCACAGTTGGAACTTGTTCTCATCTTCTCTCGAACACTCCTTGCTTTAGGCTCTGCATCTTCAATTGCTCACTTCTTCATTCAGTAATTTCATTCACTGTCCGGTACTGTCACCTTTACTCATCTGAGAGTTCTTCTTGCTCTATCTTCTCTAACATAGCTCATATGCTATGATGTTGGTACAACTCATTCTACCTTTCAGCGATTCCACTGCTTCCACTGACCTGCACAATCTTGTCTCAAGATACATCAAAGTACCTTTCAAACCTGCACTATTTCTTCAAAGATGTCTTAAAACTAATTCCCATTCCATCAGTTAAATCTTTGCCAAAGGATTCATCTATTCACTATTTCATTTAAAATTTCATTTCAAAAGCCTTCATACAGTCAACAACTACTTTTCCTCTTACTTTTCACAATGGACTCTTCAACTTTCAAGATCAATTAAGATTAGATCTGAATTTCAATTATTTTACCAATTCATGACAGACACTATCAATTCCTTCTGATAACCTATTTGTAAGCAAATCCTATCTTGCTTCTACAAATTCCAAAATTCATTCCTTGTAGTGGTATTTCTTTCAGTCCTATTAAACTCAATCTTTGTTCTTTCAATCATCAACGTCATTGCCTTCAACAATACTTTAAACAATCCTCAATCATTCTCAGTTTGCACAAAATTCTTCAAATCATTTAAATGACTTCAATGCCATAGCAAACCACTCTTCTATTTAGCCTTAACTTCTAAACCTTTCATTTCAATTTACCTTTTAAATCAAACCAATCATTCAATCAACTTACATGGAATTTTCATTTTCTTGAAAGCAAAACATCTCCTTTGAAATTTTAATCCCTTGTTGTTCTTCAGACATTCAAAACAAATCTCTGCAAAATTATCAAAATAAACATTCTTACCAGGCCTTCATCAGAAGTTCACTATTTCCCCATTCTGATCTCAGTGTCCTTTGTAGTCTGATCCCCATCTGTATCAAATTCACTTCAGTGCAAATTATACATATGCTGAGATTACAATTCAATTTCGAAACCATTCTTTACAGAGCGTTGAGCTAGCTCTGATACCACAAATGATGCAGGCAATCTGATCACAAGGAAAATCCCTCCATATACAAAACACTATCGGGTCTGGACTTATGGTTATGGCCCACACTCAATATCAGAAGCGTTCATGTGTGCATTTACATTAAAATCCCTGGCCACACATCTTTATCGAATACAAAAGATTACACGGGAAACCCGCATCCAAAAACATATGTCGGAATTCAAAATACATACACCCGCATCTATAAATCTCATCGGGTCCGCTGCTTCATATACCTTATTCCCTTTAAAATCCCGAAACAACTATGTTGTCGCAATAGACGGAAATGCATTGAACACATGAGAAATCTGACCAGAAGCTTAAGGTCGGACCTCAGATATTATAAAACCGCAACTATAACTTTATCGGGTCTGTGTATTTCAAACCCCTTTCCACAGCACTACCCCTCCGATCACCAACCTTCGATTGGAGCTCCATCGCTATCGGCATATGCAATCGGCCATCACTATCGCATATTGCTATCGGCATTCCTTTTTCCACTGTCACTTGACTTACCCGATATGCGATCAGCAATTAGTTTTCTGTCATTGATCAACTATATCATCCAACGATCCGCGCTTCATCGCATTATCCTAGTCGGCGTTGGCAAAGGGTTGGGGCCCGATCCATCCACAAAGACTTCCATCGATGCGATATATCGGCGATCGCTCATCGCATAGACTTAAAGCATAAAGTCTGCCGCATACATATGAACTTCGCTGATGCGATAAAGTGGCTCTGCTTCCCCAATTAGATCTGGTCTGTTGATCTTATAAATCCAACGGCCATTGTCCCTTCTCTTTATCCTTTCGTCCACCTCTTTACTTTAGGTTTTTTCGTTGTTTCTTCAATGGTTCCTCTGTTTACTCTGTTTTCACAACTACAACTCCATATCTAGCAATCCATGATATCTTGGATCGACGACTGGGTTTTAAAGCGGCTCAAACGCTGTTATTTACACTATGGACTATAATAAGGCTTTGAACACTGTGATTTATACTAAAGGCATAAAAACAGAGAAGAAATGCCTAATTTGTTCCGCAAGCAAATATGCAGAGAAAAGCAAAGGATTTCAATAGAAACAACCCATTAACACACACACTGAATCATTTATTCAATATAGTAATATTTACAGTCTCACCTTCTGGCTCAATTACAACAATAAAAGACCCTGTTCCTATCTCGAATCCTCGCTTTCTCTTACTCAACTCTAACTTAGCTAACCTCTAGCTAGCTTCTCATTCCCCTCTAGCTAACCTCTCTCTCGCTAACCTCTAAATTATGAAAATAGATCATATTTTATACAAGAGTGGATTCATGAACCAATTCTGGTTCAAATCCAAAAATCTCCCACTCTCGCCTAAAGAATCTCTTCAACTCCGCTCTTTTCTAAACAAATACTAAATCAAGCTTTCAAATCCCTCGTATCCTATTCAAACCAAATAAATCTAACTGTTTGGCCTGATCTCCACACAAGGAGGATCAATCAGCCACTATACCATTTTTCTCATATTTTACAATAAATAAAACACTCTCACACATTTAAATAAATAAAATTAACTAATCTCATGTCTTCCAACCCCTTGTTAGTCACAACAAGTGATCATACCATCACATTGCTGACTAGACCTAAATGCTCTTGCATCACTTGAGGGAAAGCAACATTTGAGAGGGGAGGACTATCATGTCCCTTCTCAAACACATTAGTAACAGGGTACTGCTACACAACTTTGCACATTTTTTACTAAAGAAGAGGGCCCCACACTTTCGACTTAGGGAATTAGGGGCCAAATCGACTTTATTTAGCTACTAGTGGAATGTGGGGGCCACCCACATAGGAGTTCAAATTAGCCATTCGATATGCTTGGAGGGAAAATCGAATGGGTGGATGGAGGGGCCCACATGAGGCTAAGGGGGCCCAAGGAGTTATAAAGAGAGATCAACTCTCATTTTGTTTTCATCTTTGACATTTGCAAACAAACACACATTTGTTCACTCTGCCATTTAGCGAGACTACTGGCTGTTTAGCCACGAGTCTCTCGCGCGGGAGATTCAACCTCTACTTCGGGGGACCATCCGTGCTTGCCCTAGGGAGGTTGTTCTACAAGAGTTTTCAAGAGTTACAGGGCAGTGACACACATCAACAACAACACGGAGGAAGGGAGTGCGTATTTTTGGGCAGCCAGGAATCATGCAGAGGGATTTTGAGACCAACAATGATCACACAGCTTGCCGAGAGGTGAGGGAGCTGAGGTAGCAGTGTTGGATAGACATTTTCGCTGGAGCTTTCAGCCAGCTGAGCCAACATTCCAACAATTCGCATTTCTGGGCTGAGAAACAACGCAGAGGCTACATAGCATAATTTCGTGGTGCTTGGAGAGCAGCTGGGTCAGGCCAAGAGTTCATTCTGGGAGTTAGGAGTTGGATAGCAAGGGTAAACCTAGCATTTTGGAGGAGTTTGCAGGTGGATTTGCAACCAGTTTCCAGCCGGTCGAATTTGGCAGCCATAGCTGGGGTGAGGCTCCAAGGGGGTCGAAAAACAAAAGTCAAAACCAACTAAAATCCCTTCCGGGTTTTTGCCAAAGAGTCTGGGGTTAAAAGGATATAATTTTCTAGGCAGTTTTAGTACCCATTCCAGCCATTCGAACTTTAGTAGAGCAACAATTTTCTAGGCAGCACAGTGCAGAGTGGTGTAGCCACTAGGAAGCCTTCAACTCAGCCCTTTTCCTACCTGGTTTTGGTCCTTCTTGTCCATTGAGACAAGCCCAGGAGCACCATTCCATCATCTATTTTATTTGGCTTGCAGAAAATTAATAAAATGGCTTAGAAGTTCTCCATTTACAGTTTTTATATGGGTGTCTGCTGAACATTTCGTTTTTGTATTTTGCTGCATAGAATATTTGTTGTTATCACTTGTATTTCCTACTTAGAATCATTACAGTCTGCTAATAATCAAGATTAGCCACCCAAAGCTGCATAAAATGATCACCAAAACACTTGCAATGGTAATATGAACATTATGAGTTAATTTAGGAGTGTTTTAGGCTTAGATTAGGTGTCAATATTATGATTAGGGTTTACTTCAGATCTGATTATTATGACAATCAACAAATAGGCTATAATGGGACAAGGGGCAAGGCCTCAAAGCCTTGCGGACTTCCTTCAATGAATGATATACCAAGAAAGGGATCCAAGAGCAATTGAAATATGCAAAGTAACCCCTCCAAACTCAAATGCCAAGCCTGCAACCACAAGTGTTAGCTTCAGAAATGACAAGATCAGAACTTCAAATCCTTGCAGCTATGGCTAAAAAGCCTTTTAGGGATGTCGCTAAGCCAAGATGGATGATATGTCAAGTTTAAGCCCTTGAAAATTGTTTTTGGACCCCAAGCAAATAATGAAACACCTTCAACCAAAAAAATGTCAGCCCTAGACTATGAATTAGACCTTCAAATGCTTGCAGCTAGGGCTAAAAGGCCTTTTAGGGCTAGCCGCTAAGGTAAAAAGAGCTTTTAGTCCTTGTGCCCAAAGCTGGAGGACTAGTATAATGGGTACAATGAATGCCAAGCCCACAAAACTTGCTCCAAATGGATCTCAAGCCTACAGAACAAATGATTAGCCCACAAACAAGAATTTTCAAGGCTTCTATGGATCAAAATGACAAACTACCAATGATAAACCAATTCAAAATAATTGCAAAAATTATTTTAGGCCCGCAAACACAAGAGATTAGTGCCAAAATGAAATGCAATGCAATTATCAAGTCTCCAAGGCTTGTGTTAGGGTTTCAAAGATCCCACAAGGATTGCAACTTTAGTATTTATGGCCTCATTAGGGTCGTGGCTAGGGTTACAAGCCCATAAAACCATTGCAGCTACCTTCAACAAGTGATCAAATCAAATTTGAGCCACAAAAATGTGATTGTATCCACAAATACTTATTTGTAAAACCTTTAAATGATAATCTGTTGAGAAACCCCTGATTCTTGCAGTGAAATTAGCCCCTCTAGGGCTTATGGCCTCCAAAAAAATGGCTGAGCATTGAGGATTGGAGACATGGGTATGGTAGATCTAGGCCTCTAGAGGCTAGATATGGCCTCAAAACTTGGACGACCTCTTCCAATCAGTTGAACGACTTCCTTGAAGATGAATGAGTGCCCAAATCCTAGCCGTCTAGGCTAGTTGAGGGCTTGATCCCTTAATAAATTCGAATTTTCCTTTGATCTTTGAGCTATGGCACCTGCAAGTCAATAAGAACTAGCCATCCACCAATATTTGTAGATAGAATTCAATTTTGAAAATTAAAACCCATCCAATTATTTACATTAGAAAAATAAAATGAAATAGTTAGTGAAATAATTTTACAAAAATTATTTATAAATTAAATTACAAGCTCTAGATACGCAAATCTAACTTTATTGCACAATTAGATTTGATATTAATTTGAGGAAGAGAAATTTTTAATTTTATGCTATGGCCAAGTTGTTGCACACAAGTCGTTAGATAAGCCTTTGGAAATTTAACATGATGGGCTTTTAAACCTCTTGTCTCAAGAGTTGGTTGGTCTAACTGAAGACTTCCCCTCACGCCTAAGATTTAAATATCAAATTATCTCTACACACCTGAAATAATGTTACTAGATCATAAGGGGCTAGATACACGATAAAACCCTCAAGATCTAGAGATACCTGCCAGATCGAGTGAGCTAGAATGCTTTTCTAAACCCAGTACCTTGCAAGATACCTGTGCAAATAGATAATCCAACCACTGGAAAATGAAATAATAACTTGAAAATATAATTATGTAGATCATTAAAGCATGATTTAGAACAACATTACCATAATAAGCAGAAAAGGAACACCATCACGAGATAAACCCCCAAAGACTTTGATTTTATTAGTGCAGAAGAGAAATTACATCCAGCAACTTGACTCATAGCTTGCATCATAGTTTCCTTTACAAGACCCAGATATTTCATGCTTCATATGAGGAGCCTTGGGCTTCCTTATATAGAAAAATGAGCGTTGTAGGTCCTCTCCAAGTGGAAAAACAACTAGTTTGACTTGATCGAGGGCTTGATCCTTGTCAAACTAATTTTATCCCTTGATGATTGTTGCACAAACTAACACTCCCTCTTAGCGAGGAAGGTGTTCTGCATAACACCCAACTTGTATCTAAAGAAGATGAATCTCACCTTCCCCAAAGCCTTCGTCAAAATATCTGCTACCTGCTCATTTGTACATATATACTGTAGCTGGACAATCTTGCGCTGCACACAATCCTTAATGAAGTGGTACTTATGTCTATATGCTTGGACCTGTCATGAAACACTGAATTTTTGACAACTTGATGCAACTCTGCTTGTCGCAGTGTATCACTATCGTCTCAAACCTCTAACCAAACAAGGCTATCAGCAGCTTCCGAAGCCAAATGGCCTCGCATGTAGCCATGCTCGCTGCTATGTATCAGTTGAACTCAGTGCTACAGACTTTTGCTTCCTGCTGTACAAAAAAACGACTCTTGATCCCATGTTGAAGAGACACCTTGAAGTGATTTTCTGATCCACTATGGTACCTACCCAGTCTAAATCAATATAACTATAACCCACCAACTTGATACCATCACCTCGAGCATACTTGATCCCATACTCGACTATGCCACACAAATACCTCAACACATGTTTTGGCGCTAGCTACTGCACTCTCTTTGGCTCTGCCATGAATTGACTGAGAGAGTTTACTGGTTAGGATATGTTTGGCATGAGGTTGACCAAATACATGAGAGAGCTTATCAATTGCCCAACCACCAAGTAGTAAATGTTTGTGTTTGCCTCACTCTTCACAAAGACCATGCCTTGTAAGTATCTGTCGATGTGCTCATACCGCGCCCTGGGAGCCTGCGTAAGCCCATACAAAGCTCTCTTCAATATACACATGTACATCTCTCTGTTGTGTGCCACAAAGCCCTCTGATTGTTCTATATACACCTCCTCCTCCAGTTCACCATTCAGGAATGTCATCTTGACATCCATCTGATGGATCTGCCATCCCATCTGTGTTGCTAATGAGATCACGATTCTTATAGAAGTGTATTAGCCACAAGAGAAAATGTCTTATCATAATCTATTCCCTCCTTTTGAGAGAACCCCTTAGCCACAAACCTACCCTTGTATTTCTAGATGCTGACATCTGCACCGTGCTTGATCTTATAGATCCAGTGTGATCCAACCACCACCCTATCTATTGGTCTCAGTACAACCTCCCACACATCATTCTACACGATTGCAATGTACTCAACCATAGAATCTCGCCACACTTGTTGTTGTGCGGCCCCCTGATAGTTGGAAGGCTCACTATCCACCAATTGATTAACTAGTGCCATGTAGCTAGTGTACCGCTTTGGTTGTCACTACTCTCTCCTACACGTCCTACGAGTCCCCACAAACTCCTAAGCACCTGAAATCAAGCTCGTATCGGCCACTGTATTCATGCTCTATAGCTGCCCCCTAATTCTGTTGTTCCACTCTAGGAGCTTCTGTTGGTTGCTCACTCTAATCTTTAGCTACTAGCAACTCTTTGGATATCCTATACGCCTTGTCCTCCATGAACTTGACATCCCACCTAGCTATAGTCCTCTTGGCCCCTAGGATGAAGATCTTGTATGCCTTCAAGGTTTCGTTGTAGCCAATGAAGTTTGATCCAGCTTCAAACTTGTCTCACCTGGAATGTGACAATATGCCAAGCAACCAATTATGTCGAAGTGACTGACATCTAGCCTCTTCCTAGTGAAAGCCTCCTCGGGAGTCATCTTACCAACCGCTCTATGTGGGACCCTGTTCTAAATATAAACTGTTCTACTACATGCCTATGGCTATAAATAGTGTGGGAGATCCTAGTCATACAGCATTGCTCCTGCTACCTCTAAAATAGACTGGTTCTTCCTCTCAGCAACCTCGTTCTGTTGCGGGGTGTAAGGAATCGTCCACTCTCTCCCGATTCCTACCGTGGTATAGAACTCCAGGAACAACTTGCTGGTGTACTCACCTCCATTGTCTGACCAAAGAGTCGAGATCTTTCCGTGTTAAAATTGGCAACTAGGGCCGAACTCCATGTGGGTCACCTTATTTATGGCAACTGATATTTTTATTGGATTCCTCTCTCCGAGAGGTGTAGGATTGATCTAACGATCATCCGATTCCGACATGTATTCATGGAGATATGAATTTATTTGTATTCTTGACAGTTTGTCAAGGTCTACTAGCAAGCAAAACAGTGATTTTCATCCCCAACTTATCCTCAACATTTCATATAAAAAGAAGAGACCTTGTGGCATTATTCCACTCATCTCATCTCACATTCTTCTCTCTCTCTCCTACGCATTAGAAGAGCATCTCTCTCTCTCACACGCATGGCTAGAAAAGGAGGACGCAAATTCTGATTAGGGCAGCGTTGACTTGGGTTGAATGAGCTGCAGGGGGGCAGATTTGACAGCGTTGACCAACGTATGTTGGAATTTCTAAGTCTATCCATTAGGATCTCTTCCTATACTATCTGATTTATTTCTTCCTACTTGTTCAGTTACTTAACAAGTTATTTACCATGTAAATACTGAAAATAAATACAAGTACAATATCAACACATACAGATCATCAACTGAAAGAAAAACAAGCACAAGTGACACCGTTGTTTTTGGACTAATGTCCCTGGAAAAACCCAATGCGGGAAAACCGGTGCAGCTATCAGAGGGTTTTATTATTAAGCAGTTTCAAAATACAATTTGGGTGCTAGAAATGGCTCACCCAATAGAGAATGCCCTCGGCAGTAGTACCTCTCAGTCAGAGACAGATATTTTGGCTAAATCACTAGAGGAACGATCCCACAGCAACACTACAGCATTTCTACTGCTCTCTGTCACCCTGATAGGGACTGCATCACCCTATCCAACTCTCTAGCTCCAATCTACCCCACGAAATCTCCTAGCGTCAGCCTCTCTGGCCCAACGTCATCCTATTTCGCCCAGTGTCAGCCTCTGGAGCCTCTGCGTCTCCCACGCTGGCCCTCCTTAGGCTCTGTGCATCACCTCGCTGCCTGTGCGTAGCCTTTGGCTACCTTTGCGTGGCCTCTAGTTGACTCTGCGTCAACCCTCTCCTGACTTTAGTGCTGATGCTCCCGCTATTATCTCTGCCTCCCTGCTACTGTATTCACTGCCTCTCAACTGCAACTCTAATCACTCCTTCGAATTCCTCAGCAAGCCCTGCCCCAGAAAATCAAATTCTTGATCAACTCTGTGTGTCCTCCAACTGACCCTCAAGCCTCCTCTTATACTTTTCTAGTTGGTCCATCAATGACCGAGATTAAATATCTAATCAACGACTAAGATTAGACTTGTCTTGATCCATGACTTTTGGACCATTCTAACTCAGTTTTATATTAATTCACATTAATATTTTATTTTTTCTAAGTTTAGAATTAGGAACTCCATTAAAAATATTAATTATTTTAATATCTCCCAAACTGGTTAGATTTTGTCCAAACCATTTCTGGGTCTTGGAGATCTCATGTGCTATAGCCTCTCCACCAATTTTCGTAGCTAGAGCACATCCGATGCTACCCCAAATCAACACTCCCTCTTAGCGAGGACTGTGCTCTAGTAATACTCCACACTGAGTATCACCCTGATCATCCAGCATCGGTCCCTGTGTTGATGCTAGGCCTCCCCACCCAACATCCTCTGCACTGCTACATCATGTATTGCTACCCATGGCCATAGCACTGCCACTACTGCATCCGTATGGCAGCTCCCTCTGCATTCGTGCTGTTGGCCATGGTCCTGCCACTATCACTGCTGCATCTGCACTACATCCCCTCTCATCATGCTGCATCGTGTTGCCCATAACACTGCCACTGCTAACTGCTGCACTGCAACTCAATTACTGAGAAGTAAGTAACTAATCCTCCCAACTCTGACATCTCTGTCAGGCTAGAGACACTCCCAATGTTGAAGCTCCCTTTGTCACTAACAAGTGCTCCCTCTCTGACTTCTACGCTGTTGCAACAACTCCATGCATCTCGCATTGCTGCCTCACGCTGTCCTGGGACTCCTGCAATGTAGCACCCCCTGTCATTCCATCTGCATTCGTCTCTATCGACATCCGCCACTCCTACTACTCCTCTTTGGGGCTCCCGTAGCAAGGTATAATCCAAGAGGTTGGGTACCTCAAGGATCCTGCCCCTCATCGCATGTAGTCCGTCTAACTACAGCTCGATGTCTCCCCACCTCTTTTCTCGAGGTGCATGAGCACTCATGGCACAGTCGTCATCAGTCTCCACTTCCTTCTCCGTCTTAGCCGATGCGGCCTTGGTCTCAGAAGCCTCTCCCTTGCTCTTCTTCCTAGGACACTAGTTCGCATAGCGACCCAGTTCCCCGCAATGGAAGCACTTGACCTTGGAGAGGTCCTTCTTCTTCTGTTTCTCCTGCTTTCCCGTAGATGCGAGAGCCACATATTCTTCTTCCTCCTCCTTGATTCTGACCCCTTTTTCACTACTCTCCGCCTTGGACACCCGTCTAATCTCTTCTTGACAAAGAGCCGCCCACAATTCCTCCCAATCTGGAAGGCTCACCCTGCCCAGTATGCTCTGGACAAATACCTCGCAATCCTCTGAAACTGTGTTCAATGTGGTCCTCACCATCAGTTCTTGATCCGGTGTGGCCCCTATGGAAGTTAGTTGATCACGAATCTCCTTCAATCCACCGAGGAAGACATGTATCTGCTCTCCCTTCTGCATCTGATATGACCGCAGCTGGTTTTCAAGTAACATCCTCCTCGGTACAGAAGTATGCTAGTACAATTTCTTTAGGGCCTCCCACATCTCATTTGTCGTCTCCTTCTCGGCAATGTGTGGCACCACTTGATCCATGACACCATCAAGGATGATGCACTTTGCCTTGGCCATTGCCTCCTCATACTTGTCATTTTCAGCTGGATCAACCAAGATCGCTATCGTTTTCAAGGCGAAGTGTTTGATGCGATACCTGTCTAGAATGGACAAGATCTTGGCCTTCCAGACTATGAAATTTGAAGCTCCGACCAGTCTATCCTGATCTCTTAGCCCATTCACTGCCATTTCGCTGCTCCTCTTTCGACTCTTTCAAGTCTCTCTACCAATGTTTTAAAACTCCGACTCGATCGAGGGTCGACTCCAACTCAGTATCGACTCAGCTGGCTCGATTTCAATGACTCGGTCGTTGAAAAAAATACATTAAATATTTATTTTTTATAAAAACACATAATTTTAAAGATTTTCATTCATGTTTCCAAACACACAGCATTAGAATATAGATAGAAGACAACATATGATCAAATTAGGCTCATGAATATATCCACTATCCAATACATACACGATGATGATATAGAGATCAAAACAAAAACACATAACCAATGAGGCTATAAATGGCCTCTACAACAAAAGTCTGTGACCAGTACTACTGGCTACTGCTAGAGTTGCCAACATCATCTGGCTCAATGTTACTTGGGCGGGAGCAAAAGTGGGGAGCAAGAGCGAAAATGGGAGCGGGAGCAACATTTTCAGAAGCTCTCGGTTTGGGAGCGAATCCCGGAGGAGTTCGACAACCAATGTCACTAACATCAAGGTACATAGAGGGATTGGTGCTCTTAACTAAATATGAGTTCCATACCCTAATACATGACAAAATTCAATGGAAACATTGCAATCCCCCAATCCTGAAGTCCTAAAAAACTGATAAGTCTGCTGGATTTTGAATGAAATCTAAAATTATACTTTCTCCATATGAAATCCAATGAGGCCGAAACCACTCTCAAACATCCTGAGTCATTTCATGGTAATGTTAAAAATTTAAGTAAAAGGATGAAAATGAAGATTAAGGAGAATGTCACTTTTACTTTAAGAATTTAACATTACCATGAAATTTGAATAGCATATCAATACTAGGAGAGGGGAATGGACCCCAAAGACCAAAAAACCAATTAATAAAACCATTTGGAGTCCCCCACACTCAGAAAAAACATAAAAAAAAAATTGCATTTTTGGGGTTTACTGGCGGCATGAACTGACCCAGCCGAGTCATGCCATGACTCGGCCGGGTCAGTCTTAACTCGGCCGACCAAACCGGTTTGACGGTTGAGTCGCAAATTTTTTTACCAGCTCGGACCAACTCGGCCGAGTCGGTTCCGAGCCGGCCGACTTTTAAAACACTGCTCTTTACTTCCTATTTGGAAGTTCTCGGGTTGAGTCTAAGCCTCGATTTCCCTTCTGGAAATTCGTCTCCCAATCCTCGGTAGCAACTCCCTCCTCCTTGGTCTTGCCCTGCTAAGTATTGTTCTGACCACAGTACCCAACTACATTTGCTCCACAACTTACCCATAGCCTCCTATGCCCCAGCAGTCTAAAGGTTAGAGCCTCTAGGCTCTGCGTAATCCCGACACCGGCACAATCTGCACCTCCTGGCCACAGCGTCGATCCTTCCTGGTTGAGAAAATGATAGGGCACTGCATAGGTCAAGTCTGCTCCTCTTTGCCTCAACGTTGATACTCCTCCTGGCTTGAATTGATGGCGCAGGCTCTTTACGTGACCCCTTCCTTGCTGCTTTCTACTAGGAACAACTTTTGTCACTTGGGACAGCTACTTCTGCTGTTGCTACTCCGCTCGGCTGGTGCCTTCATTTTTCCTGTGATCTGCAACCTCCCTCTGATACCATGTTGGAATTTCTAAGTCTATCTGTTATAAATTTTTCCTGTACTATCTGATTTATTTCTTCTTACTTGTTCAATTACTTAACAAGTTATTTACCATGTAAATACTGAAAATAAATACAAGTACAGTATCAACACATAAACATCATCAACTGAAAGAAAAACAAGCACAAGTGACACCATTGTTTTTGGACTAATGCCCCTGGAAAAACCCAATGCAGGAAACCCTATGCAGCTCTCAGAAGATTTTATTATTAAGCAGTTTCAGAATACAATCTGGGTACTAGAAATGGCTCACCCAACAGAGAATGCCCTCGGCGGTAGTACCTCTTAGTCGGAGACAGATATTCTGGCTAAATCACCTGAGGAACAATCCCACATCAACACTACAACACTTCTGTTGCTCTCTATCACCCTGATAGGGACTGCATCACCCTATCCAGCTCTCCAGCTCCAATCTGCCCCACGAAATCTCCCAGCATCAACCTCTAGGGTCTACGTCAGCCTCTGGAGCCTCTGCATCTCCCATGCTGGCCCTCCTCAAGCTCTGCGCAACTCCTGGCTGCCTCTGCGTGGCCTCTAGCTGGCTCTATGTCAACCCTCTCCCGGCTTCTGCGCTGATGCTCCCGGTACTATCTCTGCCTCTTTGCTACTATATTCACTACCCCTCAGCTACAACTCTAATCACTCCTTCGATTTCCTCAACAAGCCCTGCCCCAGTAAATCGGATTCTTGATCAACATGTGTTCTCCAACTGACCCTCAAGCCTCCTCTTATACTTTTCTCGTTGGTCCATCAACGGCCGAGATTAAATCTCTAATCAATGGCTAAGATTAGATTTGGCTTGATCCATGACTTTTGGACCATTCTAACTTAGTTTTATATTAATTCACATTAATATTTTATTTTTCCTAAGTTTAAACTTAGGAACTCCATTAAAAATATTAATTATTTTAATATCTCCCAAACTGGTTAGATTCTGCCCAAACCATTTCTAGGTCTTGGAGATCTCATGTGTTATAGCCTCTCCACCAATTTCCGTAGCTAGAGCACATCCGATGCTACCGCAAATCAACAACATAGTCTCCTCTTTGACTGCGGATCGCATTGGGTTGCCTCTCCTAGGCAGGCCGCATTTTTGAACAGCAGTTTGGACCTCTGTTTGACCATACTTTGACCAACGTTCACTGTCAAAGGCCGACTGCAGGTTTGACCAGAATTCACTGAAGGTTGACGGGATATTTCAGACTGTTTTGGGTTGACTTTTCTTTCTGTTGGGGGCCGAGTTGATTGAGCGTTGACCAGATTGACTTGAGGTCAAACCTGACCTGTTTGACCAACTTTGACTTTGTTGGTTAGGGTTTTGCAGTTGCTGTCATAAAATTACAGAATTGTATATTCTCTCTATGCTGAATTATCAAAGAATATAAGAAGAATTGATCAAGGGTTTAACCGCATTAGGGCTTGTCCCTTGCTGGTGCCACATCTTGTGTCCTCTTATCTTGGCTTGTCTTCTACTGTTTATATTTATGTTCTATCTACATTTTACTATCATGCTGATCTGATTGCTATTCTAGAAATTGATATTGGGCTAATAAGAAAACTTGAAGTAAATTGCTCTTAAGCATAGAACATACCAAAATTAACATGGTATCAGAGGTGAGGTGAAGACAAAGCCCAAGCAAGAGTGAAAGAGCAATCACAGAAGACAGTGAGAAAGGACAAAAGGCTCAACGGGTTCCTCATCCCACTTCCTGGCCGAAGACAAGCTCCGTGAGAAGTCTGACTATCATGGATGGAAGATGTCTCTTGATCTAACATTGGAAGAACAAGAAGTGTTGGACTATGTGAAGGGTAAAATCCTGGAGCCTCCATCAAATGCACCGGCTGCTACAAAGAACAAGTACACTAAGGGTGAAGTCAAAGCGAAGAAGATTATCTGAGATTCAATTGACAAGTGTCTGGTGGCCTACATTTCCGATTTGAACACCTCCAAGGAGATCTACGACAGATTGGTAAGCATATTTAAGGTTAGTGATGCAAATCAAGTTTTGTTCCTCAAAAATAAGTTGAAGGATATTAAGAAGGGCAAGGATGAGGATATTCAATCCTACTTCTTAAGAATCACTGAGATCAAGAATGATCTTCTATCGATTGCAAAAGTCATTCCTGACAGGAACTAACTATCACTACCCTTGGAGGGCTCCCATCCGAATGGTATATATTTAGAACCACTCTTCTCAATAATGATCGAATTCCGAGGTTTGAAGAATTAATGTCGAGATGCATTCAAGAAGAGACAAGGATGGTGGAGCAAGAAATGCCTACAAGTAGAGGCAACCCTACTACTTTCTCCTCTCATGCCAAAAGGAGAAATAATTCTGGATCTAAAGGTCATTTCAAAGGAAAGCTCGGATCGAAGGGTGGAAGGAAGGGAAGATGCTTTGTTTGCAATAAATTTGGCCACTATGCGAGGGAGTGTCCAAATAGAAAGGACACATCACATGATGATGATCACAATCACTCCAGGGGCAACTTCAACAACAACAATCAAAGGAATGGCAGGTTCAATGGCAAAGGAAAGAGGAATGTGGGAAATCAAGGAAATGGTCAACCCTCCAAGAAAGCAAGGAACTCTAGGTATGAATCAAATGTTGTTAACAATAAGCAAGATGAGTATTATCTTATATCGGCCCTCTCCACTACCTCTCCTCCAGACTCATTGGGAAATTGACTTATTAATAGTGGTGCCTCAAGGCACTTTATTGGTTACAAGGAAGCTCTCTCTAATTTGATAGAAAAGGAGACAAACTTGGAAATTATTCTTGGAGACAATGCCACCTATCCCGTAAAGGGTGTAGGGAATGTTTCCCTTCAACTGAATCAGGGTAACACGATCCACTTGCAAGAAGTCTTATATGTACCTGATCTTAAGAAGAACCTGGTGTCCATTTTGGAAATGGAAGACAAAGGCTACAAGGTGGCATTCATCGATGGAAAGGTACGTGTTTGGAAAATGAATTCTAAAGATGCTTTTACTCTTAGATTACGGGTTGACTCTCTATATCAAGTTGGAGGAAGTCCATTGGGGGCCATGTCTTGCGACACATCTCTACAATCTAAACTATGGCACCAGAGGTTTTCTCGCCTTCATTATAAGACTCTACCCAATGTAAGGCAGATGGTGACAGGGATGCCCAAGTTCAAAGTAGAGCATGAAGGTGTATGTCCAAGATGTGCGGAAGGAAAGCTTAAAAGGGGATCATTCCCCTCAAGTAATAGCAAGACTTCAGATATATTGTAGTTGGTCCACTCCGACATATCTGGTATGATGCCCGTAAACTCTTTGGGAGGATATCTATATTACCTCACTTTTACAGATTATTATTCTCACAAGACTTGGATCTACTTCTTGAAAAACAAGGATGAAGTCTTCACCTGGTTCTGTCACTTCAAAGCCTTGATCAAAAATCAAATCGAGAAGAGAATCAAGATATTAAGGACTGATAATGAGACCGAATATGAATCTAATGAGTTTCATGACTTTTGCAAAGAAGCTGACATTAAGAGCGAGACCACAACACCATACACTCTTGAGCAAAATGGTGTGGCTGAAAGGAAGAATCGTACGATTGTGGACGCTGTTCGTGCCATGCTTCATGATCAAAGGCTTTCAAAGTTTCTATGGGTCCAAGCTACAAATACCACCATATATGTTCAAGACCAATTCCCTCATCAAGCATTGGACTCAAAGACTCCCGAAGAAATGTTCATAGGTAAGAAACCCGATGTCTCTCATTTTAGAATTTTTGGAAGTCCCGTATACTTTCATGTGCCGAAAGAGAAAAGAAGCAAATTGGGTGCATCTAGAAAGAAAAGAATCTTTGTGGGCTATAGCAAAAATTCTAAGGACTATAGAATTTATGTGGCTGGTCAAAGGGAAGTCAAAATAAGTCATGATGTCACCTTTGACGAAGCTATGGCTCTTAGTAAGGTTGACAATCTTCCTAGTCCAAGGAAGGATAAAAAAGCTGACACTAGGAAGCTCGATGAAAAAGAAGATGAAACGATGTCGAATGTTGAAGAACCTATGGATCCTATTGATCCTCCCCCTCAAGAGCCCTCCTCCTCTAGGAAGAAGCCCTCATGGCTTAGGGGGACTCTTGAAGATGCTTAGAGACATATTGCACCAAGAGGAACTTTCCATGAAAGCAAGAAGCCGACCAGGTATCAGGGATACTTGACCATTATGAGTACTATCATTCAAAACGAACCTACATCGTTTGAAGAAGCCGTGAAGCATCAAGTATGGAAGGATGCTATGAATAAAGAATACGAGTCCATCATGAAGAATGATGTATGGGATGTGGTCCCCAGACCCCAAGACAAATCAGTTGTCACCTCGAAATGGATTTACAAAATCAAGCATGGAGCTAATGGGAGTGCTGAAAAGTACAAGGCTCGCTTTATTGCTCGAGGCTTCTCTCAAAAGGAAGGTGTGGATTACAATGAGATATTTGCACCAGTTGCCCGATACACCACCATCCGCTCGATCATAGCCCTTGCTGCTTCGCAAGGATGGAACCTACATCAGATGGATGTCAAGGACGCTTTCTTGCATGGTTCGATTAAAGAGGAAGTCTATGTGGAACAACCCGAGGGGTTTGAGATTCATAATCGGGAATCTCATGTATGCAGGTTGAAGAAAGCTCTCTATGGGTTGAAGCAAGCACCCCGAGCTTGGTATGAGAGGATCGATAGCTATTTGATGAAGCTAGGATTCACTAGGAGTGAAGTTGATCTGAACATTTACTTTAAGGTTGAAGATGATAAGCCTCTCATACTGGTGTTGTATGTTGATGACCTCTTTTTGACTGGTGCAGACCCTCTCATTCACAAATGTAAGAGGGAGTTGGATTTCGAATTTGAGATGAAGGACCTAGGACTGATGCACTACTTCCTAGGGCTGGAGGTTTGGCAAAAGCTAGGAGAAATTTTCCTATCTCAAGGAAAATACATGGTGAAGATATTGGAAAGATTTGGGATGGTGGATTACAAGCCCGTGACTACCCTGATGGAGCTTAACTTCAAGAAGTTATGTGGTAGTGCTGCTGGACCTGTATTGGGAAATGCTTCTGAGTATCGTCAACTCATAGGAGCACTGATGTTTTTGGTGAACTCCTGTCCGGATATATGTTTTGCAATCAACACGTTGAGCCAATATATGGTCGAGCCTCATCACTCACATTGGATTGGTGCCAAGAATCTTCTGAGATATCTTCGGGGCACAATCACTTATGGACTGAGATACACGGCCGAAGATGTGAGGCTGCATGGTTATTCCGATGCTAATTGGGCAGGCAGTGTGGTGGATCACAAGAGCACTTCCGGGTGCTGTTTCTCTTTGGGTTCTGCTTCGATATCCTGGATGAGTAGGAAGCAGAAGTCAGTGGCTTTGAGCACCACTGAGGCCGAATACATTGCTACGAGTATGGCCTCCTGTGAAGTTGTCTGGTTGAGAAAACTCTTCAGTGAGCTGTTTGGACATACGCTGGATACTACCATGATCCTCTGCTACAACCAGAGTGGGAATCGTTTATCAGAGAATCCTATATTTCATGACCGCTCCAAGCACATCGATGTCAGGTACCACTTTATTCGGGATATGATACAACGAGGAGCAATAAGGCTCCACCATATTGGGACTGATGAGCAGGTCGCCAACATTTTGACGAAGCCCCTGGGAAAGGTCAAATTCTTGACTTTCCGAGAACAACTAGGAGTCATGGAGAGACCCTCTTATGAGGGTCCTGTATGATATGTACATTGAGCTCTGGTAGCTCCAGGGGGCTTGGGGTACTTCTTAGAGCGATGAGCAACCATAGGGTGAGTGGTTCAGCCTTCCCCTAGTGGTTTGCTATGTACAGGGTGAGTGGTTCAACCTTCCCCTAGTGGTTTGCTATGTACAGGGTGAGTGGTTCAACCTTCCCCTGTAATACCCCATGGCGACATGTAGGCAGGATGAGTGGTTCATCCTTCTCCTACTAAGACATTCTACCCATGTAGTCTGGGACTCATGGGAAGTACCTCTCATCTGGCCAATGAGTAGGGAAATGAGGATAGGGACCATAGTACTATCGATGGATACATCGTGTACTACCGTACTCCCTATGCTAGGATGATATTGATCTGGGATCAATTGGAACTGACTTCGGGTCAGTAAGAGTGGTATGAGACACTCTCTTTATTTGGAACTGATTTCGGATCAGTAAGAGTGGTATGATGCAGTCTCTTCATTGGGACTGGCTTCAGGTTAGTAAGAGTGCTATGAGACACTCTCTATTATTTGGGACTGACTTCGGGTGAATAGAGAATGGTATGATACATTCTCGATCACTTCTTCTTCTTCATAGTTCAGCAGAGCAGAGCAGTGCATTTATGGCAGAGATAGTACCGACAAACAGATGGATTAGCAAATGGAGTTCTCCCTAGTTGAGAGGGAGTGTTAGGGCCAAACTCCATGTGGGTCACCTTATTTATGGCAACTGATACTTTTCTTGGATTCCTCTCTTCGAGAGGTGTAGGATTGATCTAACGATCATCTGATTCTGACATGTATTCATGGAGATATGAATTTATTTGTATTTTTGACAATTTGTCAAGGTCGACCAGCAAGCAAAACAATGATTTTCACCCCCAACTTATCCTCAACATTTCATATAAAGGGAAGAGAACTTGTGGCGTTATTCCACTCATCTCATCTCACATTCTTCTCTCTCTCCCCTACGCATTAAAAGAGCATCTCTCTCTCACACGCGTGGCTGGAAAAGGAGGACGCGGATTCTAATTAGGGCAACATTGACCTAGGTTGACCGACCAGCAGGTGGGCGAATTTGACAACATTGACCAACGTAGTCTCCTCTTTGACTATGGATTGGGTTGGGCTGCCTCTCCTAGGCAGGCCATTTTCTGAACAACAATTTGGACCTCTATTTGACCATACTTTGACCAGCGTTCACTGTCAAAGGTTGACCACAAGTTTGACCAGAATTGTCTGAAGGTTGACTGGATATTTCAGACTATTTTGGGTTGACTTTTCTTGTTGTTGAGGCCAAGTTGACTGAACGTTTACCGGGATTGACTTGAGGTCAAATCTGACCTTTTTGACCAGCTTTGACTTTTCTAGTTAGGGTTTTGTAGTTGTTGTCATAAAATTACATAATTGTATATTTGTACTATCTCTCTCTCTCTGCTAAATTATTGAAGAATTGATCAAGGGCTTCCCCGCATTGGGGTTTGTCCCTGGATGGTGCCACATCTTGTGTCCTCTTGTCTTGGCTTGTCTTCTACTATTTATATTTATGTTCTATTTGCATTTTACTATCATGCTGATGTGATTGCTATTCTGGAAATTGATATTGGGCTAATAAGAAAATTTGAAGTAAATTACTCTTAAGCATAGAACATACCAAAATTAACATTTTGCCTGTCACATTCTCCACTAGAGCCTTAAACTCCTGAAAGCGAATGAAGACCTCATCCTTGGTCTTCAAGAAATAGATCCAAGTTTTCCTAGAGAAATCATCAATAAAAGTACAAAAGCACTAGTACCCTCTGAAATATTTTGTCGACATTGGCCCACATATGTTTGAATGCACAAGGTCTAGAATACCCTACGACATACTATCACTCCTTGGAAATGCTAATTTTGCAAACTTCCCCAACACATCATCGTGTTCTATGCCCACCTTCAGAACACTAATCACTTCCCTACGAAGAAATCTATGTGCTCCATGATGAATATGGCCCATCCTCCTATGCCATAGCCCCTCCTGATCTCTCGAACTGTTGCTACTAACTAGTGCCTTGGGTGTGTCCATCTACAACCTGCACAATCGTTGCTCCTCACCCAAACTGCTATAGGTAACCTCCAATCCTTGTGGTGTAACAACACTCTAGCCCCTCTAAAGATGACATCGTAACCTTTGTCTTGAAGAACTGATATGAAGATCAAATTCATCCCCAAGCCAGGCACATGTAGCACATCATGGATATGTATTTGCTTGTTGTTCTCCATCTGAAATAAAATATTTTCTTGTGTTATAGGAGTGTTCTTGGACTTGTTCTCCATCTGAATTTGGAACCTGATGTCCTTCTTATAGTTGGAGAAGTACTCTTTAACTCTGGTCATATGGAATGATGCTTCATTGTCTATGTACCAGACACCCTGTGAAGTCGAGCTATTCAGGCAAGCGATCAAAGCGAATTCTTGATCCATTCTACTAGAGAGCTCATATGCATTTGCTGAAGCTGCAACTTGCTTCTTGCCCTTCTTCTTCCTCAATGGGCAATCACTAACATAATGGCCAAACTCGTGATAGCCATAGCACTTGACCTTAGATAGGTCCTTCTTCTTCTCCCCTTTTGAGCTTGGACCCTTACTAAAACCCTTCTTCAACTTTCCTTTCTCTGCTAAGGCAACGTTTTCCTGCTCCCTCTCAACCTTTGGTGTCTTGCCACTACTGCTGCTCCCACTAACCAAGCTGAGCCTGAGCTCTTCCTGAGTGAAGTCGCTCCAAAGGCGTTCCCAATCTGGAAGTTTATCTCGCCCATTGATCACTTGGATGAAAACACTCCACTCCTTGGTAAATCCATTGAGTGTTATTCGCACTACCTCATCATCACTAGGCTTATCACCCATTGCAGCTAGCTCATCTCTGGCAAGTCGAACTCTGGTGAGATATGAAGTCACGTCTTCTCCCTTGTTCTTCTTCATGGTCCTCAACCTCTCTTTGAGAATCAACTTCCTATTTTCTGTAGGATCCTGGTACAATTTTATGATGGCATCCCACATTTCCTTCGCTGTCCCTTTCTCTATGATATGTGGAACAATATGATCCCTGACTCCATCAAGAATCATTCTCTTCGCTTTGGCATTCTCCTTCTTATAGGTGGCCAACTATTGTGGATTTGTCAGTACGACAACAACATTCTCCGCAAACTCCTTCAGACCATACTCATCCAATAAGAACGACATCTTGGCCTTCCAAATGCCAAAGTTGGAGGCTCCATCCAACCTGTCCTGATCTCTCAATCCTGTTGCGGCCATATCTAGAAAATATGAAAATTCAGCGAACTCAAATAAATTGAAGAATTCAAACTGGGTAGAAATCCTCACTTTCTCTTCCTGTGTCTTGTGTAGATCTTCCCTCTGCCCTCAGATCCACTCTGATACCATGTGAAATTTTAAATATGGTTGCAATTACTAGTTATTATTTTGCTACCTATTCAGATTATTTGTCAACTGCAAAATACTTGCAAAAAATACTAAATAAAACACAACTGCAACTTCACTTAAAATAAATAGCCACAAGAACTAAGAGAATTATACACACATGCAAATATTGAATGTCAGTATTTTCGGACAAATCTCCCTGGAAAAACCCTGAAGGGAAAACTAGTTCAGCAGATGAGGGTTTTATCTATTAATTCTTCAGCAAAAATATTACAATTGGTTGTCGTAAGATGGAAAACCTCCAGAATTTTTTTATGATCACTTTTGCAAGTCTCCCAGACCTCTTGGAAGCAAGTTGTCCCACCAAAACCAATTTAGCCTTCCTCTGAAGTTGATTTCGGCTCACACATGTGGCCTGGTAGATAAACTTGGCCCTTCTGGCAACTCGCACTGGCTGGGAAAATTATCTCAACCTCCACTAGAAAATCACGACCTCCAATGGCAAATCGATCCTCCTGTGCAAATCAATCTCTCCTATGCAAATTTCCTTGCTCCGGAATTTCTCCCACTTTGAGCAATTCGCACTGCCTATCTGGGTAATTCGCACCCTTGTTGGAGCAACTCACACTGCTGGAAATCAACCTCCCACTGCAAAAAAAATAGATTTCCAATTCTCCTAGGAAATCATTGTGAAGAATCTCTCTTGAAATCTTTGTTGAAACCCTTGCTATTGATGTCCCTGTGCTCCCTCTGCGCCCTTGCTCTCACTGCAAATTTGTGTCTCGATGTGTTCTCCAAATGCCCATTGATTTCCTCTTATAATATCTAGTTGGTGAATCAATGGCCATGATCTAATCACAATCGATGGTTAAGATCATCTTGATCCCATCAAGTGACTTTTCGGATGTCTCTAGAGGAAAATTGAATTATCCCAATTAATATTGATGAATTAAGCAATTTCCCTAGGTTAAACTTAGGAAAATTAATTAACTGCTTAATTAAATCTAATTAAGGTCTTTTCTCATGAAACCAATTTTTGGTATTGGAGAAAATGTGTTCCTTATCCTCACAAACACAATCTGAGACTAGAACACTTGTCTGAGCTACACAAACTAACAAATAGACCACCCTATTAGGTGTTTCCAACCCCAAAGGGGAGTTACATGTCCTTGGTCAACCCTTCAATTGATAGGTATCATGTGAATAATGATGGAACGTAGGGGAGAATACTTCATGGCCAAGTGCCATGGTTAAAGGGACCAACTATCTTGGGCTCCTCATCCTGAGCGTATAGATGTGAGGAGGGAGCAATCATGGATGCTTGAGATACCAACTCATCCTTTGTTTTTCCACCCCTCTTGTGCGCCTTTTACTTTTCTTAGTTGTTTTCTTTGTATTATTGCTCGTAGCTCAAAGGGTTAGAGCTTGCTTTGTATGATGTATGGCAATTATTACCCCCTTTAGGCTGAGGCAACTCATTGCCAACCAGGCGTTGAGACATGTAAGAGTTCCTTCTCATAATATGAAGAGCAACATGTGCTCAGGAACTAGGTGATGGCCATAATGAGTGACGTAGAGCTCTTTTGTTTTTACTTGTGGCCATCATATGCTTTTTCTTGTTCTTTTAGTTGCATCAACCTCACAAGGCTAAGTTAATCCCAAAGAACCAATGATCAGTTTAACCCGAATAAGGGAAGTGGAATATGGGGTTTGTAATGTAAGATGGAAAGTGGTAAGTATGGAGTAGGGAGAGATGGGACTATGTTATCTCAATCAGGGTTTCCCAAGTAGTACCCCTCCTATACCCATTGGGCCAGTAGGGGAGATCCCATTGGACTAGGATGAAAGATTAACCCCCCATTTAAGGTGACGAAACAAGATCGCAGTGAAATCCCCTATTACTTCCAGGTTACCCCATAATCCATGTCAAATGCCCAAAAATGCAAACAAGAATAAGCATCTAATTGCAAAATGAATGAAGTACCTTTTGATTGGAAGCCCACCTTCCAACATGCACTCTTTCCAAGTGGACAAGGAAACATATGACCAACGTGGTTGGCAGAGATATGAATGGCACATCATCATTGGCTACTAATGGTTGTCAAGGATTGTTTGCTGCCAACTGAAAGAGATGATGGAAGAAAAGAATTCTTCTATGGGGTCACCCACTATTGGTGGGTAACAAGCACTGATTGATACAGCACGTCCAAGGTAATCCATACCAGTTTCTATCTCTCCCAATAATCCATCTACATTCTTTCATTTGGTAGTCATTGGTCACTGGGATCGGCACCCTTCATCCACATCCTTCAGTCAGGGCCTGAAAACTTGGCCCCAAAGGTTGATACAGCTGAAAGAAAGTTAAAAGCATGTAAATCCACAAAGAAAGAAGATGTGAAATGCAAAAGATAGTTGGGAAAATATTTAACACATGGAAAAAATCCTAGCATGAGCTATATCACCCTCATTAGCATCCCCAATTCCTCAAAGCATTTAATGCTTCATCTCAAATAAAGGAACTCTTACCCCGATGAGCGAGAAACTACTTCATCTTGAAGGGGGTATTGGGGAAATATAAAAACAAGCTTGGGCTCCTAAGCTATGCACCAAATAAAAACAAATCAATAGAGTAAAAGGCACACCAAAGTGGTGGAAAAAGCAGGTCGAGTAGAGGGATACCTCATGCCACCACAATTGCTCCCTCCCTACATCAGTACACTCAAGATGTTTGGAATGTCAATGGTTAAGGCAGAACATCATCACCCTACTAGTCTACTACAACCCCATGACATTCCAAAACCTAGGTGGGCAGTTGTTTCAATGGATTTTGTGGGAGGCTTACTATGACCTCCCAAAGACATGACTAAACTATGGTAGTTATTGACAAAATAACTAAGAGTGTCCACTTCATTCCATTCCATTTAATAGCACCTTTGAGGCATTGGCCATCACTCATGCTTTCTTGAAAGACATAGTCCATTCACATGGGGTGCCTCAAAAATTCGTATTAGATAGAAATTCATGGTTTACTTCTTAGTTTTGGCAAAGCCTTCTAAATCCTATGGAACACAACTCAGTTTTAATACTACATATCATCCAAAGACTGTGGGAAAACAAAAAGAGTAAACCAAATACTAAGGACATGTTGAGAATGTATGGCATGGACCAACAAAATCTTTCAGAGAAATATTTTCCCTTGGTGGAATCTGCATAGAATAATAGTTATCATAATACATTCAGGTGACTCCCTTTGAAGTCTTATATGCAAGACCCTATCATACATCTTTAAGTTGGAATCAGTTAGAGGATCGAATCATGTTGGGACCTAACATGCTAATAAGAAATGGAAGAACAAATGGTTATAATTAAACAAAGGTTGTAGGAAGCTAGGGACCAACAAAAAAGTTATGCAAATGCAAAGAGAATGATAGAAGCTACGAGGAAGGTAACAAGCTTTTTGTTGGATTCAAACCCTCTAAGAGTTCCTTTAGGTTTTGTAAGGGAACAAAGTTATTCCTCAGGTTTGTCGAGCTATGTAAGTTCTTGGTAGGATCGAACAAGTTGCTTATAAGCTTGAGCTACCATCCCATCTAAGGATGCTTGATGTGTTTCATTTTCTGCACTTAGGCATTATGTACCTGACCCATCCAATGTACTAAAATTTGGGGAATTGCAGGTTTTTTAGGAATCTCTCCAAGTCTAACCATTATGTATATTGGACCAAAGGGTCCATTGACTTGGAAGCCGAGAAATTGAGCAAGTCAAGGTTCAATGGGACCAACATAGCCTATGCATCGTCATTTTCCCTATCTATTTGATTAAATCTTGTTTATGAGTCAGACAAGAATGGCTAACTTAGACAAATGCATATCCCAGATAAGGATTTTTGGATGAATATTTCTTTTAAACATTGAATCATGTCTAGGTTTTAGTTGAAATAAATGTTACCTATGCTCTGCAACATTTACTAATGATGATATGGAATGACATTATATTAACATGTGGTTCCATTTATTGTGTTGATATAATGTTATATCTTTGATAAGCTAAGTAATAGGACACGTCCAAACAGGGTCCATGTCCCATATTTTGCAAGTCGGACACGAGTGTGTGATGCCACATGCCAAACACTTGTCAAACGTGTGCTCTCAACATGTCCCAAAAATCAAACATGTGCCCCCGATGTGAGAGACCTGTCGAACATTAAATGACCATTTTTCCCTTTTTTTGTTATTTCATTGGCAATTTGGAGTGCAATGAGAGTTATTGTGTACTATTAGAAGGGATTCCAAGTGTTAGGCAAGTGGATTTGTCCACCAATCTTCAAGTTTTTTCCTACAACAATCCACTTTCTTCCTCATTGACAGATATTATGGCTCAATTAGAAAAGCAAGTTGGTAAAGCTCAAAGGAAAGGGAGAAATGCCCCCATTGATGTTGGTCCTCATCCATTTTCTTCAATGTTTGCTAATGTTGCATCTACTGGAAGTGGGGTTGCAACAACAACTTCAAATGCTGAAAAAACACTATTCGAGCCAGTGTTAGAGCCAATCACTTTGAATGATGATGATGATGATCCTCTCAAGGGGTCATCTTCCAAACTATCAAATGCATAGATTAGATTGAATAAGGAGGAGGATTTAGATGGAGGAGAGAGTAGTGGAAATGATGCTGATTTCGATGATGATGACATGGAGGACTACTGACAGTCATGAGCTATGAGATTATTCCATCTATAGTTCTAATATCTAGTATCTACCCTATTTTGTATTTTCCATCAGCATTCTAACCTATAGTAGTAGTGACTCAGTATCTACGTAATACATTTTGATTTTGAAGACTTAATGAGAAAATTGTAGTTTATAGTTCTAGCTACTTGTGTGTTTGCCATTTTATCCTCATTGACATAGCACTAGTTGTATCATGTATGATTGAATTTGTATCATCGTCATGTAAAACTATAAATGTTTTCGTTTCTAAATTCTAACGAAATTTGAATCTTTGTCTATATTTCATGTGTAATTCACTAATTTGTTATATATATATATATATATATATATATATATAATGTGTCCTCCATGTCCTGTTTCTAAAGTTGTTGTGTCCCATGCCAGACACTCATACTTTTGTACCTATGTGTCCCGTGGCCACACGTCACGTGACTTAGTTGATAAGTATATGTTGATGTTATATTATGGTAATATGATGTGATGGCATGTGGTAATTGTGAAAATTCCTAGACACGAAGGGACCCCTACTGCAACAAATATGAATCTACTTCACCTACTTGATTTTTAATATACATTAACCAAGTTCTTCTTCTGAATACTAAAGCAAATTACTTCTACAGCCTACACTAATTAAACGTTTAATCTCATGAAACAAAAAACAAAGCAAAGAACAAGATACATAGGACACACTTATTTTTGGACACAATAATCCCAGAAAAAACCCAATTCAGGAAAACCGCTACAGCAGTTCTAACGGTTTATTATTATGCAAGAGAAATATCTGAATACAAATATAGGATGCTCATCCAGCAATCTTTTACAGAGAAAATGCTGGCAGAAAATCTAAGTGAGTTTACGTCACTTCACTCGGCAGAATTCCAGCGAATCCGGCACAAGACTGGCTAAACCCGGCTATTTCTGCATTGGCTCTATGTCAACCCTGCGTCACCTTCTTTGCCCTCTGCGTCAGTGTTGATTTGGGGTAGCATCGGATGTGCTCTAGCTACCAAATTTGGTGGAGAGGTTGGGGCACATGAGATCTCCAATACCCAGAAAGGGTTTGGGCAGATTCTAAATAGTTCAGGAGATATTAAAATAATTAACATTTTTTATGGAGTCCCTAAGTCTAAACTTAGGGAAAATAAAATATTAATGTGGATTAATATGAAACTGTGTTAGAATGGTCTAAAAGACATGGAAAAGCCAGATCTAATCTTAGCCGTTGATATGTCAACAGGAAAAGTATAAGAGGAGGCTTGAGGGTCACTTGGAGAGTACACCAGAGTGATCAGTCATTTTATTCTCTAGAGCGGGGTTTGCTAAGAGAGATAGAATTAATGATTGGGAGATGCAGCTGAGGGGCATTTGAGTACAGAGAAACAGAGAGGCAGAGATAGTGCCGGGAGAGCAGCGCTGTAGCCGGGGAGAGTGACGCAGAGCCATCCAAGGCTCACGCAGAGGCAGCCGGGAGCTGCGCAGAGCCTCAGAGAGGCCAGCATTGCTGACACAGAGGGCCAGAGGGTTGACACAGGGCCTCCTAAGGCTGACACAGACCCATCCGGGGTGACACAGGGCCAGCGCTAGGTAGAGAGGGGCTGACGCAATCTAGAGAGAGGCTGACACAGGGGTTTCTGGGGCAGACTTGTGCTGAGTAGCTGCCAGAAGGTTTATCTGGGGTTTTAGCCAGGAGATTTGTCAGAAACTGAGAGGTATTACTGCCAAGGAAATTCTCTATTGGGTAGGCCAATTTCAACACCCAGATTGTACTCTGATATTGCTTAATAAGAAAACCCTCAGATCGTTGCACTGGTTTTCCCACATTGGGTTTTTCTGGGGACATTAGTCCAAAAAGAATGATGTCATATGGTGTGATTGTTTCTGTTTCCTTTAGTTGTTGATCTGTAATATTTTGAGCATGCACTAGTGTTTATTTTCAGTGTTTACATTGTAAATAACTTGTTAAGTAAAATAACAAGTAGGTAGGAATAAATCAGATAAAGTGCATGGAGGGTTTCTAACTAAGTAAACTTAGAAACTTCAACACATAGCTCTCTCGGCTATTCCGAAAGTTTGCGATTGTTCCGATAGTTATCGATTCTGTGTGATAGGCAACTTTTTTGTGTCAGCTCTCCCGACTACTGCGCTGCCTCCGTGTCAGCTCTCCAAGCAGTTTCGATTGTTCCAGCAGTTCTGGATTCTATGTGACAGACAACTTTTCTACGTCAGCTCTCCCAGCTACTGTGCTGCCTCTGCGTCAACTATCTCTCCACCTCTATGTCAGTGTACTTCGGAAAGTCCTCTAGGATTCTCACTGCCCCTCTGTTGCAGAATGATCACTTAATTCGAAATCCTTAGCAAACCATGCCCTAGGAATCGAATTCTTGATCAATTCGTTCTCTATGTCTGTGTTTCCAAATGAACCCCAAGCCTCCATTTTATATTTTTCTTGTTGAGTCTTCAACGACCGAGATTAAGTCTCTAATCAACGGCTAAGATTAAAACATGACTTGATCTACCTTCTAGATCATTCTCAACCATATTTTGATTAATACCCATTAATATTTTAATTTTCCTAAGTTTAGACTTAAGAACCCCATTAAAAATATTAATTATTTTAATAAAATACAATCTAGGTGGAATTTCACCAAACGGTTTTTGGGTTCTTTAGAACTCATGTGCCTTAGCCTCTCCACCAAATTTTCAAGGCTTGAGCACTTTTGATGCTACCAAAAAATAACACTCCCTCTTAGCGAGGAAAGTGCTATAGCAACAATGCCCAACTGCATGTTGCTCTGCTTTTGAGGCATCTCCCTTTCCGCACTGTTGTTGCCACCAACACTATGTTGTTGCTGCTACTATACTGCTACCCATGACACTACCACTGCCACTGTTGCATCTGTACTGCAGCGACCTCTCAAACGCTGCATCTGCGATGCTGCTAGCACTGCCACTGTTAACACTACATTAGTACTGCAACTCAGTTGCTGAGAGAAGCCACTGTAAAACATCCAAAATTAATTAAACTTAACTGTGTTCAACATAATACAATGAATGTTGAAATCTGACTGCTGTTGATTCTGACCCTCTTAATCTTCTGCGCTGTTGTTGACTCTTGCACTGTGCCAATTGCACTGTTGCCAACCTTGCTCTGCGCTAATCAGTCTCTGGTCCCAAGCTATTGCATCTATCCTCCAAACAATCCACTACATCATCTGACACTAAGTCCATCTCACTATTGCTGAATCTTGGGCTCTCGTAGCAAGGAATTGATCCAAGAGGTGGACTCCTCAAGGATCCTGCCCACATGTAGTCCTCCCGACTACAACTCAATATTGCCCCATCTCCCTCTTAGAGATGCGTGGGCACTCATGGCATACTCTTCCTCGTCAATCTTCGCGGCTGCAACCTTAGGATCATGCTTCTCATCCTTATCCTTTTGCTTCAAAGGACACTGAGAGGCAAAGTGACCCAACTCGCCACATCTGAAACATTTCACCTTCGAAATGTCCTTCTTCCGCTTCTGCTTCTGTTGTCCCTTCGATGCTAGAGCTGTGTTTTCCTCCTCCTTCGTCTTCGAGCCACTCCCGCTGCTACCACTAAGGTTGACCTTCACTAGGTCCCTCCATAATTCCTCCTATTAAAGACCCACCCATATCTCCTCCCATGAAGGTAGCTTTTCTCTGCCCAATATGCTTTGGGCGAAAACTAGCCATTCATTCGAGACTCCATTCAGGGCCATCCTCACCATCGCGGTTGGCTGAGGAGTGGACCCCACTGCAACAAGCTGGTCTATAATGTCTTGAAGACATTGAAGATAGAGATTCACCCCTTCTCCCTTCGGCATCAAAGTTTGCTACAACTTCTGCTCCAAATACATCTTCTGTTGTTCAAAAGAGCCTTCATACAGAGAAGACCAAACTTCCCACATCTCCCGGGTTGTATCCTTGCCCTGCAAGTGTGAGACCACATGATCTCGAACTCCATCGAGAATGAGCCTCTTTTCCTTCCCCTGCTCGGCCTTGTACTTATTCTTCTAATCGTTGTTAGCAAGAACAGCTACAACACTATTGGCGTAGGCCTCGAGATCATATTCCTCCAGAACAGCTAAGATTCTGGTCTTCCATATGACAGTTGGAAGCACCTTCCAACCTGTCTTGATCTCTAAGCCCATGTGATGCCATCTCACCCAATTGTCGAACTGACTCCTCTAGTCACTGCTTAGCACTACTCAACTTCTCAGCAAGTGAGAAATTCAAACTTTCTGGCAGAAAGTTCTCTGAGGAGAAAATTCCCCTTCTACATGTCTTCATTCTTTTCCAGCAGATTTCTGCCCCGGCAGAAACTACGCCCTTCAAGCACTGCGCTGAGGCTCTACGTCACTCCCTCTGCCTCTGCAAACTCATGAATTGGAGATCGTACCTCTCTATCCTCTCACTCAGAGAGAGACTTCCTTGGATCTACTTCCCGACAAGGATTGCGCAATCCCTTCAAGGGGATTCGAATTGCTGCCAATTGTAGCTTTTGGCCTCACTGCTCAGCACTGGATCTACTCTTCCTGTTTCAAAATCAATCCTCTGATACCATGTGAAAATTCCTAAACTCGAAGGAACCCCTACTACAACAAATTTGAATCTACTTCACCTACTTGATTTTTAATATACATTAACCAAGTTATTCTTCTGAACACTGAAGCAAATTACTTCTGCAGGCTACACTTTAAATGTTTGATCTCATGAAACAGAAAACAGAGAAAAGAACAAGATACATAGGACACTTTTATTTTTGGACACAATAGTCCCTGGAAAAACCACTACAGCAATACTGAGGATTTATTATTATGCAAAAGAAATATCTAAATACAAATCTAGGATGCTCATCTAGCAATCCTTTATAGAGAAAATGTTGGCCGAAAATCTGAGTGAGTTTTACCTCACTTCACCCGATGGAATTTCGGCTGATCCAGCACAAGACTCGCTAACCCCGGCTATTTCTACGTTGTCTCTGCGTCACCTTCTCTACCCTCTGCGTTAGCTCTCCCGGCTGTTCCAACAGTTCCCGACAGTTCTGGATTCTGTGTGACAAGGAACTTTTTTGCGTCAACTCTCCCAACTACTACGTTAGCTCTCCCAGTTGTTCCGACAGTTCTGGATTCTTCGTGACAGGCAACTTTTCTACGTCAACTCTCCCGGCTATTTCATTGCCTCTACGTCAACTATCTCTCTGCCTCTCTGTCAGTATTCTCCGGAAATTCCTTCTCCCAAATTCTCATTGCCTCTCTGCTGCAGAATGATCACTTAATTCGAAATCCTTAGCAAACCCTACCCTAGGAATCGAATTCTTGATCAATTCGTTCTCTCCGTCTGTGTTTCCAAATGAACCCCAAGCCTCCATTTTATACTTTTCTTGTTGATTCTTCAACAGGCCGAGATTAAGTCTCTAATCAACTGTTAAGATTAAAACATGAGTTGATCCACCTTCTAGATCATTCTCACCCATATTTTGATTAATACCCATAGATATTTTAATTTTCCTAAGTTTAGACATAGGAACCCCATTAAAAATATTAATTATTTTAATAAAATACAATCCAGGTGGAATTTCACCAAACGGCTTATGGGTTCTTTAGAACTCATGTGCCTTATCCTCTCCACCAATTTTCAAGGCTAGAGCACTTCTGATGCTACCAAAAACTAACAGTAATTACATACAGTTTTTATGACAAGATGCTTAGTAATGGTATATATGAGTGTGTGGCATCTTATTATATTTAGGATGTTGTGATAACAATGATGTTATATTCTCATGATGACATGTGTCAGTTAGTATGTGGGTTATTTTTTATGAGATGATGATTTATTATTATATAACTAATGTTTGCTTGCATGTTGTGAGGTGGTGATTCCCAAGAAATCTATCGATAGGGCTGGTTTAATTAATTATCTCTTGGGAGTCCGTAGCCACAAGGGAGAATATGTAACACCTTATGGGTTGTGGAGAAACTCAATCAACTACTTGTGCCAGTGTTTCTTTTTCCTTGTATAATTCTCGATGGAACATAGGACCATATTGAGCAGTCCAAATGCCATATTGGAGTTGTGATGTTGAAGTCTAGAAAATGCCTAGAGTGTTGCTCACCAATGGAGTTATGAGATTGGACTTCGATTCTTGAGGCTATGTAGCTTAGTGAGTTGTGGCAGGAGTTTGGACCGACATTTCAAGATGCATAAGATACATGAGTACCAACCTAGTTGCCTACTTGGTTAGATGAGGTCTAGAGCCTTGGGGTCATGATAGACTGAGATGGCTTTAAGCTTAGTTTTCCATAAGTAGAGAAGTGCTAGAGTGTTGGTCACACTTCTTGGGGACTTTCGATCCCTATAGTTCCAAAAGTAAAGATGTGTTAGAGCATTGCTCACACTTTCTGTGAACTTTCATTTCCTGTTGTAGTCACTTGGGGTGGCCTTATACTAGTCCAATAGAGGTTGATGTGGAAAATATGAGGAGAAAAAAAAACACGAGATAACATAATAGGAGTAAATTTTGGGACAAAAATTCTTGAAAAGAGGGAGTATGTAATGCCCCATATTATTATCAAATAATAAGAAGAAGATAAATAAAAATAAAATGAAGATCACGTTAAATAAATAAAAGAAACTATTTTATTAGTAAAAGTAAAAGAGTAAAAATAAGTAAAGGTAAATTTAGGGAAAAAGCTAAATTAAGAAAAGCCTAAGATTAAAATAAAAATTGCATGATGACATGTGGATTATGTGCATGAAGATTTTCCTTCCATTTTGGGACAAAGAGTTCTATTTAATGGATGAGGAGGAGGATGTGAGGATCTTTTTCCAAGAGCATTTTGGGAAGCAAGGTTTAGGCACCAGCTGAGGTAGTCAATTGAGGGCTTGGAGGCTCTCAATTGTTTGAACTTTTCACTGAGGGGTTGCTTAGGCAGAGAGTCATACCCCACATGTTGGTTGCCGTAAGTTGGATCAGAGTAGCACAATGGATTTGAAATCAAAAGTACGCAGGTTTTTTCACTCTGCAGGTAGGTTTCTCACCAGTTATTGCTTTGTGGCTTATGCACTTGTTAATGAGAAATCTTCTTTATGTTGTCAACTAATGTCTTGAATTTCTGTAAGTGATTTTTGTATAATTATGTTTTAAGTTCAGCCCATTATAAACCCTCCCTTTCTCTGGTTGTAATCATTGTTTATTTTATGTATAATGCTACCACCATTTATGCATATTGAGAGGCAGTGGCTGTCCCTTTCATATTCATGGTTGCACATTATTACTTGTTGTTTCGTAATTTTTGTAAGGTGCATCTTTAGAAGGGTCCTCCTTTGATTTTCTACATATTGAAGAAAATCCACGTGGTTGGTTAGAGCATAATGTTATATCCTAACTATGCATCTTCATCATATTCAAACCCTTTTGTTTTTGATCTCGACTCCACAGCCCAATCAGATAGACATTGGTCTTGGTAAATTCCACCATCCATTTTACTCTAATAAAAAATCTAAAAAATAATCTTTTCCAGGGTTTCCCACCTCATGCCAGAAAAGAACTAACCTAAAATGAGAGGAAGTATTATTGTGTTGACATTCAACAAACTTCCTAAATGCCCCTAGAGTTACACTTTATTAAAGGGCTTTGTAACAGTTCAAGTGTGGGTTTGGGAGGTGAAAAGTCTCAAAATTTAGCTAACAATGCCAGATAGCATTGCATAAACATATTTCAATATCACAACGATTCTTCTTATGACTTTCACCATCAATGCATCAAACTTTTAGATACTTATGCATTCAAACATTTCATCCCCATTCTGGATTTTAGAATAAAAAGACCGAGTTAACAGGCGTGTCATAACATCGCAAATTACACAAGGATGGGGCCAGATTTTTATAAGCATCTTATACACCATAAAACCAATAACTTGGTTTCCCCATGAACTTTTAACAAACAGACGTGTAACAACAGAAATTCAGTATCCACTACTCTTTCCCCCAAGGCCTAACATTTTTGTCTTTCAAAATTAAGTGGGAACAAGATGTAACACCCTTTGAAAATGTACTTGTACACCCAAAAGAAGAGCCCACGATTGAATTAATTTCTTAGTTGTCATCAAGATACGAAATGAAATGTGTAGCAGTTTCAGACTTTGCTTGCCATTTTAAAGTAAGCATGTAACTAATGAATCATTACACCATTCAAAAAATACAATACAATTGAAAATAGCTGTATCATTAAATATAAATAAATAACATATTTAAAATTGCCACAAAAGAGAAGGTTTTCAGACATGGAAAGTGACATATCCATCGCTCTACCATGCTGGTGGAATATGAACTTTCGAAATATAGATAGACAAGTTATAAAAATCGATGCATATTATCATATACAGTGTTGGTTCCACGTCAGTAGTGTTGAGAAACCAAGATGCTAGTAGATAATGATTAATTTCTCTTAACTTGATAATTACTTGTGAATGTTTGTTGCCTTCTTATTAAGTTTATATTCTCTTCATCAAGCAATTACCAAAATGTAAAAAACATGAAAATCACAAAGAGACAAAGAACACAAGAAATTAAGCTCCAAGCCAAGGCAAAACCCCACAAGGGGGAAAACCCAAAAATCCTCTTCTTATAGAATTAGATCAAAGTGAGATATCCAAAACCGAAGACCAAGATCAAGACTACCACAAAGACCCCAATTCAGCCCTCCTTCAAGTCTCATCAACAAGTTAAAGTCAACAAAAGTCAACTCTAGTCAAACTTCTTTAAAATCTGGTCAAATCTCTGAAAATCTCGGACCTGCAGTGAAGGCCGAATTTCGGCCCTATAACAGCCTCAAAAATCATAGAAAATCTCGCATGTGTGGACAAAAATAGGGCACAAATAGTTCTTTTTCTCTCTCCTTTGACTTTCATTGATTTTCTTCTTTTTCTTGCACAGAAATCGATGTGATTGGATTGGTGATGAATGAGGTTCAACCTGTCATATTTATACATGTCCAAGAGGGTCGAATAGCTGCCCTTAGGGCTGACTTGTCCAAGGTGGGCCGACTTGGTCTTGTGGGCGACATTTTGACTCAAGACAAAAATAATTTTCCTTTTCTTACAAGAAGTCCGAATGGGACTTTGACTCAATTACATTTCTTTAACTCGTTATTTTTTTTTTTACTCAATTGACCCTATAAGCATGGAGAACATGCTTTGACTAGAAATAAAATAATAATAATGAATATAATAGATTATATAATAAATATAAAATATATCAATAGTACATTTGAAGTACATTATGAAGACCGACACTAGTTACATTTCCGACACTCCCTCTTAACTAGGGAGGTATTCATAATGGCACAACAGGATACTCTCAAGTTGAAATATTCTCATAAGGGATCCAGAGTAAGCATCAACATAACCAACATTGTCAAAAATAGCAAGGCCTTGACTAACAAGCTCTATCTCTCCACTAGATCAAAGCACAATGTTGGGAGGCATAAATTTGGACACCACCGCCTCTCTAGGCACATACCCCATCCGGATGTTCACCAGGTATGTCCTCACAGGACTATTCTTATCTTGGATACACATCCTCAAAGAATATCGGTCCTTGGGACTATTCTTATCTTGGATACAAATCCTCAAAGAATATCGGTCCCAGATGCTTATCCAATCCACCATTCTCCTTACTAGTGCCTTTACTAAGGCTTATGGTTGTTAGTCCTGGCCTAGTACATGACACATGGAGAATATAGTGTCCACCCTCACTCCCTCTCAACCAAGGAGGAGATCCTCACTCCCTCTCAACAGGGAGAAATAACCACAAGCCTAAGCTTGTCAAAAATACTCATCAATGCATTGGCTACTTGTTCTTCTATGGAGATCTATTGTAGCTTCTTGGCTCCTATCTGCATCACATCATAACGAGCTTCAACCTTCTTGGTTCTCAGACAACTTTGAATCCAACATTTCATCAAGTAGTTCATCAAACCCCTTATGGAGCCAAACTTCTTCACAGCTGATTGCACAAGCCTTCACATCTTCATTTGTTACAAAATTCTTCTTTCATGCTTTTCCAAGAATTTATCAAAGCTTCCAATCACTAGTAGTATCTTTATCAACATCAGTACTCTCAATCAATGTGTTCCTGGATCAAACTAATCAATTGTCGGTATAACGATATCAAAACTTTTCAACTTCTTGCTACAGGATATTGCCCTAGATAAGTCATCTTCTCTTTCTGATCATAAGATTCTCTGGATTTTCTATCAAACTTTTATGTAGTGTTGTATCCATCCAAGATCTAACATTTCCCTCTTTTCAGCTAAGGTAGATGAACCTCTTCCCCTTTTATTAAGTCTTGCTTTCATGTTGCATACTTCAACAACTTTCTTTCTTTTCAAATTCTTCATGTTTTGCTATGTTCTTGCAATTCTTCCATCTGTTAGTCAAGTTTAGATAGTTTTTGTCTTGACCTGCAAGCTTTATTAGAAGACTATGAAAGAACAAAAGGCAAAGTACAAAAGCAATAGCAATAGTAGTAATCAAGGAGATGTAGAGTACTTAGCTCCCTCTTAAACTTGGCCTGTTCACCAACCTTGTTCTCACATTAGCATGATGTCATTTATGTCATCATCAAGGGTTAGATCTTCTTCTTATAGCAGAAACAATTAGATAGGGTTTTGTTCCTAGGGTTCTTAGTCCAAACTTTGCTCGGGTTTACAAAACCTAGATACCAAAATCTTCAAGATCTTCAAAAATTGCAAATTCTACAAACATGTTAGTTCATTGCAAAATCCTAGAGATGCTATTTACATGCTTTCTTTCTATAAATGAGATTTCATTCCTAGATCATTAAAACCTAGTCCTTATATGCTGGGAAAGACTTCAAACGTTGAATCAACAAATTCTAACGTATCTACATAGACCTTTTCATAATATGATACTAACTTTCAAAAAAGCATAAGATCATTAACCTTTTCCTCATGTGAGTTCATCATGATCTAGAAAACTTAGCATTATATGAAAAATAGTTTGCAAGACAACTTTGAAACAAAAAAGAATTATACATACCTCTTTTGACCTTACCTTATCCTTCTTGCAAAGATTCGATTTTTCAGTTGACATGTATCATACTTCAAATCTAGCAGACTTTAGTGTATCAGTTAGGTCGGCTTTGTCAAATAGTCCTTCTTCTATGTATAGGAGGAAGTCTTGGTAGTTGCTTCATATACCGATGTTACAGAGATATGTTTCATATAGCTTCAAATTCCTTGTCACATTCTTTGCACAAAATTTTGTTCATTCCAGAGATATGACAATATTAATGTTGTTCTTTAAGGAGACTTCATCCCCAAAAGTCTAATATTCACAGTGTCACCATAGTGCCATAGAAGGCTCGAATGTCTTCTGCAGTAGAAAATTTCGTTGCCTCCACAGAAAGTTCGGATACCTCTTATGTGTAGTGTTCAGATCTTGGATAAGTGTTATTTGGTGTTGTCATCAATGCCTTCAAGAAGATACTTTCCATGCTCAATCTAGTTATGAATTTGAATGTCATACACGGTCTTCTGCAATAATCTCTTATCTTGCTCAAACTTTCATAAAATTTGGATGCTTTCTACTGATTTGTCAGTCTCACAGAGATGCTCAGATTGATTTGAATGTCACTTTGAACAGTGATGAGGCATGATATAGTACAGACTTCGGATTTCTTTGATCATAGCTCCTATGTTCCAGAATTACTTCACACTTCCAAGGATTCCATGGAGATATACTTATCACCTTTATGTCTCAGACCTTTACTTCAGATCATCTTCCCAAATCTCCTTGAGTGAATAGCCTTGTCTTCTTAGATCAGATGAGAGTGTGTTGATGTGTTCCAATGCCAGTGTACTGTATTATAGTTTTTCTTCACAAGGTTCCAGAAGGATAAAAAAACTTGCTTCAGCTTCACCAAGTATTCAAATTAGTTCTAAAAGTAATCACATAAAATCACATAATTTTGATCTTCAATCACACCAATTATCATAGACCTTTGTACAAAATTCAGACTTCAGTTCTCAATGTCTTGGCCTTCCAGCACAATTGTGAATCTCTTGTCAACAATTAGGATTTCTTGTAGTACTTTCACAAGTTTGGTTTGTTCCTCACAATTGTCCCCACAAAATTCAAACCACATAATTTTGGTTATGCATAGGAGATAAGATATATGGTTCGCCTTTCACATATTTGTATCAAGCTGCCACAGATTCGGATTATTCACAAATGCTACCACAAGTTAGGACTGCTCAAAATTGTCATCACACATTTGGATGGATTAGGATGCCCAGAATTTTCTTTCCTTTTCTCTGGCTTCTTCATTGGTGTTCCAATTATAGTCGTCTTGTAGGTGAATAGATGCTTCTTCACATAGTTATTGCAAGGAAAAACTAATCTTCTTACCATATCATAAGAAACAAGACTGGACATATCTTTTTCTTGAGCTCAGACCTTAAACAAAGAATGATGATAGTAAATTGGATCATAAACAAATGTAAGTTTCGTACTTCCTTGAATGTATGCTATAGACTTCGGATCAATATCTCAGACTTAGAACAAGATCACAAATTCAGAACCATGCTACAGACTTTATTAAGTGTTGGTACTGAACTCAGATGTATGCAATAGACCTCGTACAAGATGAATTATACCTGAGAGAGAGAAAATAGACTCCTTGCTTGAGTAAACTTTTTGTTGATTCTTAAATATACTTTCTTAAAAAATTATGGTACTATAAGGGTGTCTTTCAAAGTGTTGATGAGAGGATGTGTGAAATTTTCAATCTATTGCAGCAACTCGAAACTTCTAACTAATTAATTATTAAGCAGTTTATTTGCTATGGCAAATAACGAATAAAATCACAATTGCAATTTTCACCATAAAAACGTTGCGGAAAATAAACAAGAAACTGAGAAACAATATGCACACACACAATAAAATTGATAGTTATTTTTGGACAATTCTCCCTGGAAAAACCCAATGTGGGAAAACGGGTGCAGTGTTACCCACCATTTTGTGGGTGATATCCCTAGGAGAATTTTTTTTCCCAAGGTGGTCCTCAGCCAGCAGCCAGCAACCCTTGCAGCCACCAACTAGCTCATTGTGCCATTTCTCCGCCACCTGAGCCAGCAATGTGGTCCTTCACCCATCTGCCATGATCGTATGTTTGAAGGTGGGCCTCCCGAACCTAAAGGTATGCCTTGTCATTTGGTAATTGAATATTGTAATTTTCTTATCATGGACACTTCTAGGCATGGATTAATGGGGGGGTTCAGCGGAAAGAATGGGCTAGGTCTGTGCTCTTGTCCCCTAGTCCCCTTTGGATGATTAACCTTGGATTCTAGTCCCGTGGGATCTCTTTTACTAACTATTTCGATTTAGGGATGGTTTTTCAAGGGAAACCCTGATTTTGGTTAAGAGGTCCCGCTCCCTCATCCACATATATTACCCCTTTTCCACTCATTATTACCCCATTCATTATTTCTCCCACTTGGGTGTTGATTTCGGGTAGCATCGGATGTGCTCTAGCCACGAAAATTGGTGGAGAGGCTAAGGCACATGAGATCTCCAATACCCAGAAAGGGTTTGGGCAGATTCTAAACAGTTTGGGAGATATTAAAATAATTAATATTTTTAATGGAGTCCCTAAGTCTAAACTTAGGGAAATTAAAATATTAATGTGAATTAATATAAAACTGTGTTTGAATGGTCTAAAAGTCATGGATCAAGGCAAATCTAATCTTAGTCGTTGATTAGGGACTTAATCTCGGTCGTTGATTTGTCAACGACAAAAGTATAAGAGGAGGCTTGAGTGTCACTTGGAGAACACACCAAGAGATCAAGATTTCGACTTTCCGGAGTTGGGTTTGCTGAGAAAGTTGAGAGTGTGATCTGGAGTTGCAGCTGAGGGGCAATGAATACAGAAGTAGAGAGGCAGAGATAGTGCTAGGAGGATCAATGCAGCAACTAGGAAAGCTGACACAGAGGGCAGAAGCCGGAACTGTTGGAACTGTCGGAACTGCTGGGAAAGCTGAGGCAGAGGGCAGAGGCCAGAATTGCTGGGAACAGCCGGAACTGTTAGGAATTGCCGGGAAAGCTGAGGCAGAGGGCAGAAGCTGGAACTGCCAGGAACAGCTAGAACTACCCGAACTGTTAAGAAAGTTGACGCAGAGAGTAGAAGCCGAAACTGTCGGGAACAACCGGAACTACTGGGAACTGCTGGAACTGCGGGGAACAACCGGAACTATCGGAACTGCCAGGAAAGTTGACATAGAGGGCAGAAGAGGTTGACACGGTCCCTAGAGGTTGACACTGGGGTTTTTCGTGGGGCAGATTGGAGCTGAGGAGCTACCAGAGTGTTTATCCGGGGTTTCAGCCGGAGCATTTGTCTTCGAAGGAGAGGTACTACTACCGAGATTTTTCTCTGTTGGGTGAGCTAGATTTGGCACCCAGATTGTATGTTGAAACTACTTAATAAATCAAACCCTCAGATAGCTGCACCGGTTTTCCCGCATTGGGTTTTTCCAGGGACATTAGTCCAAAAATAACGGTGTCATTTCTGTGATTGTTTTTGTTTCCTTCAGTTGATGATCTGTAATGTGTTGAGCATGTACTTGTGTTTATTTTCAGTATTTACATGGTAAATAACTTGTTAATTAATCAGAACAAGCAGGAAGGAATAAATCAAAAAGTACATGGAGGATTTCTAACTATTAGACTTAGAAACTTCAACATGGTATCAGAGGGTGGTTGCAGATCACAGGAGAACTGAGGACATCAGCCGAGTAGAGTAGCAACAACAGAAAACAGTTGTCCCTAGTGACAAAAGTTGTTCCTAGCAGCAAAACAGCAAGGAAGGGGTGACGCAATGCCTGCGTCATCAAGTTCAGGCCAAGAAGAGGTTGCGCAGAGGCTGAGGGAGGAAAAGACAGGCTCACGCAAAGGCCAGGAGCATTGACGCAGTTGGCTTAGGGAGCTAATTTGTTGGTGCTGGGACTGCACAAAGCTTAGGAGCTCTCACCTTCAGGTTGCTAGGGTTTAGGAGGTTGTGGATAAGTTGCAAAGTGGAGCTGGTGGGGTACTGTTGTCAGAACAGTACCTAACAGGGCAAGGCTAAGGAGGAGGGAGTTGCTACCGAGGGTTTCTAGCCGAGAAATCTGGATCAGTGTTGCAGTTGCACAGACGATCAGAGTAGGGGGCATCTCGACATTGGCAGAAGGATTTCCAGGAGGGAAATTGAAGCTCAGAGGGAGTCACATCGAGAACCTCCAGGAGGGAAGTAGAAGAGTAGCAGAATGGCACTACATGGAATAAGAGACCAGGACAGACTAGACGGAGCCTCAAACTTCGTAGTCTAGAAGGCCAGAATCTTATCCATACTTAACAAAAATCGTGTCAAACACTTCGCCTTGAAGACGATAGCGGTCCCAGTTGACCCAGCTGACAATGACAGGTATGAGGAAGCAATGGTGAGGGCCAAGAGTATCATTCTTGACGGGGTCAAGGATCATATAGTACCACATATTGTCGAGAAGAATATGGCGCGGGGGATGTGGTAGGCTCTGACCAAGTTGTATCAACATACTTCCGTGCAGAGGAAGATGCTCCTAGAAAATCAGTTGCGGTCATACAAGATGCAGAAGGGAGAACAGATCGTCACCTTCCTCGATCGATTGAAGAAGATCCGAGATCAGCTGACTTCCATAGGGGCCACACCAGATCCAGAATTGATGGTGAGAACAGTCTTGAATGCAGTCTTAGAAGACTAGGAGGTGTTTGTCTAGAGCATACTGGGCAGGGCGACCCTTCTAGATTGGAAGGAAATGTGGGCGGCTCTTTGCCAAGAAGAGATCAGGAGGGTGACCAAGACGGGAAGTAGCAACAAGGGGATTAGAATCAAGAAGGAGGAGGAGGAGGTGGATGCTGTCCTAGCCTCTGAGGGTAAGCAAGAAAAGCAAAAGAATAAGGACCTCTCCAAGGTCAAATGCTTCAACTGTGGGGCACTGGGTCATTATACGACCCAGTTATCAAGGAAGAAGAGCAAGGGAGAGGCTTCCGAGACCAAGGCAGCGCCCACAAGGGCAGAGAAGGAAGTGGAGATAGACGATGTCTGTGCCATGAGTGCACACACACCAATTGAGCGAAAGTGGGGAGACATCGAGCTGTAGTCAGGAGGACTACAAAAGATGAGGGGCAGGATCCTCGAGGTACCCAACCTCTTGGATTATACCTATCTAAGGGAGCCCCAAAGAGGAGTAGCAAGATTGGCGGATGTCGATAGAGACGGATGAGGATGGAGCGGCAAAGAGAGCTACAGTGCAGGATTCCCAGGAAAGCGTGAGGTAGCAATGCCAGAAGCACGGGAATGTTGCACCAGTGCAGGATGGCACAAAAAGGTGTGCAACGGTGCGAGATGCACAGAGTTGTTGTAGCAGCGCAGAGGTCAGAGAGGGAGCACTTATCAGTTACAAAGGGAGCTTTAGCATCAGGAGTGTTTCTAGCCTGACGGAGATGTCAGAGTTGGGAGATCAGTTACTTATCAGTAACTAGGTTGCAGTGCAGCAGTTAGCAATGGTAGTGCTATGGGCAGCACGATGCATCATGATGAGAGGGGTTGCAGTGCAGATGTAGCAGTGGCAGTGGCAAGGCTATGGGCAGCAGCATGGATGCAGAGGGAGTTGCAGTACAGGATGCAGTAGTGCAGAGGATGTTGGGCAGCAGGCCTAGCATCAACTCAGGGACCGATGTCGAATGATAAGAGTGATGCTCAGTTAAGAGTATTACTAGAGCACAGTCCTCGCTAAGAGGGAGTGTTGATTTGGGGTAGCATCGGATGTGCTCTAGCCACAAAAATTGGTGGAGAGGCTAAGGCACATGAGATCTCCAATACCTAGAAATGGTTTGGGCAAATTCTAAACAGTTTGGGAGATATTAAAATAATTAATATTTTTAATGGATTGGGTTATCTTATCTTGGAGCTTCTTTATTGTCAAATTGTTGATGGTTAGATATCTTCTCTTACATGTAAGTACACACATTTAGTGCTATTCTTGTTTTACTTTGTCATATGCATTGAATGGGATTTTCGCTATACTAGGGCTGATTGTTGCATTGCATAATTGCGAAATTATGGAATTATTGTTTCTATATAGCATCTTTCAATGTATGGGCCATGTATGTTGAATGAAATCTCCTAGGGATAATTCTACCAGTGAATTTATCTTGATAAGCCATCTCTTTTTGCAAAGTGAAGTATAAAATCTTTGAGGTCAGTTCTTCTTACACTAAAGGCCAAGCGAAGTAGTCCTTAAGGCCTCCTTGACTAAGATACGAAGTCCTTTCTCATCATTCTCCTAGACTCCATTCTCCCCAAGGGATTAAGGCACTGGTCCTCCAATAGGTGATCACTCAAAGAACATTTTTCTCCACCTTTCCCTCTCTTCTAGGTCTAGCCAAGTTGGGTCATCTAGGGCATCACTTTCCCGACAAAATAGCCCAAGAAAAGGTTCAATCTCCTAGCCTCTACTGCGTTGGTGTGTCCTCAAGGCCTCCTCCAATTTTGAAGTCATTCTAATAGTGGAGTTGTGAGATAACCCAACCCCTAGCTATGAGATCAAACGTTGCCGTGGTATTCCCTAGGTTAGCACCTTATAGGATCAATTTGATACATTTAATTGGAAATTCTTGATCCTTTCCCCTTCCCTGTCTGGGTTAAGAACATCATTGGTTGCTAGATTCTCTCCCCTTAACCTAGGATGGGTCCACTTGGTCCTATGTGGTACCACACCTTTCAAAAGTCAATTCTTCAAGAACCATTCAGGAAGTCAAGGTCAATAAGGATTTTAGGATTGTGAAACTCCTTTATAAGGCATATTCCTCTAACCTAACCCTCAAATCCTCACCTCCTTATCCTAGAAATATTTGTACCTTGCTTAAAAAGCAAGCTATATTCTTAAAGCCCCTTCTAGGAAAAGGATCATTAAGGTCACTTCACATCCATTGGTTGATTCATCATTCACAAGTGACTTTCTATATACCAGGTCTCCTCCCATCGGTGAAAGTCCGTAAAGAGTAGGGCATCTTAGTTGAAGTGGCAATGGGCTAAGCCTCCATCGTTGCCCTCGATCTAGCAGTTGTCCCTTTAGGAGTCTCTTTTATGCACCTTGCTAGTTTGAGTGGTAACATGCAGTAGATGAGGGTTTTATTATTATGCAAAAGTGAAATTCTGAGTACAACTGGATGCCCAAAACTGGCAATCCTCTACAAGATAAACTGGCCACAAAATTAGTGAAACAAATCCTGCCTCACCTGACACTGATCCGGCTCCAAATACTGGCACAAACTATGTTGCTCGAACCCCTACGTTAGCCTTTTGTGCAGATGTTGCGCAGGCCCTCACATGCACTGCCTAGAAGTTATTATGATCAAGCCGTCTAGCCCAACTCAGACTCTAAGAATGACTTGCTAGCCCCCCCAGAATTTCTCCTCGACCTCCTCTTATAATCTCCATCTGGATCACCAACGACCATGATTAAATCCTAATCGATGATTGAGATCATCTCTAAGTTGATCCATGTGAGTTTCTAGAGAATTCTCACCTTTCTCAATTAATTCCCATTAATTAATCGATTTCCCTAAGTTAGACTTAGGCATTTTTAATTATCAATCGAGCTATCTCTAGGTAGAATTTCCAGAAATGATTTCTAGGTTCTAGAGATCTCATGTGTTTTAGCCTCTCCACAAAGTTTGAGACTAGAACACCATCTAATGCTACAAAAACTAACACTCCCTCTTAGCGAGGAAGGTGTTCTCTCCCATAACATCCTCCATACACGCTATTGATGTCTGACAATTGTGACAACTGCCACTGCCCACCAACTACTACGCAAGTCTGATTCATTTTCCACTATAGCTAAACCACCCTGCATCTGCGTTGTTGCTCGCACTGCAATGTACATGTACTATTGCCAACTCTACCACTGCATTGCAACTGATCTCATGTTGCTGCTGCTGCTGCAACCACTGTAACAGAAATCCTGAATACACTATCCTGAATCAATTCTGTGTATGGATTGCAACTGTCTCTTGAGTCACTGACTGCTACCAGTCTCTGCATTGTCCACTAAGTTTGTCTGCACTGCAACTACACTGTGCTCCTCAACATCTGACTGCAACTAGTACTACAACTATCTCTCGAGAACTGACTACACCATTTGACACCGATCCATCTATTGCTAAATATTGTAGGCCCCTATAGCAAGGTTATTGATCCAAGAGGAAAACATCAGGCTAATGCTCACCTCTATGGACCCTACCCAGCTTTGCGCAACCTTGGAGTCTAGAGCTCAATGTCTCACCACCTCTCACCTAGAGGTATAGCTGCATACAAAGCAAAATCTTCGTCCAACCTAGAGGACAACTGATCAATCTCTACTGAAGTTGTTGCTTGCTCCTGTTTCTCCTTCTTGTCCTTCTTCCTCTGAGGACACTAAGTGTTGTTGTGATCGAACTCACCACACCTGAAGCATTTGACCTTAGAGAGGTCCTTTTTCTTCCTACCTCCCTGTGAGCCTTGTCCCTAACTCGGACCTTTCTTAGCCTTTCCCTTTGATGCAAGGGCTACGTTCTCCTCCTCCTTCACAATCTTCAACCCTCTGCTGCTACCACTGAGACTACTCTTGACTAGAGCATGTCGCATCTCCAACTGCGTTAGATCTAACCAAAAACAATCCCATCTAGGCAGAGTATCTCGTCTAGTAATACCTTGGAAAAGGTAGTCCACTCCTTGGAGAACCCATTTATGGCTACACGCACTAGTTCTGCTTCTTGTGGCGTCTCACCTACGATAGACAACTCATTCTGGATACCCTAATCCTAGTAAGGTATGGAGTAACTCCTTTTCCCTTCTGCATCCTGGTGGTTCTTAGCTTCTCCTTTAGGAACAACTTTCGATTCTCGGAAGGATTTTGATATAGAACTACGAGTCCATCCCACATTTCTTTGGCTGTATTCTTGGCCACTAAGTGTGAGACGATATGATCCCAAACGCCATCAAGGATCAACCTCTTTGTCAGGGCCATTTCCTTTCTATAATTCTCTAGTTGTTGTGGGTCTATAGGTACGGCTATATATCTCTCTACGTAATCGTTCAGAACATGCCCATCTAGCAAAAAGGACATCCTGGCCTTCCAAATAAGATAGTTGGAAGCACCATCCAATCTATCATCATCACGGAGTCTTGCTGAGGCCATCTTCTGCAAAACTCACCACTGGAATATAAACACGAACCTCCTCCTCTCCTGCTTGGCTACCTGCTCCGTGATTCACACCCCCTTCTGGAATACGTAGTTCTTCTAGCTAGTTCTGCCTCTACAACTAGAACTCACGAATTTCTTAGAACAAGAAACCATCTGAGAAAAATCCCTGTCAGTGCAATTTTTCTTCCACCCGGCACTAATCTGCTACTACAATCATTGTTGCAAATCATTTGTGCCTGGATCAAGAATCTGCTTTGCGACAATACTGAGATGCTCACCTCTGCTTGTTGGAATCATAGTTTTAAAATTCAGACTCAGATTCAGAACTGGCTGTTGAAAAGTGTAACTAGGTTCGGTCTTCATAATGATATGTAATTGTGATTTTATGTAAGAGATGTAAAGAAGAAAAATAAAATTATTGTAATGCTTGCATCATGGGTTTCATGAGCAAGAGATTTTATTTTTAGTATAGGATCCTATTGAGAGCCCTTAGGAATTTTGTTATCTAGTCATAAAAGTCTAAAGAGTCTTGCCTGCAACTAGAGGAATTGCCTGTAGCTAGAGGATTGGGGATGGTACTAGTGGATCTGCATTTAACTGAACAGTCTGTAATGCCTCCATCTCTTAATCCAAATCAACATCAATATCCTCATCAAGGTCAAGCTCTGTTGGTTGACTCCCCACTACCCAATCCGAGGATAGATCAATATCTTCCAACACAATGGGATCTGTATCAAGGCTTTTGTTCAGCAATTGGTGGCATCTTAGCCGGAGGTTGTATTGGATGTAGACTAGATCATTTAACCGTTTTTGTTCTAAACAGTTTCTCTTCTTTGTGTGAATCCTCTCAAAGGCAGACCAATTGCACTCACACCCAAAAGCACTGCAAGTTTGACTCAAAATATGGATTGCAAACTTCTGCAATTGAGGACAATGGCTACCAAATGCCTCCTATTATTGCTCAAACTAGTAGGGGACCTAAAGGGGGATACCTAAAGGGGAAAATGCTAGACCAAGAGCAACAAATGGAGACTGATCCCACTATCACCTCAGCTAAGGCTCCCTACTATTTATGGACTTTCACCGATGGGAGGAGACTCGGTATATTATGGAGTCACCAATGAAGGATAAATCAATAAGTGGATGTGAAGTGACCCAAATGATCCCTTTCCAAAAGAGGTTGAAGGATAGAGCTTGCTTGCTTTCTAAGCAAGGTACAATGTCTTCTAGGAGAGGAATGGGAGGATTTGAGGGTTAGGTTTAGGGATATGACTTGTGAAAGAGTTTCCCAATCCCTAAAATCCTTATTGAAATTGGTATCCCGAATGGTTCTTGAAGAATTGTCTTTTCAAATGAATAGGACCACACGGGACCAAGTGGACCCAGCCCAGGTTAGGGGGTAAGAGTTTAACAACCAGTGATGTTCATAACCTAGACAAGGTGAGGGAAAGGATCAAAGAAAGAATATTCACTCAAAGGTGTTGAATTAACCATATGAGGCACTAGCCTTGGTGATACTAGGGCAAAGTTTGATCTCAGAGCTAGGGCTTGGCTTTTCTCACAACTCCACTATCGAAATGGCCTCAAATTTGGAGGAAGTCTTGAGGAGACACTAGCACAAAAGAGGCTAGGAGATTGAACCTTTTGGATGGGCAGTTCACCAGGAAAATGATGCCTTAGGTGACCCAGCTTGGCTACACCTAGGAAAAGGTGAAAAGAAGTTGATTCTATGTGACCACCTCTTGGTAGGTCGGTGCCTTAGTCTTGGGAGAATGGAGTCTATGATAAATATATGTGAGGACCTTTGGTTCTTAGTCAAGGAGGGAGGCCTCAAGACTACTTCGCTAGCCTTCTAGGTCAAAGAGAAGCAATCTTTCAGCTTTTATACTTCGATGTGTAAAAGGTGATGGCTTATCAAGATAAATTCATTGATAGAATTACCCCTAGGAGATTTCATTCACATTAATACATTGAGAGATGCTATATAGAGACAAAATTCCACAATTTAAGCATTAAATGCATGCAGCAATTAGCCCTAAAAACAATGAAAATCACAGTACAATGTATATGACAAAATAAAACAAGAATAATGTTAAAAGCATGTACTTACATGTAATAGAATATATCCAACCATCCACAATTTGACAATAGAGAAGCTCCAAGATAAGATAAACCAAATCCACACATCAAAATTCATCCATAAAGCTCCAATTTATCCTCCAAGAAAAAGTGTGAAATTCTCAAGAGAGAGAAGAGATCCAATCGAAAGTGATGATGAACAAATGAACTCATCTCACCTGTATTTATACGCTAATGAGGAGTTCGAATTAGCCTCCTTGGCCTACATAAGCCCCAAAAATAAAATAATGTTCTAATAATCTAACTTTTGGCAACAAGCCCACCAAATTAGCTCACAAATGAAAGAAAAAGCCTCTCAAGAGGTCAAATAATAATTTGCACATATCGTAGGGCTCTCTAAGAGGCCTGATGAGGTCCATGGGTGCCATAATGAAGAGTAGGACCCTCAAAAGTGATGGACAAGGGGTTGGCCCCTTGTTCTCCAAACAATAAACTTGTGGTGCTCCCAATGGGTATGGGGACACAATAATAACCTCATGGGTCTCCAAATGAGTCGAGGATGTCTGCTGATCATCTGCGAGTGCTCTGATGATGGTGTAGGGGATGCCACATCGTCCTACAAGTCTTGGCTCAGCTGCCAAGTGCACGGTACATCTGTGGAGCCGACTAGGCAAAGGTGAACCAGGTGCATCTTCCTCGTCCAATGGGAGTACCTCGAGCATCTCTAACCATCCTCAAGGATCCATGGAATGTTGTCTACTATTGTGGGGGCCCATGGCTCTCAACACACACCCTACTTGTGCCAATTTAGCCCTCTGGAGGATTAGGACCTCGTATAGGGAGACCAAACCCAAGATGGAGACAATTTGCAATCCTGCATAAGATCCAATGTGTCCCCTAGCCTTCTAGTACAACAAGTCATTAGGTAAATCAAGTAAATGAGCTTACCAACGATGGACCACCAGTGGAGACTTCATAATGGGCTTCGAGATGTGCCATGTCTCGTAAATTCCAAATGGGGTTAACCAAGTATCCTATTAGGTGGTTTCTACTTCTAAAGGGGGTAATATATTCAAGGTAAATCCTTCAAAAGGTGGTGGCATGTGATAGATAGGTTAATGAAGTAGGGAATGAGAAGGGGCGGCCCTGGGTCACATGTTGGGGTACAAGGGTAGCTAATAAGAGGGAAGCCCACACTTGGTCTTATAATGTATAGGAGGGAGCAATCGTGGTACATGAGGTGCCCTGACCTTGATTTTTCCACTCTTCTTTATATGTCTTTTTCATTTTTATGATTTCCTTTGATTCACTACTCGGGGCTCAAGGGGTAAGAGCATGGTGCATAAGATATAGCAGTGAATACCCCCTTTTAAAGGTAGGGCGGTTCATTTCCCGCCAGGGGTTGGGACAATCATGTGTTCCTATGTGATGATGGAGGCTCATAGAACCTGTAGGAACCAGGGTGATGACCATGATGATGGGGCAAAGCTCATGTATTGGCTTTTGCCCACGTGCTAAATGTGTTTGTCCCGACCATCTTTTGCATTTTGTGGTACATTTTCCTGTTGAATGTGACCAAATATGCTTTTGTCTTTCTTTCTAGCTGCATCAACCTCTGGAGCATCATTCCAGGCCTGACCTAAGGTGTGGGCAAGGGGAAGGGGTGAGCTAACCCTATGTGGACCCAGTGGAGGAATGTGGATCCAGGTGGGAGAAATGATGAATGGGGTAATAATGAGTGGAAAGAGGGTAATACAAGTGGATAAGAGAGTGGGACCACGTAACGGCCAGTGTTGCGGGGGAGCCCCTCCTGATCCTGCGATCCAAGAGGGAGCGACTTGGGAGCGAGTCGAGAGCACGCTCCCTAAAAAAAAATGCTCCCTGCCTTTTCGGGAGCGTTTAGCCTTTTTTGCAAAAAAAAATTTGCTATAATGTTCCAAATGCATATTTTTTTCAAAGAAACAAATAAGTTTTGAGTGGGGCAACTTAATGATCAAGCCTATAGCCCTAGTATTGATATGTGATTCATGGTAATGTTAAATTCTTAAAGTAATTTTCATCATTTTACTTAAATTTTTAACATTACCATGAAATGACTCAGGATGTTTGAGAGTGGTTCCAACCTCATTGGATTTCATATGGAGAAAGTAGAATTTTAGGTTACATTCAGAATCCAACAGACTTATCAGTTTTTCAGGATTTCAAGATTGCAATGTTTCCATTGAATTTTGTCATGTATTAGAGTATGGAACTCATATTTAATCAAGAGCACCAATCCCTCTATGTACCTTGATGTTAGTGACATTGGTTGTCGAACCCTCCTAAAAATGTACGCATCACTCAAACAAAATCTTGACTTGACATGCTATTCTTTTTCTATCTTATGTTAATGCTTAGAGGGTGATATTAATGACAAAGATCCCTATTCTTATACAGAGGTAATGACAAAGATACCTCTAGACATTAATGCTTGGAAGGTGATATTAATGAAAAAGATCTTGATTTTCCAACAAGACTAAAAAATTAGACATTTCTCGTGGTGGCAAGAGGGCCAAGCATAAGCAATAGATAATAGATTTACTTGTCTTTTCTAGTTTCTAGTCTTTCATATTTATTATGATATTTTTTAAAACAATATATGACAATTTAAGTTTGAAGTTGGCAATTATAACTCATTAGCAATGAATTATGAATATGATGCTTCATGAAAGTTGAAAGTTGTTTCATTTCATTTTATAACATTTCATTTCATGTTAGATGTTATTTGTTGTAATGGTTACACTTAGCTTACGAGTACAACTTTGGTGATCAATGATGATAAATGTTATATATTGAATTTTGAAAGCTTGAAACTTTAAGATTGATGAATCACGAGACTCAATATGTTGTATGTTACTATGTTACTAACTTGTGGACATAGTTGATGAAGATTATAACTTCTAGGATGATTGTTGTTATATGGTTCAATCTATGTATTTTTATGGTTTTTATATCTAATTCATAATTCTACATGTTTTTGTTGACATATATGTATCAAAATATAAAAATATAAAAAATATATATATTATATAAAAAACGCTCCAGGTTTTGCTCTCAAACAGGGAGCTTTTGAAAATGTCGCTCCTACACCCATTTTCGCTCCCGCTCCCAAGTAACACCGACACAACCAAAATCGAGATTTCCCGTGAAATACCATCCCTAACGCCAAATGGTCAATAAAAGAGATCCCACGGGACTATAAAGCAAGGTTAATATCCAAAAGGGTTCTAGGGGACAACAGCACAAACCTAGCCTCCTTCCGTCGAATCCCCCCATTAATCCAAGCCCAGAAGTGTCCATGATAAGCAAACTACAATACTCAATTATCAAATGACAAGGCATACCTTTAGGTTCGAGAGGCCCACCTTCAAACATACGATTATGGTAGATGGACAAGGACCACATGGCTGGCTCAGGTGGCGGAGAAATGGCACAATGAGCTAGCTGGTGGCTACAAGGGGCTACTGGCTATCGGTTGAGGACCATCTTGGAGAAAAAAAAATCTCCTAGGGATATCACCCACAAAATGGTGGGTAACACCTCCCATCATTCTGCTGCAAAAAACATAGTTGTGTAATGAGTTAGCTCAACAAATTATATCCAACTTTCAAACTATAAACAATTTAACAAAATAAGAATTTGAAAATTGAAATTGTTTACCTAGCTCATATGCTTCCCTTGCAATCCTTGCTAGGTTCTTGCCAAAGGTACATGTGACTCTACTAAAAGAAGTGATTTGTCGATGTACCTCCAGTTGCTCACTCTCATTAGGGACCATGCGCTCAAGGCACTCAATCAATCCATCTCTAACCTCCTCAATCAAAGCTTCTGCCTCCAGAGCTTTATAATGATACCTTGGGTTTAGAAAAAAACCTAGCTGCATGTATAGAGCGATGGAGTTGATTATTCCATCTTTCATCAACGATTTCCCAAATGGGCCCATAATTAACCACTCTATCCTTGTATGTTGCCTTTATTTGTTCCTTTGCCTGATCCATAGCCTCATAAATGAAACCCATAGCCAATCTTTCCCCATCCACCAACCACAACACCTTAACTAGTGGCTCAACAACCTTCACAATCTCTGCTGCCTTTTTCCAAAATATGTCTTCATTAACTTTCTTTCTTACATCTTTGCCATCCTGTTTGCGAGCCCATTGACATCCATTCCATTCATCACTGGAAAACATCCTCTGCAAGTTTCTATGTTGGGAAAGCATAGATTGCAATGTCAAAAAATGAGTTGCAAATCTAGTGATGGCAAGCCTAACAAGATCCTTGCCCCCTGTGTTTTTCCTCATCAGGTTCAAAATCCATGAGTGATTGTAGATATACTTTGTTATGCTTTTGGCATGCTCTATAGTGTTCTTGATCCAATCTATTTTACCAATATCCTCAAGCATGAGGTCTATGCAATGTGCAACACATGGGGTCCAAAAGATGGTTTTGTGTTTTTCCTCTAACATTTTACCAACAAGAACATAGTTAGAGGCAATATCTGTGATGATCTAAACAACATTAACCACTCCCACCTATTCAACAACCTCATACAAAAGTTGAAACAACAAGTGTGCATCAACTAATTTTAGAAACATGGTTCCCTATGGGCAAAAGGTAAGAAAATTTATGATGGTATGGTTCCTTTGATCAATCCATCCATCTGACATGATGGTACATCCTGTTTTCACCCATGAGCTTTTGAAATCTTTCAAATATTCGTCAATGTACATAACCTCTTTTTGCAAGAGAGATCCCGTTAATTCATGCATAATAGGGCCTGGCTTTAAAACTATGGTTGGAATCACTTACCGAACAAATTGATCCTTCCTATAGTCTGCAACTGGAAATTTGACCCTCTATCTAGCAATTCACGCTACTTGGTTAGGCACTGCGCAACCCCAGAACACATTATGTTGTTGCTCCCTCTGAGCTGCGAATTTCTCCCTCTTCGTCTCTGAGCCTTTGATTGATCAAGCTCACTCTAATACCATGTGAAATTTTCAATCTATTGAAGCAACTAGAAATTATTCTTCTAATCGATTAATTATTAAGTAGTTTATTTGCTATGACAAATAACAAATAAAATCACAACTACAATTTTCAACATAAAGCCTTACGGAAAATAAACTGCAAACTAAGAAATAATATGCACAAACACAATAAAATTGACACAATGATATTTGGACAATTGTCCTTGGAAAACCCCAATGTGGGAAAACCAGTGCAGCAGATGAGGGTTTTATTATTATGCAGCAATGCAATTTTGAATACAATTCGATGCCCAAAATTGGCAATCCTCTACAAGATAAATTGACCACAAAAATAGTGAGACAAACCCTACCTCACCCGACACTGATCCAACTCCAAATACTGGCACAAACTGGGTTGTTCGAACCCCTGCGTCAGCTTTCTGCGTAAATGTTGCACAGGCCTTCACACGCACTGTCAAGAAATTGCTTTGATCAAGTCGTCCAACCCAACTCAACCTCTGATAATGGCTCGCTAGCCCCTCTGAAATTTCTCCCGGCCTCTAGCAAATGAATCAACCCTTACTCCAACTAAATTGAAATCTTCCTCTGAAGTTGCCTAGGCAAGCCCTGCACAGCCTCACTAAGGAAAACTCATTCTTCCTATAGCTGACTCTCCAAAACTGAAATCTCCTCAAGAATCATTGTCTCTGCCCCTCATTGTCTCTGCATCCCCTCTCTAGCTCGAACTTCTCTCTGTTGAATCACTGCAATTGGGAAACTCGATCTCTGCGAAGGAACTCGACCTCAAGTGTGTTCTTCTCCAACCTCATCGACCTCCTCTTATAATCTTCAGTTGGATCACCAATGACCATGATTAAATTCTAATCGACGACTGAGATCATCTCTAAGTCGATCCATGTGAGTTTTTAGAGAATTCTCACCTTTCTCAATTAATTCTCATTAATTAATCGATTTCCCTAAGTTAGACTTAGGCATTTTTAATTATTGATCAATTAATTTAATTGAGTTGTCTCTAGGTGGAATTTACAAAAACAATTTCTAGGTTCTAGAGATCTCATGTGTTTTAGCCTCTCCACAAAGTTTGAGACTAGAATGGCTGCTACTTCAAGTCTTCTTCTTTTGCCTTGATAGAGAGAGATGTAACTACTGCAATGATATCTTCAAATAAGCCAAGAAGATGTGATCTTCAATCTGTCTTTCCTTCACCTTAGCTCTAATACCATGTTGAGAAACCAAGATGCTAGTTGATAATGATAGATTTCTCTTAACTTGATAATTACTTATGAATGTTTGTTGGCTTCTTATTAAGTTTATATTATCTTCATAAAGCAATTACCAAAATGTAGAAAACATGAAAATCACAGAGACAAAGAACAAAAGAAATTAGGCTCCAAGCCAGGGAAAAACCCAAAAATCCTCTTCTTATAGAATCAGATCAAAGTGAGATATCCAAGACCCAACACCAAGACCAAGACTGTCACAAATACCCCAAATCATCCCTCCTCCAAGTCTCCTCAACAAGTCAAAGTCAACACTGGTCAAACTTCTCTGAAATCTGGTCAAATTTCTGAAAATCTCGGACCTATAGTGAAGGCCGAATTTCGGCCCTGTAACAGCCTTAGAAATCACAGAAAGCACGTGTCGACAGAATTAGGGCACAAACAGTTCGCTTTCTCTCTTCTTTGACTTTCGCTGATTTTCTTCTTCTTGCACAGAAATCAATGTGATTGGATTGGTGATGAATGAGGTCAAACTTGTCTTATTTATACATGTCCAAGAGGGTTGAATCACTGCCCCTAGGGCCAAGTTGTCCAAGGAGGGCCGACTTGGTCTTGTGGGTGACATTTTGACTCTTTGATTCAAGAAAAAAATAAATTTTCTTTTCTTACAAAAAGTCCAAATGGGACTTTTGACTCAATTACATTTCTTTGACTCATAATAAATTTTCTTGACTCACTTGACCCTATAAGCATGAAGAACATGCTTTGACTAAAAATAAAATAATAATAATGAATATAATAGATGAATATAATAAATACATCAATAGTACATTTGAATTGCATTATGAAGACCGACATTAGTTACATTTCCAACAAGTAGTTGCATTCCTTAGTCCCTGAGCAAAACACTAATTATATCCATAATTAAACACACTGATCATGCAAGTAATTATCCAAATAATATTGATCAACCCATAATGAATGCACTCCCTTTTATAAGCAAGATCTTGATATGACTAAGCCTCTTTCTTTTCTGCATAACTATCATGAACATTTCTCTCAATTTTCTAGAATCAATATAAAGTAGTACAAACCTGGACGATAAGACAAATTCCTGCCATTGGAGTTGAGAAAACAGCGTATGTGAAAACAGAGACCCTGCACATTGTTGTAAGTTTAGCCAATAAATAATTGCATCTGGCTACCAGTGCATCAAATCTCTATCTCTCCATGCATTGACTAGTTTGAAACTTGGATAAACACAAGAGATGGGGCTTTCCGAATGGCAAGTTAAATCTCTTTATTGTTGGTCATGTATACCATACAATGATGTGATTCCCCTAGTTGGGCATGTGCATAGCTTAAAGAATCATTCAATTCAAGGGTTTCTGTGTGCTTTGTTATATGAATTCTACACTTAAACATTTCAATGCAAGGGCCTATGAACTGTGGGTGCAGATTGGAATCAGCAAAAGATTCTGGTGCAGGAGCAGCAGCCACCCAAAATTAGGAATTGGGGAATTAGTGCCCAAACATTTTTTATACATACATATTTGTATGTGATAAAAGGGAAAACAGATTTCAGATTTCAGATTTTACACTAGAAGGTTCACACTGTATACATCATCCAGAAAGTTAGAACCTGATTCTGATTTCATATTTGCCATTCATACTACAGTCTATAATGCATATTGACCTTTGTAATATAATATAAACAACATTGAAATTTATATTCATGAAATAGAATCACAGAATGATACATAAACAAAATTCTGAATTTCATGTTCAAATTCTAGTTTCTATTGTCAATAACACACAATAAACTACTAAACTATAAATATTGAACAGAGTTCCATAACATAGACAACAGTTGTAATTTTGTGATTTTAGATTTTCAATTCAGAACTGTGAATTAGAAAATTCAAAATTCATATTTTCTACAAATGTCTAAATCAGATGTATGATCTGCTAAATTGTAGGAAATGTCAACCCCCACCATGCTAGACCTGAAACAAACAGAAACATGGGTATGGGTATGGAACGCATGCTCTGTGTGTCCAACATATTTCCAAACTGTACCACTACATGGAAACACATTTCACAAAATGGTAGTGTTTCAATCTCATTTTGGCATGTATGGGCATGTTTCAGCACACTAGTTGACTATTTTGATGCTTTTGTTGACTATTAAGAGGCCCCAGGTAGACTGTGGGACCCATAAGAGGCCTGAAAATCACTACAAGCCCCTAATTAGTTACTAATTTATCCATCTACTTAGTTTCTAATCCTATTTAATTAATTTCTTCATTGATTTGGAAAAATAAATCAGAGAGCCTTCTAGAAAGTTAGAAACCCTAACAACCGCTATTCTTTCCTATAAGAAACTTCTTCCATTCACACATTCCTCAACACTTTATTCCATTTTGGTTTTGTTTTGAAGCACTGGGAACAAGCTTTGGTGCATTTCCAGCAAGAAAAGGGGTGTAGGCAGCAAGAACAAGGTTGTAGGCAGCAACTTCTTTGGTAAGAAGCTTTCTTTACTATTTGTGGAGCATTCATGGCCTTCTCAAAAGTGATGTTTTTCATGTCCCTTAAGCAACTTTCTTTACTCTTTCGCAGCATTAATGGCTTCTCAAGATGTTGTTTCCCATGTGTCATGTCCCCAATTTTGTGCATGCTAATCACCAAGGAGTTTTGCTAATTTTTGATAATATTTAAAAAGGGGAAAATATTATTTTGTGAGAAAAGGAAAAACTTATTATTTTAATGGAATGGCGGTGAAATAATATTTTATTGAAAGGAGGGAGGTAAAATATTATTTTAATGGATATTGGTGGCAAATTATTATGTTATTAAAATGGAGGAAAAAGTCACTTTGTGGAAAATGCCCCCCACCAATAGAATAATAATTAAAAAGGGAGTCTAGAAGCATGAGGAGAAATTATAAAAGGAGAATGGACTCACTTGTTGAACGTCTTTTGTCTATTACATTTCACTTTTCATTTTCTCTTAGGATTGTTTAGCACAAGAAGAAAAGTGTTGTTTAGCACAGGAATTCCAATCAGAAATTCCACCTTCATTTCAGAGAACTTCGAGTGTCTCCCTAGCGAGGCCTTGGAGAGTCTACTTCAGAACTTCCATTGGAGATAATTGCAGAGATTTCCCTTAGCCTTTCACAATACTTGGGCGCATAAGGAGAACTACATTGATCATTTGGAGCAACTCTCTTTGTTTGCAGGTTCCAGGGATTTGCAAGAGTTTTTCTCTTGGCAGGAGGAGGAGATTGGTACCAATTTACAGGGATGAGATGGTGGTATATTGGTAGGCTGAATTCTTCTATTCTAAGCCTATGCTGAGGTTATTAGGCAGAAGCTGCGTAGGGGTTTGGGGTTGGAAATTTAGCTAGAGTTGGCTAGGAAATGGATCTATTTCCGGACGAGATTTTTGCATGTGATTTTTCAGCAATTTTCAGAGGTGGATTTGGATCATTTGCTGAGGTAATTTCTTGTTACATGCAGAGTTTGTTGGAAAATCGGAAAAGCAGTAAAGATTTTCTTGATCTTGATAATTACTTGTGACGTTTCTTATTATTATGATTCTTTATATCTTATTTCTTTAGTTCATCGAGCAATTACCAAAAGCAGCAGTACATAAAACAATCGACACCAGATATAGGCACATGCTAGGGCAAAACCCCCCCTCGAGGGGAAAAACCCAGTCAAAGTAATTCTTCCTTTCAATAGTATTCTTTGAGACTCTTCACACCAAGTCAACCTCCAAAAGATTGACCTCTTCCCAGCAACTTTGACTATCTAGCACCTTACAACAGCTAACAGCGTCCAGCAGCAGTCCAACTTGGAAGACTTCGATCTCCCAATCCTAAGCATGAAACAAAGAGAGACCACCACCAAAATTTTGATTTTCTTTGACTCCTTAGACTCACCCAAACTTGCATTCACTTCGGCTTCCCAGCAACAGACTTTCCCAGCTACCCACTTCGCACTTCTGCCCAACAACAAGATTTTCGCACTTTTGCCCAATAAAGAGAATTCGAACTTGATGAGAAGTGATTTTCCAAATAAATTCGATGTCCTTTCTTTTATAGGCTTCTTGTGGGGTCAAAAAGGGTCTTAGGCCGACTTGATTTTCCCGTAAACCGACATGGTGTGGAGGTTCTATAATTCATATTTGACTCAATACTAAACCTTTTTACATGATTCAAGAGCCCAAGAAGGGTCTCTTTAAATGTACAATAATTCTATAGACTCAAAATAAATCCTAGAAGTCCTCAATGGGGACTTTGACCTAAAACATGGTGACCCAAGCATGAAACCCATGCTTTAATAAATCACAATAATAATAATAATTCTTTTCTTTATTATTTTGACAAGTATATTACATAATGACTCAAGTACATTATTGAAGACTGAACATAGTTACTTTTTCCAACAGAGTTGGGCAGTCTAGGATTTTGCACTAAATTGGGGCTTTTTGGATCAGTTAGAATTAGCCCGAGATTTTTCTGGGTGTTTTTGGGTTTTGTGAGAAGAGTCTGTGGTTAAAATTTCAGAATTTTTCAAGCAGTATTTGGGTTGTAAATCAACATTCCTTCAGATATTGCTAAACTAGGTAATTCACATTTGGTGGACTTGATCTAAATTGCGGCTTTCCGGATCAACTAGAATTGGCCCGAGATTTTTCTGGGTTTTGTGAGAGTTCGTGGTTAAAATTTTAGAAATTTTCAGGCAGTATTTGGGTTGTAAATCAACATTCCTTCAGTAGTGTGTTTCATTGGTAAACTGGGTAATTCACACTTGGTGGACTTGATTTTGGCTTGGATTTAACCCAAACCATCTCTTGGCTTTTATGGGTTTGGTGTGAGGAGCTCCGAGTTAAATTTTCATAATTTTCTAAGCAGTTTCGAGGGAAGAAATTCTAATTCTTCTCCAGCAGCGATAACAGCATCAACAGTGTTTTCTAGGTAATTCGCACTTTTTAGGGCTTTCCAGTTCAGCTGGAATTAACCCGGGATTTTTCTGGGTTTGGTAGATTTGGGTGAGAGAAGCTTCTGGTTAATTTTATAGAATTTTTGGGGCAGATTTGAGGGCATAAATCATAGTTCACTTCCAGCAACAATACTAGAGATTATGGGCAGTGTGAGTTACCAATTTGAGCCATTTCCAGGTTTCCATGCTTGTAGAAGTAAGCCCAGATTCCATCATTCCACTCTATTTGTACTCAGTTCCAACATTGATATTAATAAAACAGCTCAGATTTACTGCTCATATTCTGTGGTTTATTGATTATACATGCATGTGTGGATTTCTTATTGGTGTATCTTAGTGCATATCTCTATTATTTACTATTATTTTTCCACTAGGAACATTACAACATGTCCCTAGATCTCCTAGAGTGAGCAAGCATGATAAATACAATCCTCTTTTGAAGTATGTAATCAAGCTAAGACATATAACCGGAGGGGGTTCATGTGAACATAGGTGTGATCTATCCAAAACATAGAAAATTTTCAAGGAATCTTACACAAGAGGAAGGGCAATTATTTGCATGAAAATGCTCAAGCTGTTGACATTTGTAAAATACATCCAACCTAGCAAAATATGAGAAAAAGGCTAATGATTTTGAAAAGTTTAGAGATTGAAGTCTTGCTAGTGGTATCTATTAGGTGGGCGACCCATTGGAGAATTTTTTCCCCTCCTTGGACAACCATCCAAACAACAGCCCTATTGATCAACATATGACATGATGCCATTAATCCTCCACTTCTTGATCCTGTAAGATTCTTCTCCCCCATCTAGCATTCCTTCTTGAAAGAGGGTGGGTCATCCATCAACAAGTACTTTAATCCTTTTTGTAATCATGTGCTTTTATTGATGTTTCAGGCATACTAATATGAATCAAGGGGTGTGATCTGGTTGATTGACTGACCTTGATTGTATTATTGTTCCCTCACATCACCTAGGAGGTTAGTCATTGACTCTAGTCCAGTGCGACCTCCTCTAAGGCCTGAGGATTCTATGAAGGACACTACTGGGGAGGCCTTTATTAAAGTAGCGTGTCCATGATATTCCATACCACTTTCTTGTGAAATTTTTAATCTATTGAAGCAACTGGAAATTATTCTTCTAACTGATTAAAAATTAAGTGCAGTTTATTTGATACGGAAAAAAAAATAAAAATAAAAAATAAAAATAAAAATAAAATCACAACTGCAATTTTCACCATAAATAAAATACGTTGTGGAAATAAAACTGGAAACTCAAAAAAATGCTAGCACACACAAAATATGACACCATTATCTTTGGACAATTGTCCCAGGAAAAACCCAATGTGGGAAAATCAGTGCAGTAGCTAAGGGTTTTATTATTATGCAATAGTAAAATTTTGGGTTCAAACTAGCAATCCTTTATGAGAGAAATATTGGCAAAATCACTGAGGGAATCTTCACCTCCTCCACAAGCAATCCTAGCCCCAACTGGCCACAGAAAACTACTCCAACAAACCCCTGTGTCAGCCTTCTTTACAAACCCTGGGCAGGCCAAACTTGCACTCCTCTGAAACCACTTCTGAAACAGTCATTCTACCTGTAGTTGTTGCTGGAAGTCACTAGCCAGACCTTTTGGAAATCTTCTTGGCCGCTGACTGTAGTGTTCCTTCCTAAATTACTTTCGAACAGGATTAATTTCTACATTTTGGGGCCAATTTTGGAGGTGATGGGGCCCATTCGATTTTTATAGGAGGCTAGACTTAGTAGAAGTTATTTTGATGTGGTTAATTTGTACATGGGGGTCACCCACACTAGGAGAATATGCATTCCCTAGTTCGATTTTCATGGAGGGGAAATCGATGGTTAAGTGAGGGACCCACGATGGAAGGAAAATGGAGGGAAAAATGCTCCACAGAATATATATAAGGAAGACAACTCTCGTCATTTCGGCATCTTATCTTTGACATATTGAACTCAACCTTAGTTGCTCGAGCTGCTTCGTCGGGTCACTGTTTTGTTTAGCACACGAGTGTCTTCGAGCAGAAATCTCAACCCTTGCTTCAGTGGACTTCGAGTGCCACCCTAGGAAGGCAATTTGTACTACCTTGGAGGAGAGCCAGTGGAGTTTTACAGCCATATCATTCAGCATTTGTCTCATCTAGTGCGTGTTTCTGGAGGATGCAGAAAGGGAACACGCAGGTATTGCTTGTGGGTTCATCCAGGCAGCAACTACCATGGGAGTTTGGGCATTGAAGCTACAGTGGAAGATCAACCTTCTGGGAGAGTTTTGGAGCAGGAGGTTGTTGTATTGGAGCAGTTCGATTTATAGTCACCTGGGCCTGTGTAGAGAGCCATCATTGGGCTCACAGGGGAGTCGGAAGAAGGAATTGTAGAGTTGCAACTGGCCGGGAAAAGTAGGAGATCATTTGGAGGGCCATTTGAGGAGGATTGCTCGAGTTGGGAGAGTAGAGATTAGCAAGATCAGTCACAGCAACAAAATTCGAAATTGGAGGAGGGCCAAGCTGTGAAGGGTCAATTTTTTAAGTTTGGAACCAAGGGAAACCCTTTTTGGGTTTTTTTGGGTTTTGGGCAAGGATCACAGTCCTAATTTTATAGACTTTTTGGGCAAATCTAAGGGGTCAAACAAGGGTCCCAACTTAGCCAGTAGCTAGAGGAGCTAAGGGGAATTTGGACCAAAATTCTGAGGTCAACATTTGGCCAATTCCTTCGTGGGTTATTCTAGGTATTTGGTAGAGAGGCCGGGGTTAATTTTACGTAATTTTCTGAGCACCGAAGGTGGGGTTTCCAGTAGCATCCTTGCAACAGACGGCAAAGTTACACAGGGGCAGCGCAAGGCAACATTGCAACAGTTATTGTGCCATCTGGGCTTGACATATTACCACCTGGGTTTGATCACGCTTGTCCTTAGAGACAAGCCCAAGTGCACCACTTCCACATTATTGTACTTTTCTCCCAGATTATAATAAAATGGCTCAGTTGTTGGATATTCCTGGACTTTTTATGGGTGTGCACTGAATGTTTGAATTTTATGGTGTTGTTTTTATTATTTGCTTTGCATAGCACTATTTTCCTTAGTTTGGAACATTACACCGACACCTGAAACCTCCTCCTGCTTAGCTAAATTGAATTTCCTTCTTGACGCTATTGGATAGTCCTTGCGCAACCTCCCAGAGAAATAACTCAACCTCCTATCACTAACTCTTCGGAACTGAAAATCCTCCTCTGGACTCATTGTCTCTGCCCCTCACTATCTCTGCGTCTCCTCTTTGGCTCAAACTCTCCTTTGTTGAATCACTGCAACTAGGAAGCTCAATCTTTGCCAAGGAACTCGACCTCAAGTGTGTTCTTCTCCAACCCCATCGACCTCCTCTTATAATCTCTAGTTGGATCACCAACAACCACAATTAAGTCCTTATCAATGGCTGAGATCATTTCTAAGTTGGTCCATGTGAGTTTCTAGAGAATTTTCACTTTTCTCAATTAATTCCCATTAATTAATTTATTTCCTAAGTTAGACTTAGGCATTTTTTAATTATCGATCAATTAATTTTATTGAGCTATCTCTAAGTGGAATTTCCAGAAATGATTTATGGGTTAGGGAGATCTAATTTGTTTTAGCCTCTCCACAAAGTTTGATAATATAACACCATTCAATGCTATAAAAACTAACACTCCCTCTTAGCGAGGAAGGTGTTCACCCAGTGTCCATAACATCCTCCATACACGCCGCTAATGACTAACAACTGCGACTAACTATCACTGCTCACCAAGCACTGAGCAACTCTGATTCATCTACCACTCTGAGCTGAATCACCCTGCATTTGTGTTGCTACTGGCACTGCACTGTACAACCTGTACTGCTGCCAACTCTGCACTGCGTTGATCTCAAGTTGTTGTCGTTGCTGCAACTACTACAACTGAAATCCAAGATACTAAATCAATTGTCTCTATGGACTGCAACTATCTCCTGAGTCATTGACTACTACCAATCTCTGCATTGTCCACAGAGTCTATATGCACTGCAATTGCATCGTGTTCCTCAACATCTAACTACAACTAGTACTGCAATTGTCCCTCAAGAATTGACTATGCCATCTAACATTGATCTATCTTCTCCTAAGTACTGTGGGCCCCTGTAGCAAGGGTATTGATCCAAGAGGAAACACTTGTCCGATGCTTACCTCGATGGACCCTGCCCAGCTCTGTGCAACCCTGGAGTCTAGAGCTTAATGTCTCCCCACCTCTCTCCTGGAGTTATAGTTGCATACAAAGCGAAATCTTCCTCCAACTTGGAGGACAACTAGTCTATCTTTAGATATCATTTTTGGGATTCAACTGCGTTAAGTAAGTCATTCAAACGTATGACCATTTCCATGAGAGGTAGTCGTAACTGACTAATTTCTCATGATTTTTGAATAGTTCACTTAGCACTCATTACATCGGGTGATGCTCACAGGGGTGAAGAAGTGGGATTGAAACTAGTGAAATGTGGAGAACGAATCACATAGCATCAATCATCACTTCCGGGGCTTGCACCCGGTAACCAGGACTTCCCAGGAGGTCACCCATCCCAGAACTCCTCTGGCTCAAGCGCGCTTAACTGTGGAGTTTTTCCCACAATCAAGCCCACTTAGCTTGCTACCCCATTTGCAAAACCTTAGCAAGTATTGTGCCTCATGAACCATTCAAGTAGAGATCCCTTGACTCTTTTTGAATTTAAGTATGGGGGATTTACGCAGTGCATTATATTAGATATCATTTTTGGGATTCAACTGCGTTAAGTAAGTCATTCAAACGTATGACCATTTCCATGAGAGGTAGTCGTAACTGACTAATTTCTCATGATTTTTGAATAGTTCACTTAGCACTCATTGCATCGGGTGATGCTCACAGGGGTGAAGAAGTGGGATTGAAACTAGTGAAATGTGGAGAACGAATCACATAGCATCAATCATCACTTCCGGGGCTTGCACCCGGTAACCAGGACTTCCCAGGAGGTCACCCATCCCAGAACTCCTCTGGCTCAAGCACGCTTAACTGTGGAGTTTTTCCCACAATCAAGCCCACTTAGCTTGCTACCCCATTTGCAAAACCTTAGCAAGTATTGTGCCTCATGAACCATTCAAGTAGAGATCCCTTGACTCTTTTTGAATTTAAGTATGGGGGATTTACGCAGTGCATTATATTAGATATCATTTTTGGGATTCAACTGCGTTAAGTAAGTCATTCAAACGTATGACCATTTCCATGAGAGGTAGTCGTAACTGACTAATTTCTCATGTTATTTGAATAGTTCACTTAGCACTCATTGCATCGGGTGAAAATCAATCATCACTTCCGGGGCTTGCACCCGGTAACCTGGACTTCCCAAGAGGTCACCCATCCCAGAACTCCTCTGGCTCAAGCGCGCTTAACTGTGGAGTTTTTCCCACAATCAAGCCCACTTAGCTTGCTACCCCATTTGCAAAACCTTAGCAAGTATTCGTTCTCCACATTTCACTAGTTTCAATCCCACTTCTTCACCCCTGTGAGCATCACCCGATGCAATGAGTGCTAAGTGAACTATTCAAAAATCATGAGAAATTAGTCAGTTACGACTACCTCTCATGGAAATGGTCATACGTTTGAATGACTTACTTAACGCAGTTGAATCCCAAAAATGATATCTAATATAATGCACTGCGTAAATCCCCCATAGTCTATCTTTGCCGAAGCTGTTGCCTGCTCCTACTTCTTCTTTTCCTTCTTCCTCTAAGGACACGGAGTGTTGTAGTGACTGAACTCACCACACATGAAGCACTTGACCTTCGACAAGTCCTTCTTTTCTCCTCCCTATAAGCCTTGTACCTGACTGGGACCTTTCTTTGCCTTTCCCTTCAATGCAAGGGCTACGTTCTCCTCCTTCTTCACACTCTTTGATCCTCTGCTACTATTGTTGAGACTACTCTTGACTAGAGCAAGTCACATCTCCTCTTGCATGAAATTTGCCCACAAACGATCCCATCTAGGTAGTGTATCTTGTCCAGTGATACCTTGGACGAAAGTAGCCCACTCCCCAATGAAACCGTTGATAGCTACATGCACCAGTTCAGCGTCTTGTGCCGCTTCTCCTACTGTGGACAATTCATTCCTGATGACCTGAATTCTGGTGAGGTAGGGGGTAACCCCTTCTCCCTTCTACATTCTAGTGGTCCTCAGCTTCTCCTTCAAGAACATCTTCCAGTTCTCAGAAGGATTTTGGTATAGTGTTGTGAGAACATCCCACATTTCTTTAGTTGTATTCTTGGCCGCTAAGTGTGAGACTATATGATCCCAAACTCCAACAAGGATCAGTCGCTTCGCCTTGGCCTTCTCTTTATTATAGTTGTCTAGTTGCTACGGATCTATGGGTACAGCTATAGCTCATTTTGCGTACGTCTTTAGACCAAACTCATCCAGCAGAAAGGACATCCTAGCATTCCAAATGATGTAGTTGGATGCACCATCCAATTTGTCCTAATCTCTAAGCCCCACTGAGGCCATCTTTTGCAAAACTCACAACTGGGATATAAACAGGAATCTCCTCCTTCCTACTCGGTTGTTACCACTGCTACTCGCACTCCCTCTTGGAATGTGCAAATCTGCCTGCTATTTCTGCTACTAACAACTGGAAAATTCATATTTCCTCCAATGACTTGGATTTGGAAACCCTCTAAGAAAATCGCTTAGTGTGTGCAATTTCTCTTCCACTCGGCACTAATCTACTACTGCAAATTAACTGTGCCTAGATCAAGAGTTTGCTCTGGGAAAATATCGATCTTCTCAGCTCTACCTACTGGAATCACTCCCCAAACAAATCGACCTTTCCTCCACTCTGTGACTGGAAATTCGACCCCCTGTCCAATTATTCGCACTGCCTGCTTAGGCCCTGCGCAGACCTAGAAATCAAACTATGAGACTCCCTTTAAATCTAAACGATTTCCTCCTTTCACCTCTGAGCTTCCTGTCTAATCAAACTAGCTCTGATACCATGTGAAATTTTTAATTTATTGCAGCAACTGAAAATTATTCTTCTAACTAATTAAAAATTAAGTGCAGTTTATTTGCTATGGAAAATAACAAATAAAATCACAACTACAATTTTCACCATAAATAAAATGCGTTGTGGAAATAAATTTGGAAACTGAGAAAATGCTAGCACACACAAAAATATGACATCGTAATTTTTGGACAATTGTCCCCAGAAAAACCCAATGTGGGAAAATCGGTGCAGCAGCTGAGGGTTTTATTATTATGTAGCAGTGCAATTCTGAATACAACAAAATGGATTCCAAACTGGTAATCTTTTCTGAGAGAAACACTGACAAAATCACTGAGATAATTTTACCCTCCACAAGCAATCCTGGCCACAAAAAACTACTACGACAAACCCCTGCATTAGCCTTCTGCGCAAGCCAAACTTGCACTCCTCTGAAACTGCTTCTGAATCGGTCATTCTGCTTATAGTTATTGCTGGAAGTCACTAGCTAGGCCTTTTGGAAATCTTCCTAGCCTCCGGCACTTGAAACCTCCTCCTGGTCAGCCAAATCGAATTGCCTTCTTGAGGCTATAGCGTAGTCCTTGCGCAACCTCTTAGAGAAATAATTCGGTCTCCTCTCACTGCCTCTCCGGAACTAGAAATCCTCCTTCGGACTCACTGTCTCTACATCCCCTCTTTGACTCAAGCTCTCCTCTGTTGAATCACTGCAACTGGGAAGCTTGATCTCTGCCAAGGAACTCGACCTCAAGTGTGTTCTTCTCCAACCCCATCAATCTCCTCGTATACTCTCTAGTTTGATTACCAACGACCACGATTAAGTCCTTATCGATGCTTGAGATAACTTCTAAGTCGATCCATGTGAGGTTTTAGAGAATTCTCACCTTTCTCAATTAATTCCCATTAATTAATCAATTCCCCTAATTTAGACTTAAGCATTTTTTAATTATCAATCAATTAATTTAATTGACTTGTCTATGGGTGGAATTTCTATAAACGAATTCTGGGTTTCGGAGATCTCATGTGTTTTAGCCTCTACACAACATTTGAGACTAGAACACCATCTGATGCTACAAAAACTAACATTTCAACCTTTCCATTTTTCCATCTCCACTCTTCGGGCTAGTGGTCATTGGTCATGGGGGTTGGCACCCTCTCATACTCATCCTTGAGTCTAGGCTGGAAAACTTTGCCCCGAAGGTTAATGCAGCTAAGAGAAAGTTAAAAGCAAATAAATCCACAATGAAAAAAACGATAAAATGCAAAATATAGTTGGGACATTTGATTAGCGCATGGGACAAAGCCTAGCATGAGCTCTACCTCCCCCATTAGCCAATGGAGCATAAAAACTATGGCTGAAGCAAGAAAATTGATAGCTTGTAGATTTAATTGTTAAAAATACACGAGGTATTTTAATAATAATTTATTAATATATAAAATTGTATAAGATGATATAAGATGTTACAATGAGGCCCTGCTTTTATATCTCAGCAGGTGACCTTTCGTGAATGGGCATGTCTTTTAGACATGCCTTTTCACTTAATTTAATGACTATTTAACCTAAATAATATTTAATTATTTAATATTTATATTTATTTTATTTATCTAATTGTTATGAATTATATTCATAACATAGTCTCTCCCTTCGGAAGCTTTGTCCTCAAAGCTATATTGTTGGCAATTGTCTTTGCGGTTGTCGTCTCGGCATATAGGAGGCGGAAGGTTGTCGTCTCGGCATATGGAAGGCGGAAAGTTGGCTCAGTGTCTATAATTCGCTAATAACTCTATTTTGAGTCCAAGTTGTTGTAACGACCGATCTATAAATATAGAGAACACGAATAATAGCAGGCATATGATTCATGCATATGATAGCTACATATGCATGTGTCGCATACACCGCACTAGTATTTATATACTAAATTAACTATAAGTATTAAATATCATAACACTTCTTCGAATAGAAGTTCTACTCACCCATCAACACCCATATTGCTTAATGTATCATGATTAATGGGTAAATACTAAATTTAAAATGTATAACGTAAACATAACTATAAAAGATAGATGTTAAAATTAAGCTAAATCCTAAAAGATGGCTATATAATTATATATTTTAGATTATTAATAAAATGATTAAAAAATATAAATAATAAATTAATTAAAGAAAGGGTACTTAGTATAACCTTAGGATCTTTATATTAAAAGAAGTATTTTATTAAATCATAAAAGAAATATATTAATTACGTGACATGGAAGGGTGTCACGAGGAGGCAAAGCGGTGGGCTACTGGTGGGAGGGCGGCCACCGCCAAGAAACAAGATATAAACCACAGAGAAGAATTTTGGAAGGGAGCCGAGAGGAAGAAAAAGAACGAAGGAAGGGGATACTGAAGAAGGGAGGATATCCATAAACTAGAGTTACCAACAGAAGGAGCGTGGATTGTTCTGAGGTTTCTGGGCACGGGGGAACAGTCTGCTTCAACTAAGAAGCTTACTGGATTGAGTAGCTAGGATCTGCTCAGTTAGGCTGGGTGGTTTCGATCTTTTGGTAACCGAAGCAGAGTAGCTTGAGGCATCATCAACCACAGGTGCACAGGTAGGTACCCTCATCAATTCTGTTAGTTAATTTGTAAAATTTCAGGAAATTAATCACAGGCTCATGATGAAAAACCCTTTACTGTATTTACAATGGCTTTACAGACCTTACATTTTGGTATCAGAGTCAGTTAAAACCCTTTGACCTTACAGACCTTACAGACATTACAGTTGTCTTTTTTTTTTCTCTTTTTTTTTTATTTAAGAAATTTTTTATTTTATTTTATTTTTTTTGAATCCAACGTTATTGATTTTCTTTATTTTTATTTTTATTTTTTAAAGAACTCTAATTTATTTATTTTTTTTACAACTTCAATTTTATTTTTTTTATAATATATATATATATATATATATACATTGTTTTTTTATATATAATAATTTTTTTTATATAGTTTTTTTTTTTAATATATATATTTGTAACTAGCATAAAAACTATGGCTAAAGCAAGAGAAGTGATAGCTTGTAGATTTAATTGTTAAAAATACACGAGAGGTATTTTAATAATAATTTATTAATATATAAAATTGTATAAGATGATATAAGATGTTACAATGAGGCCCTGCTTTTATATCTCAACAGGTGACCTTTCGTGAATGGGCATGTTTTTTAGACATACCTTTTCACTTAATTTAATGACTATTTAACCTACATAATATTTAATTATTTAATATTTATATTTATTTTATTTATCTAATTGTTATGAATTATATTCATAACAGCCAATGAGCAGTTTTTCGAGCACATGATGCTCCATCTATAACAAGGAACCCTTGTACTATCCCAACCCTTATGAGCGATAAACTACCTCATCATTAAGGGGTATTAAATGTTAAATCTCAAAAAGCTAGCATGGGCTCCTGAGCTATTCACCCAAGTGAAAGCATTATCATAAAGAAGTAAAAGACACACTAGAGGGGTGGAATAAGCAAGCCGAGGAAAAGGGTAACCCATTCCTCCATGATTGCTCCGTCCTTGCATCTATACACTCGAGATGTTGGACCACCATTAGCTAGTCACTGTTGAATTCTTCCTTATTTTCAAATCTTGGTAATTATTGCCTTATGATCAATAATTACACACTTTAAAAATTCTCAACCTTAATTTCATTTTTACGAATGAGTAAATATTATTAGGTTGATATAAGATATATGAGATATTTATTGATGTCTGATTACAATTGACGGCCCCGATATATATACATAGTTGGGGTGTCTTTTCACTAATATACATGTCTTTTCAATAACACGTGTCTTTTCTCTTTTTTTTATTAATTAATTATTGATTATTTATATATTAAATGTGAAAATTCCTTAATTGCAATAATTGGAAACTATTCTCCTAACTGATGCAGTTTATTTGTCTTCAATTATTTAAATTAATGGAAAATAAAGAAAAACTCACTATTGCAATCTTCACAATAAAATAAATAAGTTGCGGAAATAAATCTGGAACTGAGAAAATAGATGCACACAATTGACATAGTTATTTTGGATTAATGTCCTCAGAAAAACCCTGAAGGGAAAACCGATGTAGCAGATGAGGGTTTATGTTGTTATTATACAATAGTAAAATCTGAGTACAATAATCTAGATGCCTTATTGGCAATCCTCCAGCAAATAATATGGCCAAATAATTTGGAGAAAAACTCACCCTTTTACAAACTAACTCGGCCTCTCTCTGGCCTACTCGCTCTGCTAGCCTGCGCAAATCTAGATGGCCTTTGAAACTACCTCCAACTAGGTCGTCTAGCCTCCTCCTACCACTGGAAAATATTCTCTACCTTTCTAAAGACTTTTTCAGCCTCTGACAACTAAAACAAATTCCTCCCAGCAATTCGCTCAACTAGACTGTCTCACTCGCACATCTTAAATAACTTCTTTGTAGAAAAACTCGGCCTCCCTTTTCCTGCCTCTCCAGCATTGGAAAATCACTGGGACATTCCCTCAGAATTTCTCTCTGTTGCTCCCTCTCTCTCTTGCTCTCCTTCTGGCTCGAGGTCTCTTCCTTGCTGAAGCTACAATTGGATAGCTCGACCTGCCAAGGAAACCCCCTCTCCGCAACTGTATCTCTCCTCACCTCACCAATCTTCTCTTATAATCTCTCGATGGAGCTTCAATGACCATGATTAAATTCTCATCAAAAACGAAGATCATCTTGGACTCTATCCATGTGAGTCTCTAGAGCATTCTCGATCATACTCAATTAATTCCCTTTAATTAATCGATTTCCCTAAGTTAGACTTACACATTTTTTAATTATCGATCAATTAATTTAATTGAGTGGTCTCTAAATGTTTTCTCTTGAAACATTTTCCAGGTTTTGGAGATCTCGTGTTCCTTAGTCTCTTAGACACAAATCGGGACTAGAATTCTTGTCTGATGCTACAAAAACTAACACTCCCTCTTAGCGAGGAAGATGTTATCTCCGCCAATACTACTCTTCTACACTTGGACAGTCTTGCAATGCTCATGTCTGACTGTCTTCACTTCTCCAAGTTGACTAATCCTGTCACTGAAAATCATTGTGAAGTGAATGTTGCCCATCACACTTCTACGTAAACTCTGATCCACTCATATTGCTATTGCTACTACTCTGCTGCTACCTTTGCATTGTCGCTACAACTACTACAATAATGAGTCTGATCTCCCCAGACCCTTAAGTACTAGCTTCCATAGGGTTGTTCCCTCAGAGTCTCGATCTCCATATGGGAAATCTCTCTGCTCCCTCTTAGCAACTTGCATTGTCCTTCTGCACTAGAAGTTGGACTGCGAAGCTCTGCGCTTGGAATCTACTCACTGGAACTGCAAGTTGAAATTCGCACTGCTTATGTCACTACAATTGGTTCTACAACTGCCTGTCCATCATCTAACAACAACCAGCTCTGCCACTATCAATCTGACTACGTCCTGTTGACACTGTGTTACTACAACTGTCTATCGAGCACCTGACTGCAACTAGCTCTGCTAATACTGAATCCTGCTACTAAGAAATTGTCGGCCCGTGTAAAAAAGGTGATGGTCTTGCTGCGACAATCTAGAATTGATCTAATTGATCTCCTTGTTACGCTAGACCCTGCCCAACTTGAGACGCTCAGGTATCAAGCTCCTCCTCTACCTAGAGATATGTTTGCTATCAGTGCAAACTCCTCCATCTGGCAGGTAGTTCATCAATCTCCACCGATGTTGCCACTTGTTCCTGCTTCTCCTTCTTGTCCTTCTTCCTTCGAGGACACTGGGTGACGTAATGGCCATACTCACCACACCCGAAGCACTTGATCTTCGACAAATATTTCTCTTTCTTTCGCCTCCCCCCAAGCCTTGTCCTTGACTGGGACCTCTGTTTGCCTTTCCCTTACCTGCAAGGGCCACATTTTCCTCATCCTCCTCCTCCTTCAGTCCCTTGCTACTGCTACTATTAGAACCATTCACAAGACTGAGCTTCAACGCCTCTTGAGTGAAGTCACTCCACAAACAATCCCAACCAGGAAGCATATCTCACCCAAAAATAACTTGGACAAAAGTATGCCACTTCTTGGTGAAACCATTAAGAGTTGTCCTTACTAGCTCGTTATCTAATGGTTTATCCCTAACTTCGCAAGTTCATCTTTGACAATCTGAATCCTGGTGAGGCAGTGTGTAACGCCTTCTCCCATTTGCATTCTAGTGGTCCTCAACTTCTCCTTGAGAATCATCTTCCAATTCTCTGATTGATCTCATACAACTTGACTACTGCATCCAACATTTCCTTTGTTGTGTTTAATGTAGCAACGTGTGGAATGATATGATCCTGAATGCCATCTAGGATCATTCTCTTAGATTTGGCAATTTCTTTCTCGTACGTTACTTCTTGTTGAGCATCTATAGGTATGGCAACATTGTTTTCAGCATACTCCTTTAGACCATACTCATCTAACGGGAATGACATTCTAGCCTTCCATATGCCAAAATTAGAGGCTCCATCAAGTTTGTCTTGATCCCTGAGTCCTATTGTGGCCATCTCTAAGAAACTCAAGTAATCTAGAGACTAAAGCTTCTCCTTCCTGCTCAACCTTCCTTCTGCTACTCGCACTCCCTCTAGAATGCGCAAATCTGCTTCACTTGCCTTCAAAAATCCTTCTCCGGCACTGCGACTCCTCAACTGGGAAACTCGCACTAGCTGGCAAGTCTACTACGACCTCCTGCAATTAGAAATCACAGCTTTCCTCCTAGAAACTGGAAATCGACTTCTTCTTTGTGTGTTTTTCTCTTCTTGCCCTGCGCAGATATGCAACTACAACCCTGCTGCAAATCTTCTACGCCCAAATCTGACAAATCTTCTCTACAAAATCACTAATATGCTCACCGGTACCCTCCTCCAGCACATCCATTGCCTACAAACTCTACTTCTAAGGCTATTCAAACTTCCCCAAACTAGATCTAGAAATCGAACCCTCTAGCTTTGTGATTCGCACAACTAGTTGGCCTACGCAGATCTGAAGATATTGTGCTCAGATCTCCCTCTAAACGTGCACAATTCTCCTTCCCTTGCTTCTAAGCTTCAAATCTGATCAACACGCTCTAATGCCATGTGAAAATTCCTTTATTGTAATAACTAGAAACTATTCTCCTAACTGATGCAGTTGATTTGTCTTCAGTTAATTGATTAACAACAAATAATGAACAACTCATTGTTGCAATATTCATAATAAAATAAATACGTTGAGGAAATAAATCTGGAACTGAGAAAATAGATGCACACAATTAACATAGTTATTTTGGACTAATGTCCTCGGAAAAACCTCAAAGGGAAAACCAGTGCAGTAGATGAGGCCTTATTTTATTATTATGCAACAGTAAAATCTGAGTACAATAATCTGGATGCCTTACTAACAATCCTCTGGCAAGTAATCTGGCCAAATAATTTGGAGAAAAACTCTCCCTTCTGCAAAGTAACTCGACCTCTTTCTAGCCTAATTGCACTGCCTCCTGGTTGTTCGCTCTACTGGCCTACACAAGTCTGGACGACGTCTAAAATTGCCTCCAACTAGGTCGTCTAGCCTCCTCTTACCACTAGAAAGAAATCGCTCTGCCTTTCTGAAGACTTTTCTAGCCTCCGACAATTGAAACAAATTCCTCTCAGCAATTCGCTCAACTGAACAAGCTCACTCGCACTTCCTAGACGGCTTCTCTGTACGAAAAATCGGCCTCCCGTTTCCTGCCTCTCCAGCACTAGAAAATCACTGGGAAATTCCTCTGGAATTTCTCTTTGTTGCTCCCTCTCTCTCCTACTCTCCTTCTAGCTCGAACTCTCTTCCTTGTTGAAGCTACAACTGGATAGCTCGACTTGCCAAGGAAACTCGCTCTCCACAACTGTGTCTCTCCTCACCCGATCGATCTGCTCTTATAATCTCTCACTGGAGCTTCAACGGCTATGATTAAATCCTCATCAACGAATAAGATCATCTTGGACTCGATCCTTGTAAGTCTCTAGAGTATTCTCGATCATACTCAATTAATTCCCTTTAATTAATCAATTTCCCTAAGTTAGACTTAGGCATTTTTTAATTATCGATCATACATTATTATCTAGAAGGGAATACCTTTTGTTGTTATACAAAACATCAACAATCCCTCTTAGCGAGGAAGTTATTCTTCCATGATTTTCTCCTTTAGTAATACCAATCACACCCCACCACTTCACATGGTATGGACAGAACTACCACCATAGTCTCAAGACTACGCTACAAGTATCTATGATCTCCTCTCCTAGTAGTCCTAATCACACCTAACCACTTCACATGACATAGGAAAGACTTGTACCAGGCTACTCGTGAGTCCCTCGATCACTTCACATGACTGATCTGGGAACCCTTGGCCAGAGGGAGAGTATCTGCCCGTTGTAGGAGAAACATCCCAACTCCCTCTTCAACGAGGGTGGACATTCTACATCATGCCAAACTTGCCTCTGAAATATTCAAACTTCACTTTAGACAAAGGCTTGGTGAGAATGTTTGTTGTCTACTCATCTATGGATATGTACCGAAGTTCCACTGCTCCTCTCTATACCATGTCTCAAATGAAATGGTATTTGATCTCTATATGCTTTGACTTGTCGTGAAATACTGGATTCTCTTAAAGTTTCACACAACTTTGATTATTACAGTATATCAAAGTTGGCTCTAACTCTAGATCAAATAACCCTACAAGCAATTTCTGAAGCCACATTACTTCATGACCTACATCACTAGCTGCTATATATTCTGCCTCTGCTATATTGAGTGACACTGACAACTATTTTCTGCTAAACCATGAGATCATACCTAATCCCAAACTAAAGCAACATACTGATGTGCTTTTCTTGTCTACTTCACTCCCTGCCTAGTCAGACTCTATATAACCTTGTAGCTTTACTTCTTCATCTGAGACATATCTGAGTCCATATCCAATCGTACGATGCAAGCACCTCAATACATGCTTTGTTTCTACCAAATGTACATGTCTAGGCTCAACCATGTACTGACTCAATGTGTTCACTACAAAGCATATATCTGGCCTGGTATTAACCAAGTACATCAAGGATCCAATCAACTGTCTATACATCATGGGATCAACCAAATCTAAAGAAGAATCACTCAAGAATTTCAGATTCGTAACCATAGATGTGGCCATGGACTTGCATTCCATCATCCTAAATCACTGCAGGATCTCAACTGTATACTTCCCTTGGCTAGGGAAGATCTAATCTAGTCTTTGCCACACTTCTAATCCCCAGAAATAGTGCATTAAACCCAAATCATTCATTATGAACTTTGAAGAGAGGTCCCACTTACACCCATCTATGAGCTTTTGATCCCTTGTAAGAAACAGGTCATCTACATATAGTACCAATACCAAGGGGCAACCATCTTCAACCTTTTAGTAAAGGTTAGCATCTGCATTACTCTTGGTAAACCTAAGCTCATCAAATAATTGTTTGTTCTGGCATACCATGCCCTGGGTGCCTGCTTAAGCCCATACAAAGCTTTCTTCAATTTACAGACTCCTCCCCATGGTTCATAAAACCTTGTGGCTTCTCTATGTACACTTCTTCAATTACACCATTCAGGAAGGCATTCTTTACATCCATCTAGTGTAATTTCCAACCCATAACGAAAGCAATAGAGAAAATAGATCCAATAGAAGTGTACTTAACTCTTGGGGCAAATGTTTCATTATAATCATTTCCCACTTTTTGGGAGAATCCTCTAGCCACAAGTCTAGCCTTGTACTTTTCTATGTCACCATCTGTAGCATGCTCGATCTTGTAGATCCATTTTGAAGTCACCACTGACTTTCCTTCTAGTTTCGGAACCACATCCCACACATCATTTTTCATGACGGATTGGTACTCTTCCATCATACCATCCTTCAACACTTGTTGTTTTGCGGCTTCCTCATAAGTGGAAGGTTTTGAATCAATGATCGTATTCATTAGGACCACATAGCTAGAAAACTTGTGTGGTCTCTTGCTCTCTCTGAAGGAACCTCTAGGAGCTACATGTTTTTTTGCTTCCTGCAACGTGTTCTAGAGCCATACTAGTCTCTTTTTGATGATTGTAAAATCTTCAGGTGGATCTACAGTCTTATCTTGATCTTCTGGGATATGTTCTTCTGGAGTAGAGTCAATCGTAATTGTATCCTTGGGAGCCCCTTGCTCCTCTCTGTCCTCGTCCATGTGAGACTCTCTAAATTTCCTTAAAGCTACTTGTTCATCAAAGGTGACATCTCTGTTAATCTCAATCTTTCTCTGGTAGAAGATGTATATTCTATAAGCCTATGAAGTCTCCTATATCCAACAAAGGTGCCCTTCTTTCCTGAAGGCTCTAGCTGCGTTTTGTTTTCCTTGGGAACCTGTATGTACACTAGACAACCAAATATCCTCAAGTGGCTAAGTTTTGGTTTCTTCTCGATGAATACTTCTTTCGGTGTCTTGCTCCCCAATATATTTTGAGGACTTTTGTTCTGAACATATACAGTTGTTCTGGATGCTTCTTCCTATAGATACATGGGTAAGTTCTGATCATGGATCATTGCTTTAGCTACTTCTACAATTGATTTATTTTTTCTCTCTGCAACCCCATTTTGTTGGGGGTTGTAGAGGGTTGTTATTGTTGATTTGAGGTATCATCAGATGTGCTCTAGCCACGAAAATTGGTGGAGAGGCTAAGGCACATGAGATCTCCAATACCCAGAAAGGGTTTGGGCAGATTCTAAACAGTTTGGGAAATATTAAAATAATTAATATTTTTAATGGAGTCCCTAAATCTAAACTTAGGGAAAATAAAATATTAATGTGAACTAATATAAAACTATGTTAGAATGGTCCAAAAGTCATGGATCAAACCAGATCTAATCTTAGATGTTGATTAGGGATTTAATCTTGGTCGTTGATTTGTCAACGAGAAAAGTAAAAGAGGAGGCTTGAGGGTCACTTGGAGAACACACTGAGTTGATCAAGATTTCGATTTTCTAGGGCAGGGTTTGCTGAGGAAGTCGAAAAGAGTGATCAGAGTTGTAGCTGAGGGGCAGTGAATACAGAAGTAGAGAGGCAAAGAGGGTACCAGGAGAATCAGCGCAGAAGCCGGGAGAGAGGGACGCAGAGCCAGCCAAAGGCCACGCAGAGCCAGCTAGGGCCCACGCAGAGGCAGCCAGGAGCTGCGCAGTGCCTCAGAGAGCCAACGTGGGTGACACAGAGGCTCTAGAGGCTGACGCAGTGCCTCCAGAGGTTGACACAGGGGTTATTGGGCTGATGCTGGGCCAGGAAGGGTTGACGCAGTCCCTAGAGGCAGACGCTGGGGTTTTCGTGGGGCAAATTGGAGCTGGGAGCTGTCGGAGTGTTTATCCGGGGTTTCAGCCAGAACATCTGTCTCCGACTGAGAGGTACTACTGCCGAGATTATTCTCTATTGGGTGAGCCGGTTTTGGCACCCAGATTGTATTCAGAAACTGCATAATAATAAAACCCTCAGATAGTTGCACCGGTTTTCCCGTGTTGGGTTTTTCCAAGGACATTGGTCCAAAAACAACGGTGTCACTTGTGTGCTTGTTTTGTTTCCTTCAATTGATGTTCTGTAATGCATTGAGTATGTACTTGTATTTATTTTCAGTATTTACATGGTAAATAACTTGTTAATAAATCAGAACAAGTAGGCAGAAATAAATCAGAAAGTACATGAAGGATTTCTAACAGTTAGACTTAGAAATTCCAACATGGTATCAGAGCGTGGTTGCATATCACAGGAGAACTGAGGACATCAGCCGAGTAGAGCAGCAACAGCAGAAAACAGTTTTCCCGAGTGACAGAAGTTGTTCCTAGCAAAGAAGAAGCAAGAAAGGGGTGACGCAATGCCTGCGTCATCAAGTTCGAGCCAAGAAGAGGCAGCACAGAGGCTGAGGGAGGCAAAGAGAGGCTCACGCGAAACCACGCAGACACCAGGAGGGCTTACGCAGTTGGCTGAGGAAGTTGATTTGCTGGTGCCGGGATTGCGCAGAGCCTAGGAGCTCTAACCTTCAGTTTGTTGGGATTTAGGAGGTTGTGGGTAAGTTGCAGAGTGGAGCTGGTGGGGTACTTTAGTCAGAACAGTACCTAACAGGGCAAGGCCAAGGAGGAGGGAGTTGCTACCGAGGATTTCTAGCCGAGAAATCTGGATCAGTGGTGCAACTGCACTAACGATCGGAGTGGGGGCATCTCGACATTGGCAGAAGGGTTTCTAGGAGGGAAATTGAGGCTCAGAGGGAGTCACACCAAGAACTTACAGGAGGGAAATAGAGGAGCAACGAGATGGCAGTGAACGGGGTAAGAGACTAGGACAGACTGGACGAAGCCTCAAACTTTGTAGTCTGGAAGGCCAAAATCCTATCCGTTCTAGACAGAAATTGTGTCAAGCACTTCGCCTTAAGGACGATAGCTATCCCAGTTGACCCAACTGATAACGACAAGTACGAGGAGGCAATGGTGAGGGCCAAGAGCATCATTCTTGACGGGGTCAAGGACCATGTAGTGCCACATATTACCAAAAAGGACACGGCAAATGAGATGTAGGAGGCCCTAAAGAAATTGTACCAGCATACTTCTGTGTCGAGAAGGATGTTACTAGAAAATCAGTTGTGATCATACCAAATGCAGAAAGGAGAACAGATTGACCCCTTCCTCGGTCGATTGAAGGAGATTTGAGATCAGTTGACTTCCATAGGGGCAATGCCGGATCAAGAATTGATGGTGAGAACAGCCCTGAACGCAGTCTCAGAAGACTGGGAGGTGTCTGTCCAGAGCATACTGGGCAGGGTGACCCTTCCAAATTGGGAGGAAAAATGAGCTGCTCTTCGCCAAGAAGAGATCAGAAGGTTGAGCAAGGCGGGAAGCAGTGGCAAGGGGATCAAAATCAAGGAGGAGGAGGAGGTGGATGCTGCCCTAGCATCTGAGGGAAAGTAGGAGAAACGGAAGAAGAAAGACCTCTCCAAGGTCAAATGCTTCCACTATGGGGAGTTGGATCATTATGCGACCCAGTGTCCAAGGAAGAAGAGCAAGGGAGAGGCCTCCGAGACCAGGGCTGCGCCAGCAAGGGCAGAGAAGGAAGTGGAGACAGATGATGACTGTGCCATGAGTGCACACACACCACTTGAGCAGAGGTGGGGAGACATCGACCTGTAGTCAGACGGACTACAGGGGATGAGGAGCAGGATCCTCGAGGTACCCAGCCTCTTGGATTAGACCTTGCTACGGGAGCCCCAAAGAGGGGTAGCAGTATTGGCGATGTCAATAGAAACAGATGCGGATGGAGCGATAGAGGGAGCTACAATGCAAGATTTCCAAGACAGCGTGAGGCAGCAGCGCGAGAAGCACGGGAGTGTTGCACCAGTGCAAGATGGCACAGAGAGGTGTGCAACGATGCAAGATGCATGGCATAGTTGCAGCAGCGCAGAGATCAGAGAGGGAGCACTTGTCAATGACAGAGGGAGCTTCAGCATCGTGGGCGTCTCTAGCCTGACGAAGATGTCAGAGTTGGGAGATCAATTACTTACTTCTCAGTAACTAGGTTGCAATGCAGCAGTTAGCAGTGACAGTGTTATGGATAGCACGATGCAACAAGATGAGAGGGAGTTGTAGTAAGGATGCAATAGTGGCAGGGCCATGGGTAGCAGTACAAGATGCAGCAGAGCAAATGATGGGCAGCAGGCCTAGCATCAACACAGGGACCGATGTCGAATGATCAGGGTGATAATCAGTGAGGAGTATTGTTAGAGCACAGTCCTCGCTAAGAGGGAGTGTTGATTTGGAGTAGCATCGGATGTGCTCTAGCCACGAAAATTGGTGGAGAGGGTAAGGCACATGAGATCTCCAATACCCAGAAAGGGTTTCGGAAGATTCTAAACAGTTTGAGAGATATTAAAATAATTATTATTTTTAATGGAGTCCCTAAGTTTAAACTTAGGGAAAATAAAATATTAATGTGAATTAATATAAAATTGTGTTAGAATGGTCCAAAACTCATGGATCAAGCCAAATTTAATCTTAGCTGTTGATTAGGGACTCAATCTCAGCCGTTGATTTGTCAACGAGAAAAGTATAAGAGGAGGCTTGCGGGTCACTTGGAGAACACACCGAATTGATCAAGATTTCGATTTTCTAGGGTAGGGTTTGTTGAGGAAGTCGAAAGAGTGATCAAAGTTGCAGTTGAGGGGCAATGAATGCAGAAGCAGAGAGGTAGAGAGGGTACCGAGAGAATCAGCGCAGAAGCCGGGAGAAAGGGACGCAGAGCCAGCCAGAGGCCACGCAAAACTAGCTAGGGCCCACACAGAGGCAGCCAGGAGTTGCGCATTGCCTCATAGAGCCAACGTGGGTGAAAGAGACGCTCTAGAGGCTGACGCAGTGCCTCCAGAGGTTGACGCAGGGGTTATTGCGCTGACGCTGGGCCTCCAGAGGTTGACGCAGGGGTTATTGGGCTGACGTTGGGCCAGGAAGGGCTGACGGAGTCCCTAGAGGCAGACACGAGGGTTTTCATGGGGCAGATTGGAGCTAGGAGCTGTCGGATTATTTATCTGGGGTTTCAGCGGGAACATCTATCTCCGACTGAGAGATACTACTGCCGAGATTATTCTCTGTTGGGTGAGCCAGTTTTGGCACCTAGATTGTATTCAGAAACTACATAATAATAAAACCCTCAAATAACTGCATTGGTTTTCCCGCATTGGGTTTTTCCGGAGACATTGGTCCAAAAACAACGGTGTCACTTGTGTGCTTGTTTTGTTTCCTTCAGTTGATGATCTGTAATGCGTTGAGCATGTACTTGTATTTATTTTTAGTATTTACATGGTAAATAACTTGTTAATTAATCATAACAAGTAGGCAGAAATAAATCAAAATTTACATGAAGGGTTTCTAACAGTTAGACTTGGAAATTCCAACAGTTAGCTCCCTCTTAATCCTTGCTTCTCTGCAAAAGTATTTGAACTTATTTGAGGTGTATTCAACTCCATTATCTGACCTCAAAATTTTAACCTTTCTTCCAGATATTTTCTACTAAAGCCTTGAATTCTTCAAACTTATTGAAAACTTCATCTTTTGTTTTCAAGAAATAGATCCATGTTTTGTGTGAGAAATCATCAATAAAAGTGACATAATATAAAAAGTTACTTAGAGATGGTACAATCAATTGTCTACATATATCTAAATATATAATGTCCAAGATCCCCTTGGATCTATTGTCACTACTTGGAAAACTTCCCTTGGCATTCTTGCCAAGTGCACAACCTTTGCATACTCCATCATGCTCCACCTGCATATTTGGTAGACATGTGACCATTTTTCTCAAAACTAGCAAGGCTCTGTAGTTGAGGTGAGCAAGTCTTTGGTGCCATAGCTCACTAAAGCTAATACTATTGTGTACAAGAGCTTGTGCTGGGTGTCCCTTTAATTTATACAATCCTCCCTCTCGGACACCAATCACATCAGCTGAATCTATAATTGAACCCTTAGGCCATAGAAGGAATTAGCTATCAACAAAAGCCAATTTGAAGCCTCAATCTTTTAATACAAAGATAGAGAGAAGATTCTTATTTAAATCTTGTACAAGAAATACATCTTTTATTGAAATGGAGTTACCTAAATCAAGTTGGTAGGATGTTTCTCCTACTCCTTTTACTGCATGCTTTGAATCATCTCCAAGTTCCACCTAAAGGGATGAACTCCTTTTTGTCAAATTTGTAAGAGAATTTCATAACCTAATCATGTGCTTGGAAGCACCACTATCTACTAGCCAAACATCGCTTCCTTGAGTGATGGTGCTTGTGAGAGCTGAGACAAAGACATACTCTTCATCTTTTGCCTCCTTTGTCTTTTTCTGAGATGTCGACTCCACCATATCTACCACATGTGCATGATGTTTTATTTTTCCTTTCCCTCAAGAACATTGGTAAGCAATGTGTCCCAACTTCTAACAGTTGTAACACCTAATCTTGGATACATCCTTCTTGTGATCTGGAACTGATCTTCTATTTTTCTTCGGATTGTTGTTTCTTCTTTCTTTTCCTTTCTTCACATGAGCAGCAAGAGCTTGATTTTCTTCATCATTGGTCTTTTGTGCCTTGGATATCAATCTTGATTCTTCTTGAGCACAATCTGTCTGAGCTTATCAAATTTAGGTCATTTTCTTCTTGCACAAATTCCTTGAGGCTTGAACAAATGCATCCCAAAAATAAGGAAAACCATTTAGAGTTGTAGCCACAAGCTCTACATCATCCACTGGATCTCCAATTGTTGCTAGTTGATCCTTGATCTGAGAAATCCTCATGAAGTAGGTAGAAATTGAATCTAATTTGTTCATCATTACATTTCTGAGTTGATTCCTTAGAGTTAGCTTCCTGCTTGTATTCTTGCTTTCATATAATCTTGATAAGGCATCAAACATTTCTTTTGGTGTCTTCTATTCTGATACATGACGAATTAAGTGGTCTTTGATTGAATCTGACAAGATCCTCTTGGCCTTGATCTCATTCTTCTTATGCTTTGCTTTGGGCTCTTCCTCTTCTAGTTCTAGGAGCTCTTTCTTGACATAATCCAAAAGCTCACTCTCTTTTAGGATGAGAAGTATTCTATGCTTCAATTATCTTAAATTCTCTGCTCCATCTAACCTATCTTCTACACTGAGATTGGACACCATCTTGTAAATGGACTTCACTTTAAGAAAGCCTTTTGTTTTGTTTTATATGGTAGGAAATACCATGGGCCAATCGTTTACCAAAAACATGGACCTATAAACCACCAACCATAAAAATAAAAAAATAAAAAAAAATTACAATATGATACGTAAATTCTTTTTGATCCAGTAAAATAAAATGTACAGATCGGTAAAAAAAAATTACGAAGTTGTTTTGGCAAATACCATGGGCTCTTTACCAACGCTCTAATACCATGTTGAATTATTTCTTATTTTCAAATCTTAGTTATTATTGCCTTATGATTAATGATTACCTATGTTACCAGGATCCGGATCCGGATTCGAATACAGGTCCGATAGTTTTTTGAAAAGCCGGGATCCAAAAACGGCAAGTGCAAGAAAATATAAAATATTTTATAATTTTTAAAAATACAATTTATATAAATATAAAAATAAAAACTAAATTTATATAAATATAAAAATAAAAATAAAAACATATGTTAATTTTTCAATATGTAATTTTTATATACAATAAATAATTATTATATAAGTCATTCCTAAGGTATCATTTATAAATATTAATTAAATTTATATAAAAATAAAAAATATGGAATTTTTTAAATATATAAATTCAATATAATACTTTAGAAATAATTATTAAGTTAATCATAATATAATTAATGCATCATTTATAAAGATTTAAACATTAATTATTAGTTATAATTATTTATATTAAGCAAATTATTAAACTTATTTTAGAAAAAAGTAATTTTAAACTTGAAAAGAAACTTTAAAATTGATTAAAATGTAAACTCACTTTTTAAACTTTAATTAAAATATCTTCTAAATGAATACGAGTAGATTATAATCTTGACATCACATGTATTAAAGTTTATAATATGGTCAACATAGAAATAATAAATTGTGGCCCGCCAACCCCCTCTCGACTTCATAATCGCTCGTTCTTATCATTAGCTTCATTGACTTTAATTAAAGTTTATAATGTCTTGTATTAAAAATAATACAATTCAAACTAAAAATAATAAATTTTATGATGTCCAGCAAACTCCCTAGTTTATTTTTGCAGAGAGATTTTTAGTCCATTTCTTAACATTCGAAATTGGCTTGCGTTGATATTTCCGTTTAGAAATTTTGTGTTGACGTACGGTTTTTTACCCACAGAGAGAAATTTTTGCTGACGTACGGTTTTTTACCCACAGAGAGAAGATGGGCAGACCTCTGCGGATCTGTATCTGAATCCATCTCTGATCCGGGGATCCACAGATCCAACCATCAGGGCCGACGGATCCGGTAACATAGATAATTACACACTTGAAAAAATTTCAACTTTAAATTCGTTTTTGCGATTACGTAAATATCATTAGATTGATATAAGATATATGAGATATTTATTGATGTCTAATTATAATTGAGGGCCCTGTTGTTGCACAAACTAGCAGGCCTTGTAGAGAGACAACCGCTAGAGGGCACAACAACACGTCGGGACAGAGGCGCACTGTGACCACAGCCTAAGTCCCCTTCTCTTCTTGGATTTTGACTGATGGGAGGAGTCCTAGTATTCCTCACTTGTGATAAATGTGTCTAGGATAGATTTTAAGTGAGGCAAGTTGGCTCATTCAATGGAAAGGTTCAGTAAATGTGTGAACTGTGGGAGAAGTTATTGTGACTTTCCATGAAAAACCCCTTGAAAGGAAGGCTACACAAAACCTAGGGTTGAGATATTTGATGATATCGGAGTTAATCAAAGGTCAAAGTAGATGAGAGAAAAGGCTATGAATGATATACTTCAACAAGTCCTAATGCAAAAGCCTTCAAAGAATCCCCAAATTGAAGGACTAGCACCTAGGGTTCCCTCTTGATGCAACGGCTAGGTCATCAAATTTTTGTGGAGAATCAATTGTGAGAATTACCTCAAATCTAGAGGAGTGGTAGAGGAAACACCATTGCAAAATGTTGTCCAAACGATTTTGCAAAAGCTCCCGTCAGATTACGATCTTCCGATTCCCCAAAAGATAGACTCTATATATTGTAGCATTTTTGCTATATCCCACAAGATATCTTTTTTCTGCAGTTTAATAAAATTTCTTCCTCTTTTCTTCGGGTATATGGCAGTATGCCAAACTCCCAAATATTCTGAAATGACTCACTTCAGGCTTCTTACCGGTGAAGACACTCTCCGAAGTAATCTTACCTAATGCCCTGTGAGGAGTCTTGTTCTGGACATAAACTGTCGTGCTACATGCTTCGGCCCATAGGAATTTGGGCATATCTTGATCATACAACATCGCCCTGGCTGCTTCAACAATAGTCCTAGTCTTCCTTTCTGCTACTCCATTCTGCTCTGGATTATAGGTAGTTTTCCATTCTCTTTTGATACTTTCCATTGCACAAAAATCAATGAAGTCCTTGTCAATGTATTCTCCACCATTGTCTCAGCGCAACACTTTTATCCTCTTTCCTGTCAGATTCTCAACTAGAGCCTTGAGCTCTTTGAATCAACCAAAAACCTCATCCTTCATTTTTAGAAAGTAGATCCAAGTCTTTCTAGAATGGTCATCAATGAAGGTGACGAAGTATTTGGCACCACTAAGAGATTTGGTGGACATGGGTGCGCAGATATCTGAGTACATCAATCCCATAACACTCTTAACCCTATTGTTACTTCTGGAATAAACTGCTTTGGCGTACTTGCCTAGCGCGCACCCTCTGCATACATCGTCTCGTTTGGTACTTAACTCTGGAACTCCTGTGATGGTTCTTCCGAGACTTCTTAAAGCCCCATGGTGTAAGTGTCCCATCCTCCTGTGCCATAGTTCATTCAAATATTTTTCCCCAATGCTGCCTATCATTGCCATTGGAGATTCTAGCTATAACTTATACAACCTATTACTTTTGACTCCAATTTGAGCCTTCTTTTTCCAACTCGAGTGTTTGACATATACCTTCTTCCCAATCAAGAAAACATCATAGCCCTTGTTTTGTAGCTGGGATAGAGAGAGTAAGTTCATCCCCATTCCTAGCACATGCAGCACATTGGTTGCTTGAAGCTGATCCCCTGCTTTTGTTTTAAAGACTACAGTACCTTTTCCTACGGGGGTACATTTTGACTTATTTCCCATGTGATTTGGAAGTTCATCTGTTCTCCCTGATAATTCGAAAAACATTCTCGTATTCCTGTCATCTGCGCAGAAGCTCCACTATCAATATACCAAACCTCAGAGGAGGCAGAACTTGCTAAGCAAGCAACTTCTTCTTCCAGTCTAGAAGCTAACATAGAATAATTGTGATCCATGTTCTTTGTGCTTTGCTCTTTCCCTAGAGAACTGCATGAGTCCTTCTGAGTTGTTGCCCAGACATTATGCTCCTGACTCATAGCAGATTCTCTAATCCTGTTGCCCGATCTCAGCTCCGATACCATGTGAAAATTTCTAACCTAAAATTCTACAGTAGTAACAGATTTATTTCTCCTACTTATCTTCCACAATAAGTTATTTACAAAACCCTTCAATAAACATTAAAATAAATTCTACTGCAATTATCACATAATAGCATAGATAAAATAACAATGGCATACAAGCACAAGAATCAATCACATCAACACAGTTATTTTTGGACAATTGTCCCCGAAAAAACCCAATGTGGGAAAACCAGTGCAGCAGATGAGGGTTTATTTATTAATCTTCAGCAACAATCTCTTTACAAAGAAGGATTCTACAGAATATTTAGACGCATCTGTGAGAAACACCTGAGACAATTTTACTCCTCTACCCGGAGACCCTCTGTCCTTCTCTGCATCACTTATGCGTGAGGCCTACGTCTCCAACTGCGCTACCTCTCTGATCTTCCCTCTACGTTGCCTCTAAGATGCTCTGCATCACCTCCTTCTTAGTCTATGACTAATGTTGATGCCCTCCTCTTCCTTCACCCTGCAACTCTCCCTCTGAAATCGAATTCCTCCTTGAGAATCGATTTCCCTCAGGTTATTGAGTATTTGCTCGATGTATCTCCAAATGACTCTCAAGTCTTCTCTTATACTTTTCCTGTTGATGAATCAACGGCCGGGGTTAAGTTCCTAATCAACGACTAAGATTAAAACAGACTTGATCCTCGTCTCTTAGAAGCTTTTCACCCATATCTTTATTGATAGCCATTAATATTTTTATTTTCCTAAGTTTATACTTAAGAAACCCATTAAAAATATTAATTATTTTAACAACTCATCATCTGGGTGGAATTTCTCCAAACGATTTCTGGGTCTTGGAGATCTCATGTATTCTAGCCCCTCCACAAAATTTCGGACCTAGATCACATCTGATACTACCCAAAATCAACACTCCCTCTTAGCGAGGAATGTGCTCTAGCAATGCTTTCCAAAAGAAGCATCACACTGACCCACGACATTGGTCCTTTGTGCAATTGATGCTGGGCCTGCTACCCCCCATCTACTACGCTGATGCAACCTGTACTGCTGCCCATGACACTGCAACTCTCACTGCTACATCTATACTGCAACTCCCTCTCAATGTGCTGCATCATGCTGCCCATAGCACTGCCACTGCTAACTGTTGCACTGCCACTCCATATACTTCCGCTTCTGCTACTGAAACAGATTCTTAACCATCCCCATCTTCTCCATGAAATAAACAAACTTTGTTCTTTCTAGAGCCTTGGTGAGAATGTTTGCCACATGTTCTCCTATCAAGGTGTACCTTAATTGTACTACCCCTCATTGGACACAATCTCTGATAAAGTGACACCTAATGTCAATGTGCTTCGGCCGATCATGAAAACTGGATTCTCAGAGAACTTGATGCAACTCTGATTATCACACAAAATATTGGTCGCTTCCATCCTTCTCGTGAATAGATTCACAAGCAATTTCCTAAGCCATATGGCTTCACACGAAGCTATGCTAGCTGCCATATATTCAGCTTCAGCTGATCTCAAAGCTATAGAATTTTGTTTCCTACTACACCAGGAGGTCATTCCCGATCCAATGTTGAAACATTACCCAGTGGTACTTTTCCAATCTACTGAACTTCCAGCCCAATCTGCGTCAGCAAACCCACTCAGCCTGATGTCATTGCCTTGGGTGTACATTAGTCCATGCTCGACTATTCCTCGTATATATCTAAGAACATGCTTGCCTGCTGCCCAGTGCGCCCTCTCTGGTTCCACCATGAACTGACTGAGGGTGTTGACAGCATAACAAATGTCTGGCTTGGTATTGACCAGATACATCAGGGACCCAATGAGCTTCCTGTACAAGATGGGATCAACTTCTTTATCTTCGGATGCATCAATCTTCTTCCAGTTGGTAATCATTGGAGTAGCCATAGGTCTACAGTCCTGCATTCTGAACCTTTTCAAAATCTTTGCAGTGTATCTCCCTTGTCCAAGTAAAATCCCACCCTTTTGCTGCCAAACTTCCAACCCCAGGAAAATTTGCATCTGTCCCAAATCCTTCATGTCGAATTTTGTAGCTAGGTTTTCCTTGCAATCTTCGATGAGCCTGTTAGAAAAATATCATCCACATATAACAACAGGATTATAGGCTCATTCTCTACAACTAAATAGTATAGGTTAGGATCTACGTCACTCTTGATGAATCCCATCTTCTGCAAGTAACCATCAATTCGACCGTACCATGCTCTAGGCGCCTGTTTAAGCCCATACAAGGCTTTCTTCAACCTACATACATGATATTTCTTCTCATGTGTCTCAAAACCCTCTGGTTGTTCAATGTATACTTCTTCTGTCACCCCGTTCAAGAACGAAGTCTTGACATCCATATGTTGAATCTCCCACCCCATCTGTGCTACAAGGGATATCACGGATCTAATAGAGGTATACCTAGTTACTGGGGCGAAGGTTTCTTTGTAGTCTATCCCTTCTTTCTGAGCATACCCCTTAGCCACAAACCTGGCTTTGTATTTTTCCACATTGTCATCTGTAGCGTATTTAACTTTGTAGATCCATCTCGAACCTACAACTGACCTGCCTGAGGCCTAGGTACCACTTCCCAAACATCATTGACCATTATGGAATAGTATTCCTTCACCATAGCACCTACCCATACTTGATGTTGAATGGCCCCTTGAAAACTAGAGGGTTCTCCCACCAAGGCTTGGTATCTGTCTGGTTGTTTACGCTCCCTTTTCTTGTTCCTGGGCGCACCAACGAAATCCTCTACATCCTGAGTATCTGTCGAAATACCGGCTTGTGCTTCCACTGGTAGTGGGTAGATCTATCTGCTCCTCCTCTTCCTAAGACTCCACCTGTTGTGATACCTCTGGAGTTTTGTCTTTAGGAAAAATACTGGCACTAGTTTCTGCTGGTCAAAGTGGTTGGACCAATGGATCATCTTTTGACTGCTCTTCAGAAGGCATTTCTGGGGATTTCCTGAATGCTCTTTCCTCCATGAACTTTACATCCCGTCGGATTACAATCTTCCTATTCCCCGAAGGATAGACTCTATATGCCTTAGCATTCTCACTATATCCAACAAGATATCCTTTTTCTGCAGCTTAATCCAATTTCTTCCTCTATTCTTCAAGTATATGCTAGTATGCCAAACTCACAAATATTCTAAAATGACTCACTTCAGGCTTCTTACCGGTGAAGACACTCTCCGGAGTAATCTTACCTAATGCCCTATGTGGAGTCCTGTTTTGGACATAAACTGTCGTGTTGAATGCTTCTGCCCATAGGAATTTGGGCATATCCTAATCACACAACATCGCCCTAGCTGCTTCAACAATAGTCCTAGTCTTCCTTTCTGCTACTCCATTTTGCTCTGGATTATAGGGAGTTGTCCATTCTCTTTTGATACCTTCCCCTGCACAAAAATCAGTGAAGTCCTTGTCAATGTATTCTCCACCATTGTCTCAACACAATACTTTTATCCTCTTTCCTGTCAGATTCTCAACTAGAGCCTTGAACTCTTTGAATCGACCAAAAACCTCATCCTTCGTTTTTAGAAAGTAGATCCAAGTCTTTCTGGAATGGTCATCAATGAAAGTGACGAAGTTTCTGGCACCACTAAGAGCTTTTGTGGACATGGGTCTGCAGATATTTGAGTGTATCAATCCCAGAACACTCTTAGCCCTATTGTTACTTCTGGAATAAGCCGCTTTGGCGTACTTGCCTAGCACACACCCTCTACATACATCGTCTCATTTGGTACTTAACTCTGGAACTCCTGTGACGGTTCTTCCAAGAATCTTAAAGCCCCATGGTGTAAGTGTCCCATCCTCCTATGCCATAGTTCGTTCAAATCCTTTTCCCCACTATCGCCTATCAGTGCCATTGGAGATTCTAGTTGTAACTTATACAGCCAGTTACTTATGACTCCAATTTGAGCCTTCTTTTTCCAACTCGGGTGTTTGACATATACCTTCTTTCCAATGAAGAAAACATCATATCCCTTGTTTTGTAGCTAAGATACAAAGAGTAAGTTCATCCCCAATCATGGCACATGCTTGAAGCCGATCCCCTGCTTCTGTTTGAAAGACTACAGTACCTCTTCCTACGGGGGTACATTTTGGCTTATTTCCCATGGTGATTTGGAAGTTCATCTGTTCTTCCTGATAATTCAAAAAACATTATCATATTCCTGTCATGTGTGCAGAAGCTCAACTATCAATATACCAAACCTCGGAGGAGGCAGAACTTGCTAAGAAAGCGACCTCTTCTTCCAATCTGGAAGCTAACATAGAATAATCATGATCCATGTTCTTCGTGCTTTCCTCTTTCCCTAGAGAACTGTGTGATTGCTTCTAAGTTGCTGCCCTGGCATTATGCTCCTGACTCATAGCAGATTGTCTAATCCTATTGCCCGATCTCAGATCTGATACCATGTGAAAATTTCTAACCTGAAATTCTACTACAGTAACTTATTTATTTCTCTACTTATCTTCCACAATAAGTTATTTACAAAACCCTTCAATAAACATTAAAATAAATTCTACTGCAGTTATCACATAATAGCATAGAGAAAATAGCACCGATATACAGGCACAAGAATCAATCACATCAACACAGTTATTTTTGGACAATTGTCCCTAGAAAAACCCAATGCGGGAAAACTGGTGCAGCAGATGAGGGTTTATTTATTAATCTTCAGCAACAATCTCTTTACAAAGAAGGATTCTAGAGAATATTGAGACACTTCTAAGAGAAACACCTGAGACAATTTCCTCCTCTACCCGGACAAGTTTTGTCACCCCGGAGGCCCTCTGTCCTTCTCTCTGCGTCACTTTTGCGTGAGGCCTGCTTGAGGACTGCATCTCCAGTTGCGTTGTCTCTCTAATCTTCCCTCTGCGTTGTCTCTAGGATGCTCTGCGTCACCTCCTCCTTGGTCTCTGATTGATGTTGATGCCCTCCTCTTCCTTCACCCTGCAACTCTCCCTCTGAAATCGAACTCCTCCTTGAGAATCTATTTCCCTCGGGTTACTGCATATTTGCCCAGTGTATCTCCAAATGATTCAAGTATTCTCTTATACTTTTCTTGTTGATTAATCAACAGCCAAGATTAAGTCCCTAATCAATAGCTAAGATTAAAACAGACTTGATCCTCATCTCTTAGAAGCTTCTCACCCATATCTTTATTAATACCCATTAATATTTTTATTTTCCTAAGTTTAGACTTAGGAACCCCATTAAAAATATTAATTATTTTAATAACTCATCATCTGGGTCGAATTTCTCCAAACGATTTTTGGGTCTTGGAAATCTCATGTATTCTAGCCCCTCCACAAAATTTCGGAGCTAGATCACATCCGATGCTACCCAAAATCAACATTTAGGACCAGTGCCTGGCCATTGGGAAGTCAAGAGTCATGAAAGATCTCAATATGGACACTTCGCTCGTCAAAGAGACCTAAAGAAGCTTCGTTGGCCCTAATGGAGGCGGCTACACAAGTACTCTAGAGTTTTTACACTTAAATAAAAATTGTTAATGAAGTTTCGACGATGTAGCAATATGACCTCTAAGAACATTCATTCATTCATGATCCATGAATAACACATGCAAAATTTCCAATAGCTTCAATGTTATAACAAAATTTCATTAATTAGGGCACATTAAAGACCATAAGACAATATTCCATGCATTAGACATTCACTAAATCAGAACAACACTTACAAGACAATGAAGAATATATCAATCCATCAAAATGCCAAAAAGAAGCTCCAAGGAGATATCAAAATAATTGTAATGCTCTAAATAATTTAACCAACTATTTACTCTAAACAAAATATGAAATCTACATGAAACCTACTTTAAAGTTTAACAAAAATTCATATAGAAAAATTATTTAATTTGATGTGGAGTACCTATCTGGGTTCCTGCAGATGAAGATGCTTCAAAATTGTTCCCGCTCTCGCTCTCGTTACCAAAAGACCAAAACCTCCTAGCCAAACTGGGTACAACCTAGGTACTCAGTCCAGAATGCTTCTCAATTGATGCAAATTGTTCCCTCGTGCCCAAAACTTCAAAACAAACAAGGCTCAGTGCTTACTATCTGTAATCTCTTGTTACAAATTTTCCTCCTCTCAATTGTGCTTTCCCCAAAAACAAAAATATTTTCCCCCCCTTTGAAACCCTTCTTCCTCCCTTAAATAGTAGAGGTCACTTCACGTCTACGCATTCATTCACTGTCTTTATAAAATAATATTATTTTCTGTTAAACGGTGGTTGCCTCATCATGCTTCTTGCATTTAATTGAATCATAGGACATTACAACGTAGGGTGGAATCACTTTTAACTATGACGGTTGGTGTTTTGATTTACTAAAATAGTATATAGCCATAATGATTTAAATATTATTTTATTTTTATAACATATCAGGTTTAATAATAAAGTTTATGGATTTAGTTTATTTAATATACATTTTGGGTTATATACGAGCTGGTAAACCTATGAATAAACTCAACATTTTCACTATATTTCTTACTAAATGTATATTCATTCTATTTACGAGAATTAGGTATTTAATTAACACTTTTGATAATTAATTCATTTATCTTATATTTAGACATTCTTCATGAATAGTTGATATATATACTAGTGCAATGTATATGATGCATGCATATGTAGCTATCATATGCATACCTCACATGCATGCTAATATTGCTATGCTGCTCGTGATTCGAGATAGGTTGTTACATACACCCCTCCTTTAGAAAACTTCATCCCGAAGTTAAGGGTTTATAGAGTATATCGATAATTCCTTTAGGGTATGTAAGGATTGTGTTTTGTGATTGAATTTTCATTTATAATTGTGAAGACACTTTAAAATTTGTGATTTAAACGTTGATAGGTTTATAATTTTAATGGTTAAGCCTGACCCTGACCAGACTCCCAAGCTATTTTAGAATCATCCTATCCTTCATAATCTCTTCCGCTTCCATCCTATCCGTCCTCTACTAGAGTGTGCCATGGCATCAGCTATACTGACTAACCATTCATAGGCTCTCAAGGGTATCCGCGTCGATTATATCAACTTGATTGCCCAGTAAGCATTTGGAAGTGATCATCACATGTCTAGGGGAGCGTGATTCGCACAGTCCTCCCATGACTCCAGGTTTTGGAGGATAAACGGTGGGTAATACCTCCACCCCTCCTAGTGGGACCAGGGTCAACACCCTATCATGGAATCTCTTTGAGCCTTAATTGTTCTGAAGTTTTTGTCATCACGTGGTCATCTTGGTAACGATGTTATCTGTAACATAAACACTTGTCCATACATTATAAAATATGCATCAATATATTCAAAATAAATAGTTTATGTATAATTCATACATGTTAACTACAATATAACATACTTGGCCATATCCTACTCATGTTATTAGCTTTCATATTAAAATGTAATCATTCTTTTATTTCTATCTCATCAATCATATCGATATGCATAAATGAAACAAAATTATAATATCTTAATTCCCATCAGAAGCAAAATTACTCAAATATTAAACTTTACTTTGATAACTATAATTCAGTAAGATCAATAACATATTCCATCTTGGTATCCACGTACCAGTGGAATTAAACAGATAACATATCATAAAAATTCACGTTTATATGTGATCATTCCAAAATGGTTTTGAGTTTCTGATTTAAAGTAAAGTAAATATATACAAAATATGGTTTAAAGTTCTTCAAAATTGACACAAGTTGGGGTATTTTTGACATATGATTTCTGTATCTTCCCAAGTAGCCGATCCAGGACTATACTTGTCCCACTAGACCTTAACTTGGTCTACCAGACGATTCCTGAGCTGTCGAACCCTATGTTCCAGTATACGTAATGGTTCGACCGATATGATTCCTTCGTCCGATACCTGCAGTTCCTTCCATTGAAGGTTATGAGATTGGTCAACTATGTAATGCCTTAATACAGATACATGAAATACATTATGAACTTTATGCAAGTGAGGTGACAGTGCAAGACGATAGGCGACAGGTCCAATTTTTTCCATGATTTTAAATGGTCCAATAAATCGGGGTGACAACTTTGTCCCTTTTCCGAATCGAATAGTGCTTTTATTTGGTTTGATGCGGATGAAAACCTGATCCCCTACTTCATATTTCCTATCAGTTCTGTGAGCATCAACATAACTCTTTTGTCTATCATGTGCTTCTTTTAACCGTTGTCTAATTTGTTTTACCTGCTCCTCCATTTCTTGAATTAATTCTAGCCCTACTATCACCCGATCTTTTAACCTGTCCCAACTTAACGGTGTTCTGCAAGGTCTGCCGTATAATGCTTCAAATGGAGGCATTCCGATTGAACTATGGTAACTGTTATTGTATGCAAATTCGACTAAGGATAAGTACTTTTCCCAGTGCGATTGTTGATCCATAACATACATCCTCAACATATCTTCAACTACTTGATTTACCCTTTCTGTTTTCCCATCAGTTTCAGGATGATAAGTTGTACTCAAATTTAGTTGAGTTCCTAAGGCTGACTGCATGCAAGTCCAAAATCTTGAAGTAAATCATGAATCTCTGTCTAATATGATCTTCTTGGGTACTCCATGAAATCTGATAATTTCATTTATGAATACTCGAGCTACGCCTTCAACTTCGTAAGTATCTCTTACGGGAATGAAATGGGCGCTTTTCATTAATTTATCCACTACCACCAGAATAGCATTGTGTCTTTGAGAAGTAAGAGGTAGCCCAGTGATAAAATCCATAGAAATGATCTCCCATTTGGTCATAGGAATGTCGTGAAGTTGTAAGATACCTACTGGATGACAATGATCAGCTTTTACTTGTTGACATTCCAAACATCTTGCAACGAATTAAACAATATCGCGTTTCATGCCCGACCAAAAAAAGAGTTTCTTGGTATCAGTGTACATTTTTTTACTCCAGGATGGCAAAATACACTGCTCTATGGGATTCCTTAAGGATGGTGTCTCGAAGATCCCTATTATCAAGAATATACATCCTTCCATGAACTCGTAAGATTCCGTCATCTTCTAATTCATATCCTTCAAACTTAGATTCTTTTGGCTTTTTACTATCAAGACTAGATTTTACCTTTAAATACCAGCTATCTTTTATGAGATGTTCTAGTACTCGTTGCCTTAAGTCTACTTTGATAGGTATGAGAGAGAATATTCGGAGTCTTCTGCTTAAAGCATCTGCCACTACATTTTCTTTTCCTTTAATATATGATATTCCAAAGTCATATTCACTTAGGAATTCACTCTATCGTCTTTGTCTAGCATTCAAGTCTCTTTGGGTGAACAAATATTGTAGACTTTGATGGTCGCTTTTAAGCGTAAAACTTTGCCCCACTAGATAGTGTCTCCAAATCTTTAAAGCTAGTACTACAGCGGCTAACTCTAAATCATGAGTAGCGTAGAGTTCTTCATGAGGCTTTAACTTTCTTGAGACATACGCTATTACTCCTCCATCCTGTATTAATACTGCACCTAACCCATGTTTGGATGCATCAGTACATATCGTAAAATCTTTGTCCATATCAGGGACTCTTAAGATTGGTGCACTGGTTAGTAGTCTTTTGAGTTCAAAGAATGCTTTATTACATTCCTCAGTCCATTCATACTTAACACCTTTAAGTTGAAGAGTTGTAATCGGCTTTGCAATTTTGGAGAATCCTTCCCCAAATCTTCGGTAGTAACCGACTAAACCCATAAAGCTTCATACTTCATGTGCATTTTTTAGTATTGGCCATTCCATGATTGCTTTTACCTTCTCAAAGTCTACTGAGATCGCTTCACCTGATATGATATGACCTAAGTAATGAATCTTTTCCTGAAAGAACAAACACTTGGATAACTTTCCATATAACTGGTGTTTTCTAAGACAAGATAATACTATCCGTAAGTGGTCTTCATGCTCTTTCTCATTCTTGGAGTAGATGAGAATATCGTCCAAAAAGACTTGTACAAATTGATCAAGATATTTGCGGAAAACACTGTTCATAAGATTCATGAATATCGTTGGTGCATTAGTTAATCTAAATGGTACCACAGTAAATTCATAATGCCCAAAGCGTGTTCAAAATGCAGTCTTAGAAATATTGCTTTCAAAAATCCTTAGCTGATGATACCCTGATCGAAGATCAATTTTTGAAAAGACAACAACTCCTTTCATTTGATCGAAGAGCTCATCAATTCGAGGCATAGGATATCGATTCTTTACTGTAGCTCGATTCAAGTCTCGATAATCTATGCATAATCTTAAAGATCCATCTTTCTTCTTAACAAAAATTACAGGAGCACCCCAAGGTGATATACTGGGTCGAATATTTCCTATATCCAATAGTTTCTTCAATTGAATTTGTAATTCTTGAAGTTCCAAAGCTGTCATTCTATAAAGTGTTTTAGATATTTGTTGAGTACCGGGTTTCAATTCTATTGTGAGATCTAGCTCTCTTTCGGGGGGTAATCCTAGTAGTTCCTTTGGAAATGCATCTGGAAATTCGGCTAACACTGGATATTGTTCTAAGGATGGTCCTTTTTCTTTACTTATTTCTTGAATTAAATATGCCTGACAACCTTTCCTTAAGCAACGCTTCATTTTCATTGTTGATATGTAGCGTAAAGATACTTTTCTCTTAATATCTTGAATTTGGATCGCCTCTCCTTCATCATTTATACCGAGAATTATTTTCCCATAACAGTCTACCCAAGCTTGATGAGCTTCTAACCAATCCATACCTATGACAAGATCATAAGTTCCTAGGGTTGTAACATAAACTTTCAATTTGGTCGTACAAACCCCCAGATCAATTTTGCGTTGATCTACACTTAAGTCTATGGATTGGAATTCTCCTAAGGCCATTTCTACCTGTCTGAAATCATTTTGCCTTCGAGCTCCCAGCCCACATTTATTTAATGCATATGACGAAAAGAAACTATCTGTGACACTAGTATCAAATAATATTTTGAATTTTATACCATTAATAATACCTGAGGATTCCACTACAGTGGACTGGTGTGATGCTTGATTGTTGTTGACTAATGCATGGATTCTATGATTGCCTTCGGTATTTGGTATTGGTTCCTTTCCTGTCCCATGCAATATACTAGATGAAGCTTCTGAACAATCACGTTGAAAATGTGATCCTCCACATCCCCAGCAATTAACCTGGGTTGGTCCTTTTGAATCATAATGTGAATTTCTAGATAAAGGGCTTCACCCTCTCATGTTACTTTCTCTCGAATTTCTTCCTCTATTAGCAGTTCCACGAGATTTCCATGGACTTGTGTTTGATGATTCAGCAACGATAGTGTTAACTGCCATGGGAGCTCTTGTTCTTACATTTCTTCGGGTAAATCTATTACCATAAAGTGGTCTTGAGCTACTTCCCCTGAAGAAATTTCGGGGAGTCTTTCCTGAAAACCCTAATTGTAGAGGTTATGCTGGCCCGACATCCTTTTTGGTTCCCAGATGATCTTCTGCATAGCGGCCACAATCTACCGCCTCGACTACTAATGATGGTTTCCACATCCTAACCAAGGCCCACATTTAACCCAAATATGAAGCGTTTAGCTTGACATTCATCAGAATCTAAGTAGTGAATGTATTTCACAAGTTCCATAAACCGTATTTCATATTCTTCCACTGATTTATTACCTTGAATTAATGTATGAAAGGCTCCGACTTCTTGTTCTTGAAAATATGGAGGTAAATGCTTAGCATGGAATCTTTCCTTGAACAATTCCCAAGGAACATTATCCATTGTGAGGTGTAGTTGTTTTTCCAGATTTCCCCACCAAATCAAGGCACTTTCCTTTAATTGAAATACAGCAATTTTTGTTTTTGAAGAAGAAGAGTACTCTCTTAATTTAAAACATCCGTTCATTCCTTCTAACCATGCCTCAGCACGTTCTCCAGCTCGTACTCCTGAAAATTCTGGGAGTTTAATTTTATGTATCTCCCTAGAAATATCTTCCTTTGATCTTTTATATTCAAAATTTTTTGGTTCCGCTGAATTAGTTGCTAAGGGTTGAGGTTCTTCTTTGGTCTTAGCCATTGTTGACCCTTTTAATGTTTCCAATAAGGCTTCTAATGAGTGCATTATCACGGTCAACTCCGGTGCTGGAGCGATTGGTGTTGATGATGGTCTCGATGGTGGTGGTGATGGTGGTGGCGATGGAGATGGTGATGACGACGGTGGTGGCATTAATGACAGTGATGCTGCCCGATCACGTCGTCGTCGCTGATATGTTCTTACCATCATAGTGTTTCCTGTATACATAATAAAATTGTAAAAATTTGAGGTATACTTTCAAATCTAACATATAGTTTTGCAATTTCAAATTTACAAACGGGTATAGTTTTTTTTGCTATTTTTACCTACTAGGCAGGTCTTACTAGTACCAAGGTCAAGGAGGGTGGTCTCGCGACCTCCTTGTCCTAATGCAGGATATTCTATCCTAATATGTAATAATGCATTTTTTTTTAAATAAATAAACATAATCTCAAATATTATGTTTTCAAAATTTATAACCTTTAAAATTTTCATAAAATTATAACTATAGAATTTATAACCTCATTAAACTTTAGCGTTTTAAAAAATATATATATATTTATATTATTATTATTATTATTATTATTATTATCATTATAAATTGAAATTCAATATAATAATTAAATATAATTGAATGGTTTTTAATTAATTTAATTTAATATAAAACACTTATATTGTATAACTAACGCACACAACTCAAACTTTTACTCTACCAAAATTTAAAATAATTAGATTACAGTGCTTTATACTGCCCTTTCCATGTTATATTGTCCATGGAGAATGCCGCACGACTTTGTCATGTGGGCCATGATGAACGAAAACTCCAAACTTAAAATACTTATACTAAGGTTTTATATTGTCATTACCACATTATATTGTGCATAGAGGACACCACAAGATTTTCTCAAGTGGCCATAATATGAATGTATAAAAATTAGCATGGCAAAACCGTCTGTCATCCATCTGCCTGTGAACGCGTGCCTGCTTGGCACCGCCACTGCCGAGTAGTCATCAAAAGGCTGACACAGAATGGTTGTTGTTTCAAACCTCCAGACGCTTGTATTTTCATGCACTGTTTACCCATCGTTGTTTTGACTAATTTGAAAACCATCGTCATTAAAATTATAATTTAGTCCTCGCGTCATGTTTCTAAACTCCCTATCAATATTCCATGAATGTTAAGGGCGTAATAAGTTAGGTTAAAATATTTCCACAAATGAATAAGAGATAGTAATCACGGTACCCAGAAGGGAAATTTGCTTAGATATTCGACCACATATATAGAACTTGGTACCTTGCCATCCGTCATTTATGACATCGCAATTTGTCGTATAATAACCCAATACCATACAACTGTCAGACCAACATGGATGCATATAGAAATTATCGAGTGGTTATTAAACATAGTATCATTTTAATTTAAATCTGGTATATACATTGTTTTAAATATGTAATATCACATTTAAATAGACTTCCTTCTGAAGCTCACCTAAACGCCTACATCCCTCTTCTGTGCGCGCATAAAATTATTCTCAAGCTTATTTTCATCGGCATTCACAGTGGATCTTCTGGTGTTGTCTTTGAGTGCTGATAAAATGGGATGGATGGTCTGAACATTTTATCCTGTGAGGGAAATGATGCCCACAGACCTGAACCGTGAGGAGACCTAGCGGATTAGACTCGACAGAGTGTGCAACCTTTGAACTTGGAGCTTGCAGTCACACATACTCTAAAAGAGACCTAGCAGATGGCTCTAGAAGTTTTTGAGGGTTTGGAGAATAACTTGAGTATCATTCAGTAAAGAGCCCCGATTATGAAGGGATGATGATAAAGTTTGCCAAGAATATATCTTCTTGGGTAGCTACTTTGGGCGAAAAAGAAATTATTTACACTTTCTAGCTTGGATTCTGGCAAGATGCCACGATGTGACATGATCAGCCAACAAATTCATTATATTTCCACTGACAAAATAGATGGCATAGATGATAGAATGAAGCTTATTACAAAGAGGATTTTCACGGTGTTTCTCTTGAATTGAGAAGGAAAGTATAATAGAGAGCTGCAGAGAGAGTGAGAATCACTAAGTCTTGAGGGCTTGATTCCTATAAACAACGATGTTTATATTTCTACTCTCATGGCCATTTTATACTTAGATGTCGATTTTGGGTCCTATAAAATAGTTGCGAGGATTCCAAGTAATTCTGGTAGCGCAGATAAAATAAAACAAGGTTATAGTTATAACCAGCAAGGCATACCAGTTTATATTCAAATGAACACCCTTAAATCCTATTCATAAAATCTAAATTAATTTGTTACGTAGATGAAACTAATTCAAAACATTGGCACAGGACAAATGACAGAGTGTGAGTAATATGTATACTGCATAGTTGAAAGAGATGTTGTATATACCATGTGCAGAGCCTATAGGTCCGAGAGTTGGCAAAACTTGGCTCTGATACCAGATTGTAATGCTCTAAATAATTTAACCAACTATTTACTCTAAACAAAATATGAAATCTACATGAAACCTGCTTTAAAGTTTAACCAAAATTCATATATCAAAATTATTTAATTTGATGTGGAGTACCTACCTGGGTTCCTGCGGGATGAAGATGCTTCATAATTGTTCCCGCTCTCACTCCCGTTACCAAAAGACCAAAACCTCCTAGCCAAACTGGGTACAACCTAGGTACTCAGTCCAGAATGCTTCTCAATTGATGCAAACTGTTCCCCCGTGCCCAAAAACTTCAGAACAAACAAGGCTCAGTCCTTACTGTCTGTAATCTCTTGTTACAAATTTTCCTCCTCTCAACTGTGCTTTCCCCAAAAGCCAAAAGATTTTTCCCCCCTTTGAAACCCTTCTTCCTCCCTTAAATAGTAGAGGTCCCTTCACTTCTACGCATTCGTTTAGCGTCTTTATAAAAGAATATTATTTTCTGTTAAACGGTGGTTGCCTCATCATGCTTCTTGCATTTAATTGAATTAGATGACATTACAACATAGGGTGGAATCACTTTTAACTATGACGGTTGGTGTTTTGATTTACTAAAATAGTATATAGCCATAATGATTTGAATTAATATTTTGTTTTTATAACATATTAGGTTTAATAATAAAGTTTATGGATTTAGTTTATTTAATATACATTTTGGGTTATACACGAGCTGGTAAACCTATGAATAAACTCAACATTTTCACTATATTTCTTACTAAATGTATATTCATTCTATTTACAAGAATTAGGTATTTAATTAACACTTTTGATAATTAATTCATTTATCTTATATTTAGACATTCTTCATGAATAGTTGATATATATACTAGTGCAATGTATATGATGCATGCATATGTAGCTATCATATGCATACCTCACATGCATGCTAATATTGTTATGCTGCTCGTGATTCGAGATAGGTTGTTACAATAACCAAACATCAAAATTCATTCATAAAAATCCAAAACATTCCACAAACTACAGGTCCAAATTGTCTTCTTTGGCTGAAAATCAAACAGTGTCTCCTCACCTTCCAATACAACAATTCAATAGTGCAATTGAGTAAGTAAGTTCACTAAGCAAAGGCAGAATGTGAAAATTTGGAGACCCAAATTCCCTACTGCAGCAATCTGATGTTATTTCTCCTACTTGCTAATTCTCTTACAAGTTATTTACAGTATTACACAAATAAACATCGAAATAAATACAATTGTAGCCTTCACAACATAAATAATATGTGGAAACAAGAATTGAGCAAGAAGAAATATCACACACACAAGTGACACCGTTATTTTTGGACAAATGTCCCCAGAAAAACCCAATGCGGGAAAACGATGCAGCAGCTGAGGGTTTGTATTATTATGCAGTAGTTTCTGAATACAATCTTTGGATGCCTTACTGGCTATCTGATACAGAGAATCTGACTAGCAGAGAATTAGTGAGAAATACCTCACACTATCACTGGAAATTCGATACTGTTCCAAGCTCTGGATGGAAAGCCCCACATTGCCTCTGCATCAGCCTACGCAGTCCAGTGTCACAGCTACTAGGCTCTGCATCACCCTTCTTGCTGGTCGATTTGTCTCTGGAACTTTGACTCTCTGCCCTTTTGATCTCACACCCCAAATCCTGACACTGGATCTGATCTTCTCCTTAGCAAAATCACGAATCTACCTCCTCTGCAATGTATCCCCGGATCAGTAACCTCTCCAACCGGAAAACTATCCCTGCCCCTCACTGCAAGAAATCTCCTCGATGACCTCTCTGGCAACTGCTGCGCTGCTCTCTTGAGAAAATCGATCTCTGATCTCTCACTCGATGTGTTTTCCAAATGCCCATCAAACCTCTTCTTATAATCCTCTCGTTGATCAATCAACGACCCAGATTAGATTCTTATCAATGGCTCAGATCATTTTGACTTGATCCTCGTAGAAGTTTCACCCCCAATTTAATTAATACCCTTTAATTATTTTAATTTCCTTAGTCTTAGGCATCCATTAAAAATAATTAATTATTTTAATAAAACTGTCTCCGGGTGTAATTTCCCAAAACGATTTCTGGGTATTCTCAAATACATGTGTCCTAGCCTCCCTGCAAATTTTGCGGCTCAAAGCACATCCGATGCTACCAGAAATCAACACAGAAGTGGACACTTCATAGAGGCATGCCCTTCCAAATGGGGTTTAGACATGCCCAAATGCTTCCTTCCTTGGCAAGAGAGGTTAATAAAGGACCCAATTAGGTGGTTTCAATCTCTTAGGGAATGACGGGTCCATGGTACTATTGATTTCTGGAAGCATCGAATGTGCTCTAAGCCTCAAAATTTGCAGGAAGGCTTGGACACATGCATTCCACAATACCCAAAAATCATTCTGAGAAATTCCACCCAAAAACAGTTTTATTAAAATAATTAATTATTTTTAATGGGTGCCTAAGTCTAAAATTAGGGAATTAAAATAACTAAGTCTAAAATTAGGAAATTAAAATAATTAAAGGGTATTAAACTAATTGAGGGTGAAACTTTTAGAAAAAGACGACGATCAAGCCAAAATGATCTGAGCCATTGATTAGGATATAATCTGGGTCGTTGATTCTCAACTGGAGGATTATAAGAGGAGGCTTGAGGGACATTTGGAAAACACATCGAGTGGAGATCAGAAGATCGAATTTCTGAAACACAACAGTTGCCAGGGAGAGAATTCAAAGTGATATTTTGCAGTGAGGGGCAGGGATAGTTCTGGTTGGAGATTTCTCCTGATCCGAGAATACTCAGCAGAGAAGATAGATAGAGATCCAGCAGAGGCAGTGCAGAGCCAGAGAGGCTAACGCAGGGCCAAACAAAGGCAGCGCAGAAGCCCAGAAGGAATCTGTAAATTTGCTGGAGAATCGATTTCCAGAGCCAGAAGACGAGGTGTGAGACTGGGAGGGCAGAAGTCGAACTCTCGGAAGCAAATCGATCAGCCGGAAAGAGTGACATAAACCCCAGTAGCTATGACGCAGGGCCTACACAGTGATTGCATAGAGACTGCGCAGAGGCGGCTAGGGACTGACCATTCAGTGACTGGATCAACCAAGATTCCCAGTGATAATGTGAGGTAATCTCACTCATCTCTCTGTTAGTAATATTCTTTGTACTGGATAGCCTGCAGGGCATCAAGAGATTGCATTCATAATTACTACTGCATAATAATAAAACCCTCAGCTGCTGCACCATTTTTCCCACACTAGGTTTTTCTAGGGACTTTTGTCCAAAAATAAATGTGTAGATGTGTGTGATGTTTATTTCTCTCCTGTGACGTATTTAGTTTCCGCAGTTTTATTTAGTGTAGGCTGCAATGTATGTATTTTAGTATTTGTCGTGGGAAACTGCAAGTAACTTGTTCAACTAATTTCACAAGTACGTGAAATATATGCAATTTGCTGCAGTAGGAATCGGGTAACCAATTTTTCACATGGTATCAGAGCACAGATCGTGAGTAGAAGATCTCAGAAGCAAAAAAAGAAGAGGAGTTCGAATTCACTGCAGAGGCAGCAATTCGAAACTCCAGAGGCAGCGCAATCCTTGGGCCAGAAGGTCGAATTTTTGAGGAGAAATCAATTTCTCTGAGTGAGTCGACAAAGAAATTCGATCTCCAGATCGAAGCTTTCCAGAGGCAGAAGGGAGCAACATATTTTTCCTTGCAAAGCAGATCTTCAGTTGGGACGCAGTTATTTTGCAGCAGTTGCTGACAGAATAGCATCAGTGGGAGAGAGACACACACTTGAGGGAATTTCTTCCTTAGAGAATTCCTAGCCAGGGAATTTGAATTCTCATTTGCTGAGCAACAACAAGGGGCAACAGATCTACTGACTCCAGCAGGGAGTGTGTAGGCTAGCCCAGCAAAAATGCAGAGGAGAGAGGAGGTCATTCGACTTTTTTGATTGGCAAAGATAGCAGTCAGTGGGTTGAGAGATCAAGATAGGTTGGATGGTGCATCCAACTATGTGATCTAGAAGGCGAGGATGTCATGCCTTCTGGATGAACATTTTCTCAAGATCTATGTCGATAGTGTGGTAGCTAAGCCTGCAGATCCAGATTCACTCAAAAAGTACAAGGGAGAGATGCCGAAGGCCAAGCAGATGATCCTCGACGAAGTGAAGTATCATGTAGTTTGTTACATCTCAGGCAAAGGGTCAGCCAAGGAGATGTGGGATGCCTTGTCCATGCTATATCAAAGATCTTTCGAGCAGCAGAAGATGTACTTGGCACAGAATATGAGATCCACGCAAATGTAAAAGGGGGAATGCATTGATTTTTTCCTTGCAAAGCTTCAGGAGACCCGTGACGAGTTGGCAGTTGTGCGGTCAACACCTCAGCCTACCGAGGTGGTAAGGCTGGCCCTAAACTCAGTTTCAAAAGAGTGGCAAGTATTTGTCTAGGGTATCCTGGGCAGGGAGAAATTGCCAGACTGGGAAGGAACGTGGGCCACTCTTCAGCAAGAAGAGATAAGAAGAGACTTAGTCAAGTGCAAACTTGACAGTAGCAACAGCAGTAGTGGGATGAAGCCCAAGGAGGAAGATGAGAATGCAACCCTCACGTCTAAGGGGAAGCAAGAGCAATGGAAGAAGAAGAAAGATATTTCGAAGATCAAGTGCTTCCAGTGTGGCGAACTTGGTCATTACGCGACACAGTGTCCTCTGATGAAGGAGAAGGATAAGAAGCATGATCTGAAGGCTATGTCTGCACAGATCGAGGAGGAGGAGTTTTCCATGATCGCCCAGAGGTGGGGTCATATAGAACTGTAGTTTGAAAGAACTGCAAATGGGCAGGATCCTTGAGGAGTCCACCTCTCGAATCAATACCTTGCTATGGGAGCCTAGATCAGAAGTAGGAGGATGGACCGAGTCAAATGGTGCAAAGGAGGGTCAGAGTGACAGTTGCAGTGGCTAGGAGCACCAGAGACTGAGTAGCACAGAGCTAGAGTTGGCAATAGTGCAGTTGGCACAAAGCAGAGTCAACAGCAACGCAGAAGCTTCAAAGGGTCAGCGTAGAGACTAGCAGCAGTCAGAACTCCAGCAACAGATGCATCATACTGAACACCAGTTCAGTAATTTGGGATGCTTTTCCGTTGTTGATGCAGTAGCAGCAGCAGTTGGAGAAGGTTGCAGTGCAAATGAAGTGTTGGCAGTGGCATTCCCAGCAGCAACACAGATGCAAAATTTAAAAGGGAGTTGTAGTATGGATGCAGTGTTGGCAGTGGCAGTGTAAGCAGCAGTACAGATGCAGCATTTGCGCAGTAGTTGGTGGGCAGTGATGTCAGACATCAACAAAGTAGAGGGAGATGTTACAGAGAAGGATGATGCTTCAATAGGTTGCATTACTAGAGCACATTCCTCGCTAAGAGGGAGTGTTGATTTCTGGTAGCATGGAATGTGCTCTAAGCCTCAAAATTTGGAGTAAGGCTTGGACACATGCATTCCCCAATACCTAGGAATCGTTTTGGGAAATTCCACCCAGAGACAGTTTTATTAAAATAATTAATTATTTTTAATGGGTGCCTGAGTCTAAACTTAGGAAATTAAAATAATTAAAGGGTATTAATCTAACTATGGGTGAAACTTCTAGAAAAAGACGAGGATCAAGCCAAATTGATCTGAGCCATTGATTAGGATCTGATCTGGGTCGTTGATTCTCGACTGGAGGATTATAAGAGGAGGTCTGATGGCCATTTGGAAAACACATCGAGTGGAGATCAGAAGGTCGAATTTTTGAAGCACAATAGTTGTGGGGGAGAGAATTCGAAGTGATCTTTTGCAGTGAAGGGCAAATATAGTTTTGGTTGGAGATCTCTCCTGATCCGGGAATACTCAACAGAGAAAGCAGAGAAAGATCTCGCAGAGGCAGTGCAGAGTTGGAGAGGCTGACACAGGGCCACACAGAGCCAAACAGAGACAACATAGAAGCCTAGAAGGAATCCATAAATTTGCTGGAGAATCGATTTCCAAAGCCAGAAGTCAGGGTGTGAGACTAGGAGGGTAGAAGTAGAAGTCTTAGAAGCAAATCGATCAGCCGGAAAGAGCGACGCAAACCCCAATAGCTGTGACGCAGGGCCTACGCAGTGATTGCGTAGAGACTGTGCAGAGGCAGCTAGGGGTTGGCCATTCAATGACTGGATCAGCCAGGATTGCCAGTGATAATGTGAGGTAATCTCACTCATCTCTCTTTCAGTAATATTCTTTGTACTGGATAGCCAGCAGGGCATCCCGAGATTGTATTCAAAATTACTACTGCATAATAATAAAACCCTCAGCTGCTGCACCGGTTTTCCCACACTGGGTTTTTCCAGAAACGTTTGTCCAAAAATAACTGTGTAGATGTGTGGGACGTTTATTTCTCTCTTGTGTTGTATTTAGTTTCCGTGGTTTTATTTGGTGTAGGTTGCAATGTATGTCTTTCAGTATTTGTCGTGGAAAACTATAAGTAACTTGTTCATTTAATTTAACAAGTAGGTGAAATGTAATCAATTTGCTGCAGTAGGAATCGAGTAAGATTTTTCATAGGTACATCCATCAAATGGCAGGTGTCATGTGAAATAGTGATGGAACGGAGTGGTGGCAATAGGGGAGGCTCCAAGCCACATGTCATGGTACAAGGGTAGCTATGGTGAAGGAAGCCCACACCTTGGGTGTATGAATGTAGGAGGGAGCAAACGTGGTACATGAGTTACCTCGGCCTTTGTTTTTCCACCATTCTTCATATGCCTTTTGCCTTTTATTTTTTTTTCTTCATTTTACTACTCGGAGCTCAAGGGGATAAGAGCATGTTGCATAAGATATAGTAGTGATTACCCCTTTAAGGTGGGGAGGGGTTGGGACAATCATGGGTTCCTTAATGATGCAAGGGGCACTCATAGCGGCCCTAAAAACCAAGTTGGTGGCCATAATGATGGGGGTAGAGCTCATGTTTGGCTTTTGTCCACCTGCTAAATTTTATTGTCCCGACCATCTTTTGCATTTTGTGGTACATTTCCTATTGTATGTGGCCATATTATGCTTTTATCTTTCCTTTTAGATGCATCAACTTCTAGGGCATCGTTCCAAGCCCGACCCAAGGTGTCGACTAGGGGAGGAGGAGGCTAATACCTTCTGGATACAATGGACAAATGTGGACCTGTTGACCACTAAATTTTCACTTGAAGACTCCATGCCCAAATATACTTCAGAACATTCTTGCACTATCAAACCTTCCAGAGTTCCAAATTTCATCAGGGCTTCTAAGCCCCCTTCTTCTCTCTTTCTTCATTGTACTAAGATTCCACAGTCCTGCGAGGACACTGTAAACATGACATTAGCATGATTACGAAAGCCATGTTACAGACCTAGGATGTTGAGAATTGATCAACAATCGAGTACACCTTGGAGTGTTTTTTTTACTTGGTTAATTATTCCCACATTTTAGCAGTGAGTAAGTTTCTAGGTTTTCCACTCACTGCATAACCCAAAGCCGGGGTGATGGCTTGAACATCGTGCCCCAAGTCCATCTTAGTGTCTAGAGTCAATATATATTACCATGCTAGGTCATCTCTGAAATTTCACAAAATTTGACTAGGTCTAAGTAGGATTTTTTAATAATTAAAAAATTCCCACAAAACGAGATTTTTTAATTAATTTCTATGTAATGATGTAAATAAGTGGTCTTAGGAAATGTTTGTGGCGTGTGATTACTCGAAATTCATCCTTAGAGCCCTACCATTATTTGAAGGCCCGCTTTGAGGGTCAAAAAACGACTTATAGTCCCTCAAAATCCAATTTTCCTAATGTTAGTGGCAAAATGAGGAAAAATTAAAAAGAAATTAATAATTGGAAAAATTTATAAATTTTTCCAAAGTCAAAATTTGTAATATCCCTAAGGAAAATTAACAATAAATACGGAAAGCAAACATAGACAAAAACACTGTGAAACAGTAATAAACAATCAAACCACAAATTGGCACCAAAAATTGTCTTGTGTACTCTTTTTATTAATGAAAAAGGGGTGTTTAATAAGGTGTTGGAATGAGTGCACCTGGGCTTGCTCTAGGCAAGCTAGCAAAGCCCAAAATGACAAGTGAGACCCTCCTCCAAATTGTTGCTATGTTGCCCAAGTACTGCACTGTAGATGCCTAGAAATGTGTTGTTGCTTGAAAGGATCTGCTACTAGGGCCCTCTCCACTGCTCAGAAAATTCTGAGAAATTAATCTCGGCCTCTCCTCAATAAACCCAAAATAACCCACGAAGGGTTTGGCCAAAGCTTGACCCCGGAAATTCGACCCTCTTTGGCTTGAGTGGCTCTATTGCTGGGCAAATCGACCCACCTGTAGAATCTGTTGCTAAATGCTCCAAAAATGCCTGCAATCCCTGTTAGAAGGCTCCCCAAGCCTTCCCTCCAAGTTTCCACCTCAAACTCCACTCACTCCTCAACCTCCCGGAGTGACTCTACCCAAGACTGCGCAGTCCCTGCGCTGCTGTAGCTTCCCCTCTGCTGTAGTATGGCCTCACTACTACTGGTATGATTCGGGACTAAGTAGAACTCCCTCCTTGGGCTGGCACTCGAAGTCCCCCGAAGCAAGGGCTAGGATCTCTGCTTGAAAGCACCCATGTGCTGAACAGCGCAAGTAGACTTGGCTCACTGCTCAAGCGTGCTATGTCAAGAGACAATTTCTGAAATGATAGATGAATGAGCCAAATGAAAGTCCCTTCTTCCTTTCATCAAGTTGCCTCCAAGATTGCCCATGTGGGCCCACATTGAACTCCTCACACCAATTCCGCTCCAATGAGAGCATACTCTCCATGTGGGCCGAAATTCCCTTGTGGTGGCCCCCACGCTCCACCAAGGCCGCAATCTTTCCTCTAACTCTAATGTTGGAGTGCCTCCTACGCCAAAAATCAAATGTGGGTCCTCTAAGCCCACTTCTCCTAAGTGTAACCATGTAATAAAGCAAAATTGATATTTACTTAGTAAAATACTAAGTAGGAATATCACAGTCCTCCCCGCCAAAACGTTGCTTGTCCTCAAGCAACTGCAATGAAGGATGTTGTAGTATCTTCTCCCCCTCCTAGGTGGCATCCTCATCCGGCAGATTCCTCCATCGGATCAAAAACTCCCTGATGACCCTGTTACGCAGATGCCTCTCCCTGGTATCCAAAATGGCCTCTGGTTCCAGCACCAAATGCCCCTCATCGTCCATAGGGGGTAGCTCTGTAGCTGTTGTAACATGTTGTCCCAGTGCCTTTTTTAGGCAAGACACATGAAAGATGTTGTGCACTCGGCTCCCCAGGGGTAGCTCCAGCTCATATGCTACCTCCCCCACCCTCCGAGTGACACGATATGGTCCATAGAAGCGGGGTTTGAGCTTCTTGACCCCCTTCTGTTTGAGTGTAGACTGTCGGTACAGTTGGAGCCTCAAGAATACCAAGTCCCCTACTTCGAACTGCCTCTCAACTCTGCCCCTGTCTGCATAAAGCTTCTGTTGGTTTTGGGCCATCCGCATGTTGTCTTTCAGAGCCCTCAAGATATCTTGGCTCTCCTGTATCCAGTCCTTTGCCCTTGGGGCCCTGCTGTCTCCAAACATAATGTCAGCGAAAGACAATGCATCGTAACCATACAGAGCTCGGAATGGTGACATACCTATGGACATGTGGTGTGTAGTGTTGTAGCAGTATTCACCCAAGTGTAGCCACCATATCCATGCTCTCTGTTGACCTGTCACATAGTTACGCAAGTAGCCCTCCAGCCACTTGTTAACTATCTTCGTCTGCCCGTCTATCTGAGGGTGGTAACTGGTACTCGAGGTGAGCTCAATACCCACCAACCAGAATAGCTCCTGCCAAAATCCACCCATGAATCAGCTATCCCGGTCACTGACAATGGTCTTTGAGAGACCATGTAGCTAAAACACCTCCCTGAAAAACAATTTGGCCACCTGTGAGGCCGAGTATAGGGATGGGATGGTGAAGAAGTGAGCACACTTCGTCAAGTGGTCCACCACTACGTAGATGCAATCTTTTCCCTATACTGTGGGCAACCCAGTAATGAAATCCATCAATAAGCTCTCCCATTTCCCCTCTGGAATGGGAAGCGGCTGCAGTAGACCTGTGGGGTGTGTCTACTCACCCTTGTTCCACTGGGCATGTGTCACACTCCCGGATATGCCTCAAAACATCATCCTTGAGGCCCTTCGATGTAAAGCGCTCTCTAATGGCCCGGTATGTCTTCATGAACCCTTGGTGCCCTACTAATGGTGAATCATGGGAAACCTCAAGAATCTTCTTCTTTAGTGGGGAGTTGGGTACCAAGTAGATCCGATCTCGATAGTAGATCACCTCGTTCATCACCTAATACTAGTCATCTGTCACCAACCCATCAAGGACCTCACACGTGAACTGGTCCTTAGAGTACTCCACTAGTAACTGTGCCCTCCAATCTAGGGCAATGCTCATCAAAGAAAGAGTGGCTGGCCTCCTGGACAACGCATCAACCACTACGTTGTGCTTCCCTTTGACATACTCAATGTCAAAGTCATATGCTTGGAGCTTGCTCACCCACTTATGTTCCCTCTCCTACAACTGTTTTTGCTCCAAGAAGAACCTGAGGTTGTTATGATTTGTCTTGACTTTAATCTTGTTCCCCACCAAATACTTCCTGAACTTGGCCAATGCATGCAAGATGGCCAACATCTCCTTATCATATATGGAGTACATTAGCTCATGGGGTAGTAGCTTCTGACTCTCGAAAGCTATGGGGTGCCCTCCTTGCATCAACACGGCCCCACACCCACTGTTGATGCATGACACTCCAACACGGAAGGCTAAGTGAAGTCAAGAAGTGCCAACACCGGAGAGCTACTCATCACCTCCTTGAGGCAATCAAATGCCTCCTGCATTGTAGTCGTCCACTCGAATGCCCCTTTCTTCGTCAAGTCTGTGAGGGGTGTTGCTAGTTGGGAGAAGCCCTTCATGAACTTCCTTTAATAAGTGCAAATACCTACAAAACACCTCAGCTCGGTCACATTCTAGGGCTCTGGCCAATCCCAGATAGCCTTGATCTTCTCCTCATGTACTCTCACACCGTCCACCCTAATGATGCGCCCTAGGTAGAGCATCTCAGTCAGCTCCAAACTCGCCCTTGGACAGTTTAGCATAGAATTGTTGCTCCTCTAGAATGCGCAGTACTGTCTCAAGGTGTTGCGAATGCTCCTCCCAAGTCCGGCTATAAATCCGTATGTCATCAAAGAACACTAGCACGAACTTCCTCAACTGCCCACAAAATGCGTGGTTCATGCATGACTGGAAGGTAGTTAGTGCATTGGTCAGCCAGCAAGGCATAACCAAGAACTTGAGGTGCCCATAATGGCACCGAAATGTTGTCTTTAGGACATCTTGGTCCCTCACCTGGATCTGATGGTACCCCGACCGCAGATCAATCTTCAAAAAGAACTTAGCTCCCCTCAACTCATCCATTATCTCATCTATACGTGGGATGGGGTAATGGTTCCTCAGTGTCTTCTTGTTGAGGGCCCGGTAATTGATGCACATACGTAAGGACCCATCCTTCTTCTTCACCAACACAACCGATGAAGCAAAAGGGCTAGAGCTAGGCCTGATATGCCCAAGTGCCAATAGCTCGTCGATGGCCCTCTCTATCTCATCCCGATATGCCTTGGGATGTCGGTAACGAGTGGTGATGACAGCCTACACTCCTGGTTCCAGTTCAATAGTGTGCTCAAACACCCGGTCAAGTTGTTGACCCAGTGGTGTGTCCGCAAAAACAACTGGATACTTGTCGAGAATAGCCTATATCTCCGGATGTGGTGGCTTGGGCTTGCCCCCAACCTCTGAGATCGTCAACTCCACAGCCCACTTAATGTCGCCATGTCTCAAATCGGCCTCCATCATGTCGGCCAACACAGTCTGTGGTGTGTATGACTGCATTCCCCGAAGCAACACTGACTTGCCATCTGGCCCCACAAACTCCATCTCCAACTTCCTCCAGTCGGTTGTAACTCTACCAAGCGAATAGAACCACTGGACTCCCAACACCACATTGGTGTTTGGTACATCTACTACAAAGAAATGATCTGTCATGGAGTAGTTTCCCATGGTCACTGTTAAACCTAGCACATAACAAGTGTGCTGCATGGTTCTGTCCCCAAGCACAAGAACTAAGAATCCCTCAAACTCCCCAGTTGTGATGCCTCTCCTTTGAACCAACTAAGCATCAACGAAATTGTGGGTAGCCCCACTGTCCACCAAAACTGATATACGCTACCCCTAAACAGTGCCTCTGATCCTCAAGGTCAAAAATTTGAGTACCCCACGCAGTGATGCAAGGACCCTTCCAAAAGGTGCAAAGGAAACTCCCCCTGGTGGTGGTGGTGGTTTGGTGGTCCTCCCTCCTGAGGTGTTGCGTTGTCATCTACACCCATCTCAAAATAGGTCTCATCCTCTGAATTGTTGTCAGAAAAGACCTCGATGTAGTGGGCCTTACCCGTTGCACATCTATGGCTTGGTGCCCACGGCTCCTGACAAGTGAAGCAAAGTTTCCTCCTCCTGAGGTCTCTACGGGTCCCCTCATCCAGCTACCCATGCCCCTGATTGACCCTCGGTGATGGAACCCTAGTGTCTTTCCCCCTCTGTTGGAAACCCTGTCTAGGGGGTTGTCTAAGGGGTAGTGGTGCTCGAGCACTAGGTAAGGCATCCTATAATCTGGGGCTCTCCCTACCACAGCCTGTAATGTAAAGGGCCTATTGGACCTCACTAACTCGCACAATGGCTCTGCTAGCCCATCCACAAACACGTAGATCCTCCTAGACTCCGACAAATCCAACACCATCACAGACAATCGCAGAAAATCAAAAATGTATGCTTTTGCATTCCTCATTTGCTTGAGCCTTGTCAGCTCCCCAAAATACTCCTTCAGATCTTTCCTCTCAAACCGCTCCAACACCTTCCTAGTGAAATCATCATAACCAGTTACTCCTACATGTCCTAATGTGGTCAGCCCATGGAACCACCAGCCATGGGCTTCCCACTCCAAATGCAGCGTGGCAATCTTGATTGCCTCTCCTTCCATCATTTAATTCAACTGGAAATAGACATCCATCTTTTTGACCCATGCCTTGGCCGAGCTCTTGGAGGACCCATCGAAAGTTGGGAGAAACAGCCTCCCCACAGTGCGTTGCAAGTTTGTCCCCTGCATGTAGCCTCCTCCACTCTGTCCCTTGGGCCTATTGTTGCCCTTCAATTGGCATAAATCCTTGAAAGTAATGGCCCTCCCAAAATTACGTCCATAGGACTGATACTCCAAGAAATAGTCCCCATAAGGTGCCTCCTCCTACTTTGTTGCCCACCAACTCCAGATTGTAGGAAAGTAGGAATGGTGGACCTAGGGAGTGTGTTCAAGATCAATGGCATGTTGGCATTGAGAGATGCATGGTGTTGCGTAGTGCCAAACCCTTCTCCATAGTGGAAATCCCCTCCCTTACACTTGTTTCCATTGCCATTTCGTTGGCCCATTCATTCAATGTTCTGGGATAAGTCCTACACTGCCTTCAGTAGGAGTTGGGAAAACTCCTTTTCCTCATTCCTTTTGTCTCCTTCATTGTCCCCCATGTTGGCTTCTTCTACCTCAGGCTCTGTAGTCACAGGATCAGGGGTAATTTCCAACTATCTTTCTTTGCTTTTGTACCTTTGCCTTTGGTATGTCACATTCTGCTTATCCTCCAGTGCAATAGACTGCGCTACTCCCACAAGTTGTGCTAAGTCTATGAGCTCTGATACCACTGTAATATCCCCAAGGAAAATTAACAGTAAATATGCAAAGCAAACATAGACAAAAACACCATGAAACAGTAATAAACAATCAGACCACAAATTGGCACCAAAAATTGTGTTGTGTACTCTTTTTATCAGTGAAAAAGGGGTGTACAATAAGGTGTTGGAAAGAATGCACCTGGGCTTGCTCTAGGCAAGCTAGCAAAGCCCAAAATGACAAGTGAGACACCCTCCTCCAAACTGTTGTTATGCTGCCCAAGCACTACGCTGTAGATGCCTAGAAATATGTTGTTGCCTAAAAGGATCTGTTGCTAGGGCTCTCTTCACTACTACAAAAATTCTTGGAAATTAATCTCGGCCTCTCCTCAATAAACCCAGAATAACCCACGAAGGGTTTGGCCAAAGCTTGACCCTGGAAATTCAACCCTCTTTGGCTTGAGTGGCTCTGTTGTTGGGCAAATCGACCCACCTGTAGAATCTGCTACTAAATGCCCCAAAAATGTCTACAATCCTTGTTAGAAGGCTCCCCAAGCCTGCCCCCCAAGTTTCCACCTCAAACTCCACTCACTCCTCAACCCCCCAGAGTGACTCTACCCAAGACTGTGCAGGCCCTGTGTTGTTGTAGCTTGCCCTCTATTGTAGTATGGCCTCACTGCTGCTATTATGATTTGGGACTAAGTAGAAATCCCTCCTTGGGCTGGCATTCGAAGTCCACCGAAGCAAGGGTTGGAACCTCCACTCGGAAACACCCATGTGCTGAACAGCACATGCAGATTTGGCTCACTGCTCAAGCGTGCTATGTCAAGAGACAATATCTGAAATGATAGATGAATGAGCCAAATGAAATCCCCTTCTTCCTTTTGTCAAGCTGCCTCCAAGATTGCCCATGTGGGTCCACATCGAACTCCTCACACCAATTCCGCTCCAATGAGAGCATACTCTCCATGTGGGTCGAAATTCCCTTGTGGTGGCCCCCACGCTCCACCAAGGCCGCAATCTTTCCTCTAACTCTAATGCTGAAGTGCCTCCTACACCAAATATCAAATGTGGGTCCTCTAAGCCCACTTCTCCTAAGTGTGACTATATAATAAACCAAAATTGAGCAAAATTGATATTTACTTAGTAAAATACTAAGTAGGAATATCACAAAATTTGACATGGAAATTAAGTGGAGAATCAATGGTGATATGGAAACCACGTAGGTCCCACCACCCAAATGCCAAATAAGCAAGTCAAGTGCCAAATTAGCCAATTCAACAAGCAGTTCAGAGGGCCCACAAATTACCAAGTGGTGGGGCAAGAATTGGGTGCTAGAAAAATTTATTTGATGAAATTTTGTTAAGTCTAAAGTTAAGAATGAGTGGGGAATGAACCCCACCTCATTCCCTCCCCCTTGGGTCTACGTATACCTAGCTAAAAGGAAATATGCACATGCCACAAAGGGACTCTACACACAACAAGTAATACTACCTTGATATGCATAGATTTGAAAGTAAAGTCCAAGGTTCAGTTAATGGAGAATTTTGTAAAGTTTGTCTCCTCTACTTTCCTCCATACAACTCATATGCACTACCACGAATGGAAACAGCTACACACACACCAGTGTAATTCCAATGCTGCTAGTAATCTACAGCCAGTATGCAGAGCAATGTTGCAGGAAACGTCCCCCCCCGGATCTAACCCCTGAAGCGCAGTCCGTACGGATGCGTCCAGAAAGCGCCTCCTGAAACACGCTTCTGAAATTCCGAAACACGTTTTGAACTGATAATGACGCTTTCTGGAAATTTCGGAAGTGTCCCTCCGAAACGCGTTTCGTACGGCGCTTCGGCTGTACAAAGCGCGGCGCTTCAAAGGCTGAATCGTACAGTTCCTGTACGATTCCATATGCGCTTCGGAAAAGTGCACCGCGTGGCTTAAGAAAATCGATTTTTTTTCTTTTTTTGTGAGTTTGCTTGTTGGGGGTGGATCCACCTTGGGTTAGGGAGAGGAATGAAGGCAAAAAAAATATAAAAAAATATAAATATAGCAGATGCTCCCTCATGGTAATGTTAAATTCTTAAAGTAAAAGTGACATTCTCCTTTATTTTTCATTTTCATCCTTTTACTTAAATTTTTAACATTACCATGAAATGACTCAGGATGTTTGAGAGTGGTTCCAGCATCATTGGACTTCATATGGAGAAAATAGAATTTCATATCCTATTCAAAATTCAGCAGATTTAACAGTTTTCAGGAATTCAAGATCAATGGGATTGTGGCATTTCATTAGATTATATCAAGTATGAAGGTATGCGATTAGCATTTAATCAAGAGCAACAAGCCCTATATGTACCCTAGTGTTGGTGGTGTTAATTGTTGAACTACTTTGTCACGCCCTTAGCAAAAAATTACCTTTCAATCAAGTCAAAATCATCGATCAAGTATGTTAAGCTTTTTCTACCATATTTTAAGTCTTGAATTAGGTAGTTTGATCAAAATTGGGCAATGTTGACTAATATCCCTAGACAATCGAGGTAGAGGCAAAGGCTAGACAAGAGGAGAAGAATCTAGACTCTAGATGGTTGATGCATCTAAATGGTTGATGCTCGAATAATTAATCATTAATGTACAATGGATGTTATATCTATCTTGATTTATGCAAAAATATGCATGTTTTCATGTCTTCTACAACTAATTCGGTATTTGGAATGTTTGTTTTGAGTATAAATGCAAAAAATTATAAAAATATATGTATATATATAGCAGACGCTTCGCTTCCTAGATTTTTGGAAAATGACGCTTCCGCGTCCCTGCTTCCAAAAAAAGTCCCCGTTTCGTCCCCGCTTCGTGCAACATTGATGCAGAGTGATTAAGGTGGTACGCAGGCAATTTGAAGACACAGGATTTGGATGTTGTTTTGGTTGTGATTTATGCCATATTTCAAGGGATTTTGCTCCACTAATATTGCATTCGAACCACACTTGGCAGCTACAAAAGATATGATGGGCCCGCAAGGTATTAAATTCAGAAATTTTTTGACAGTGATCTATAATAGTTGGTTACACTTGGCTTGATGCTATCTCACACATGGAAAATCGACTTCTAAACTTGGCATTTGAGTTCCAATCATGCAATTCGAATTTATCTTGAGATCTTCACCATTCTCCAGATTTTATCTCATTCTCTTATTTAAATGAGCCATGGGCTCTATTGCAATCATCTTGGAACGAGCTATTATGCTTGGAGAGACTCTACTGCAATTTGTATTCACTTCTTTCATGCTATAATAAAATACTTTGGGGTACTATTTTGTGTTGGTGTTCTCCTTCTATGATTGTGAGGTGATATTATTTCAACTTCTATGCTTCATTTTCTACATGGATTCTAGATTGTATTAGCTCTCATTTTGCCATTTTTTGGTTAATGTATGTAAGTTACCCTGCATAAATTTTGGATTAGAGAAATACTCTAGGAGGAAAGGCACTAGAAGATTCAATTCAAATCTCTCGCCTTCTCCTCTATTGTACAATCTAATCCCTTTGAGCATGCTAACATCTTTTCAAAGTGTGTAGAAATCTAATGATTTGTTGAAGGATTTTGGGCGTGGGGTAACTCTTCATATAGACAAACTCACTCTCAAAGACAAGAGTAGAAGGACCCATATCAAGTTTCTCTCAAAGATCTCATCAAAAGAAATCAAAGAAGGGGGTTTTCTTTACCTTAGCTTGCTAAGATCACAAAATTTAAATTCAAATCTTTCTTGATCTATATTATGCGCTTTAGTTGAACTTATCTAGCTTTTGAGAGCTTGTGGAAAGGTCTAGCTTGCGTAAGAGAGGAAGTTTCTTCTTCCTCTTGTTACATGCATTTGTTTCATATTGTATACTATCATTTGTGAATAGCCATTATACTAACTTGTTTTTCTCTCCTCTTGTGTAGATTTCTAGGAGGATTGGAGGGTTTCATTTAAAGGAGCATTGTTTGAACATCAAAATTGTCATAGAAACCATTTCCTTTCTTTCACTTTCCATTGCAAGGAGTTTCCTCTTGAAGACCCATTGGTTGAGAAATTATTCCCTTTGAGAAAAGTGAAGTTTCCCATTTGGGACTTCCTATTGTATCTTGCTCCAAGCATTTGTAATTGTTCTTCCATTTGCATCTAGTTTGTTTGAGGAGTATTGCTCTTTGAGCTCTTTGTAAATCCCCTCAAAGCCTAGGTCCTCTTTCCATTTGAGGGCTTCTTCATTTTAATAACATAAAAAAGTTTCTTTGAGTGAGCTTGAGGATTATCCTCTTGGCATCCCACCCCTCTCTTGGGAGAGGATCCTTTACATGTCTGTGATCTGAATTTTTGCTTAAGTAGATTTAATTTTCTGCAATTTTATTTTCATTTCTCACGTGCCACGGATTTAACATTTCACACTCTCACTTGGGTTAATTGAATAGCTCCATTTCTCACTTTACATTGTCCTTTTGGAGAAATTTTAGATCTCATTTTGCAGCTGATATAACTCTGATTTTGTAACTGATATAACTCATTTTCTTGCTGATATATGTTTCCACTCATTACTTATTTCATAGTTCTTACTCATGATCATGTTCATGTTAAAGGTTGGATGCCCAAATTTCTACTGCAACAACTAATCAAGTTTCTCCTACTTGTTAATTTCTGAATCAAGTTACTGTTTCCTACAGTAAATATCGAAACTAATACACTGCAGTCTACACCATTTAAATTATAAGGGGAAACAAGAAACTGAACAGGAAAGAGATACAACACATCTACAGAGTTATTTTTAGACAAATGTCCCCAGAAAAACCCAATGCGGGAAAACCGGTGCAACAACTATGAGGGTTTTATTGTTATGCAGTAGTAATTTCTGCATACAATCTCAGGATGCCTTCCCAACAATCCAGTTACAGAGAATATCACTGACAAAGAAATAAGTGAGGTTACCTCACTCTATCAATGGAAATCCTGGTTGATCCAGCCACTGAATGAACTGCCCCTAGCCGCCTCTGCACAGTCACTGTGTCAGCCCAGCGTCACCACTCTAGGGATTGCGTCACTCCTCCTGGTTGATCGTTTTGCCTCTGAGATTCTAACTTCTGCTCTCTCGGTCTCACACCCCGGCTTCCAGCTACAGAAATCGATCTCCTCAGCGAATCTTTGGACTTCCTCAAGGCTCTGTGCTACCTCTGTGTGGCAATGTGTGGCTCTGCGTCAACCTCTCTAGATTTTTGCTGCCTCTGCTAGATCTCTCTCTCTCTTCTCTGTTGAGTATTCTCCGACCAGGAAAGATTTCCCTTCAGATACTATCCCTGCCCCTCACTGCAAAAGATCACTATCAAAAATCTCTTCGGCAGTTGCTCTACTTCATAAAATCGAACTTTTGATCTCCCCTTTGTGTGTCCTCCAAGTGACCCTCAAGCCTCTTCTTATATCCTTTTGTTGGACAACCAACATCCCAGATTAACTTCTAATCAATGGCTTAGATCATTTTGGTTTGATCCTCGTCTTCTTCTAGAAGTTACACCCACAGTTTAGATTAATACCCATTAATTATTTTAATTTCCTAAGTTTAGACTTAGGGTCCCATTAAAAATAATTAATTATTTTAATAAAACTGTCTCCAGGTGGAATTTCCCAAAACAATTTATGGGTATTGGAGAATGCATGTGTCTAAGTCTCCCTGCAAATTTTGAGACTTAGATCACATCCAATGCTACCAGAAATCAACACTCCCTCTTAGTGAGGAATGTGCTCTAGCAATGCACCCTACTGAAGCATCACCCTATTCTGTAACATCTATTTCTGTGTCGCTGATGTCAGACATCTTGTCCACCAACTACTAGGCAAATGATGCATCTGTATTGTTGTTGACCATACCACTGTCAACACTACATCCGTACTGCAACTCCCTCTCAATTCTGCATCCGTGTTGCTGATGGCACTACCACTGCCAACTCCATCTGCACTACAACCTTCTCCAACAGTTGTTGCTACTGCATCAGCAACAGAAAAGCATCCCAAATTACTGATTGGTGTTCAGTATGCTGCATCTCGTTGTTGGAGTTCTAACTATTGCTAGTCTCTGCGCTGACCCTTTGTGTTGTTGCTAACCTCTCTTCTGTACCATCTGCACTACTACCAACTCTGATCTGCGATGCTCAGTCTTTGTTACTATTAGTCACTGCAACTATCACTCCAACACTCCTCTACACCAACTGACACTGGTCCATCCTGCTACTACTGATCTGGGCTCCCGTAGCAAAGAATTGATTCGAGAGGTGGGCTCCTCAAGGATCCTACCCATCTGTAGTCTTTTCGAACTATACCTCTAAATCTCCCCATCTCCCTCTTGGAGATGCTTGGGTTGTCACGATGAACTCCTTCTCCTTGATCTTCGCAGCTACAACCTTCGGATCATGCTTCTCATCTTTGTCCTTCTTCCTAAGAGGACACTGTGTTGCATAGTGACCAAATTCACCACACCTGAGGCATTTGATCTTCGAAACATCTTTCTTCTTCTTCCGTTGCTCTTGTTGTCCATTGGATGCGAGTGCTACATTCTCTTCCTCCTCCATGGGCTTCGACCCACTGTTGTTGCTTCCGTCAAATTTACACTTGACCAATTGATGAAAACTTGACTAAACTGAGAGGGGGGGGTGAATCAATTTAGTATATTTATGGACATTAAAATTAAATTCATCAATCTCATTAACTGAACCATTAGATAAGCAGCTTAACAAATGATGACCAGCAAATTGAATATGTGAACAACAATTAATAAGCAAACCAAAACATCATATCAGCACATAATAATGACACATATTGACACCAAATATATGTGGAAACCCATAAAGGGAGAAACCACGATTTTATTATTGTTGTGATGCAAAGGCAAGCTCCTACTCCTTATTACATCTGATTTTTTGTAGGATCCAACCTACAGGAGGCTACTACCTCAATTTTCTCCAAGCTGCAACATACAAGGAAGCTCCAACTCCCATATGTTTTTTGTAGGCTACAACCCACAGGAGGCTCCTGCCTCAACTAGCTCCAGCTGGATATTTATCAAGCCACAACTTGAAAGGAAACTATCATCCCCTGATGCAAACAAGAAACGAAGTGTTGGTTTACCTAGTCATAAATTTTGCATGTCTCCCTCTTCATTTCTGCCTATTCTTCCCTTCAAATCTGCATCACATTAGCTCCATTTGTGCCTAGTAACTAATGCATAATAGTTCTATCAGCTCTCTCACATTCTGCCATCTCTAAATTCCCCAATGCCTTCCAAAATCACATATTTTATAAAGATAGTTTGTTGGTTGTTTGTATCCCACATAGGAATATGAAGTGAATAGGCTTGACTCTTTGCCTTCCACTCATTCATTTCCAAACTCTTCATATCTTGAATATTAGGACACAAAAATAAATAATCCATCCAATATTAATTTCAGCCACATGTAATCATTAAATGCATCAACCTAATGCCAACAACAAATATCAATATTTATCATTAATGCATCACAACAATCTTTGCAACATATTTGCCTTTGCGTTGGAGTCTTGCCTTTGCATCACAACAATTAAGCTTAATCAACAATTTCACATCACAAATTCTTCAATATAGTAATCTCTACAACATTATCAAAACATTTTAATGTATCACAACTCCTCCTCCTTCTTCTTCTCCTTTGCCTTCTTTTGTTGTTTGCTTCTCCTTGTATTGTTGTTGCTCCTTGCATTGTTTCTACTTTGTTATTTGCTGCTCCTTGCATTGCTGCTACTCCTTGCCTTATTGTTGCTCCTTGCATTATTGCTACTTTGTTGCTCCTTTGCTTGTTGGTCTTTGTGCTGCTCCTTTGCTATCAAAGACAAGATTGCCAACAATCTCCCCCTTTGGCATTGATGGAAACACATTCGTCCTCCCCCTTTTGTCTTGAAATATGTTTCTCATTGCTGCCCATAACCTCTGCTTACCTCCCCCTTTGACATCAATGGCAAGGGGTTATAGATAACTTGTAGCCTGTAAAGAGTCCACAGTGTAGTTGTCATCATTGTTTTAATGCTTTAAAACCTGCAATGTATTGTTTTGCATCATTCGTTGAATGCTACTCCTGATGGTTTATTAGAGCTTCTCCAGATTAAATGAATGTTGCTCCAGAAACATTGCTCCAAATGCGCTTCAAAAAATTTTAACATCATAAGAGTGCTGCAAAAGTTTGTTGTGAGAACACTCTATAAAATATTGCAAGGATATTGGTGAGAGAACCCTTTGTAAGGAAAGCATGGCATGCTTGATTGGGGCTTCCTTTACAAACCTAATTGTAATGATAACTGAGACCTTCTTGCTACCACCAACTTGTAGTTTGTACACAATAAATTCTGGAAATTTAAGATCAACAGCAATCGTATGATGCTCTATCACTCAACCACGCAATATAATTTTGAAATGGCTTGGCAACTCAAGATATAATATAGAGGTATATAAACGAAGAGAATAGCGTAGGCGATTTGAAATATGTTGTTCAGTGACATCCATTCATATGAACAGAGCCTTGCCAGATTGGTCATGTGTAGGGGCAGTTGCTAGAGGAAAAAGAAACCAATGAAATGTCACTAATCCCAATACAGGAATAAGAATGTCCTTGCTATACAAAATCAAGGCTAATGTGCTCCTTCAAATTATAAATACAACACATGGGTGTTTGAAGTAAAAAGTATTCGTGAACAACACATGGGTGTTTGCAGTGAAAAGTATTTGTGAACAGTGACTCCAACAAGCACTATAAAACAATGTATTCTAATGCATAAAACCAGTAGAGATATGCGACCCCAGATAGAAATATATTCATTTGTGTTGTAAGGGAAGAAGACATTGTGGCTAAACCAACTGTCTAAGTCTCAGTTTATGACATCCCCGTGACAACGACTTCAGCCTCTAGCACGACAATCATGACAGTAGGGTAATGGATGAGTGCAACAACATAGGCCGGCTGGTAGGGTGAGATGCATAACCAAACATCTATCAACTCACAATCTCCTTGTAAGGGTACTTTCTTGTCCAAAACTTTATTGTCTTGATAATAAGAAGAAATTGCATGTCTTATTATAGCTCGCGAAAATAATTATAATTATAGCACAAGAAACAAACCAACAAACACCTCTTGGATCCTAATAGATTCACGTTCTAAAAGTGAAAACAATACTTGAAGAAAGAATTAATGAACTCCACTGGATCTAGATCTGGATCTGGAAATCATGTGGGCTCTGCCCGCGGAGGTTCGGATCCTGTCGTGCACGCCAACAAGAAAAATTCAATCTTGTTTTTATAAAAATTGTATTTAGCCACAGAATAGCACCTCATAAACCAAATAGTAGTACTTCAACGTTCAAACACTACATGAATGTATTAAATGATTCTGCAGCTGCCAATCCTAGCATTCGCAGGGCTACCATGAATTCCTGCAAGAGATTCTTCACAACGGTCACAAAACATGGATGTTGTCAGCTTGGTGGAGGGAATGCGTTCTCTACTTTCTGGGCCAATGCAACTTTAAACTTTTGCATGACTTCTTTCAACTTCAGCCAGAGCGCAATCGAGCATTATTTCTAGTCTGGATTTCGGACTGTACGTAATAAATACATGCATTGATAGATCCCATTAACATTAATTAGACCGATATTTATGAATGGATGACCGAGCACACATAGAGGGATAAGTGCTAGAGAAAAGCTCAACTTACTATAATGCTATGTGTCTGCGAGTAAGAGACCAAGTCCAAACAAAGAGAAAGGTGCACTGAACCCAGCTTTCTCGAACCCCACATAGCAAATACCATGTACCCTGCAATCAAGGAAGTCATCGATAACGACCACTCACATTGCCTTATTTTTTATGCATTAGTCGTGCTCGTGCTTGAGTGAACTCTTCCAGATGGATTCCATACTTACTATGTGGTATGATGTGTTGATCAGTGGTTGTCATTGATGTCAACCCAAGCAGCACCAGGGGCTACCCCGATCTTGCAAGGGCATTTTGACTTGACAACTCATATTATTTTGCGTCAAAGATCTTCTCGATGGATTCTACCCGTCGAGATGTTTCCGTTGATATATGGCTCCCGAATTCCATGTAAAACAGGTGACATTGGGAAAATCGTCATAACTTTCTCTTTGAGCATTGGATTCAAATTTCATAAATAGTCACAGAAAGAGGACGGACTGTAGTTTATTGAGTAGCATTTTCAGGGCTGAAGGTCTCAACAGTGACACGTGGCACTTCATACAACTTCACTCTACTGAACTAGTATATAATCAGGTCATCGTGGGAGATTGGGCATAACTCTTTCTTGAAGAATCCAATATTGATCAAACCTATGGGGTTGGAAAGAGGACTCAAAGGGCTACCACAGGACGAAATTTCAGACCCTGGAGATCCGAAATTACATAGATACAACAAATTCAATATCGAGCTCCTAGAAGGCAAGAAAAAGCATGCATTCAAGGATCACTGCAGTAAGGACCACACATCAACAGTCAAGGGTAAGTCTCCTACAGCAAGGTATGTATGATTAGTGTTTACATTTGAAATATGAGTATCATCTCTGACATATGTTTTTGCAGGACAACGTAAGTACATACAGGGTCTCGGTTATATCTCTATGTCTCTATATGTCACAGTTAGTTTTGATACCACATTTCGAATGTCCTATTCTTGATACTACACATTTGATGCTACATATTCTTGATGCTACACCAAGTCTGCTAAATCTATATGATGTTGTAAGTTCATGTTACTTGTCTTGTCATAGTTGATAGAATGGTCTCTATTGTTGTACTTAGAACTTGGTCCATCACAAGTCTAGGGTTTGTCATCAGTTTTTATTGTATATATCTTTAGGTCAGTTTTGGATATAGTCTTGCATAGAGTCCAGGCCTATATCAAGAGTGGGAGTCTTTATCTAATGCTACAGCAAGTCAACAACAAAAGTGACAAGCACACTTCAGGTACGCATTGTAATTTTAATTTGTATTTATTCATTATTATGCACTTACATGTGTTTTGTAGGCAGAGGTAAGTTGAAGGGTATTTTGTTTTGTTTTGGGATTGGTTTTGCCAGGCAAATTTTGCATGCAAGTAGAAGAAGATTCACATACAACTTCAAGCAAGAATTCAGGAGCAAGAGTATCAAATCAAAGGAAGCATTGCAGTGGGACATCCTTTGAAGACATGACAACCATTCGTATATTGTGAAGAAGTGTCAAGGCCAAGAGTCATCATTGTAAAGTTGTAAAAGAGTCATTTGTAAAAGTGTCATCATTGGAAGAGTCATTATTGTAAAAGAATCAATCTGCCTAGAGTCGAAAAGGCATTATTGGGAGGTATAAGAGTCTCTGTTGGGATGATGTCATGGTTGGGTTGCAGGTCATAGTGTGATTGGGTGTTCAGTCAAAATCATTGTAAATCATATTGTATCGTGGATCGTTGTCCTTGGTATGGGAATCCACACTCTTGTCTCATTTCAGTCATTATAGGGTGGCAAGGAGGTGCTAGGCTGGTGCATGAAGTCGCCTACAGGTTGGAGCCTGTGAACACTTCAGGGTGGTAGGTTGGTCTAGGATGTTGGGGCATCCATTCAGTTGACTACTGAAGAAACCAAGGCGTTGGGGCATCCTTCTAGTGGGAGCTGGAGAAGAATGCTTTTCTAGAATTCTAGGAAGTTGTTGCTTTCATTTCAGTTGGGGCTGAAGATTAAAGAATTTATTAGAAAAGCGTTCAATGGTTTTTGACCCAGAGGGGGTTTTCCACCTAAAATTCTTGTGTCTACTGTGTTCTTTTATTTACTGTTATTACTTCATAAACATTAGTAATAATTGAAGATTAACTAATGCTCTAAAAAGATTTAAAAGTGCTAATTGCTAAAGGAATATTAATTCACCCCCCTTTTTCCAACATGATGAATAATCATTCATTCAACTATATATTGAATATAGCACTTGAGGATTATTTGACCGGAAAAGGATTTCATCTAGCATCAAAAGACTTGTCACTATGAGAACACAATAGATGCTTTTGTAGTATCATACAAGTCAACTGTGTTATAGTAGGAATTGGAAGTTGTGTCATCGCCTGCGCATGCCTCGACCTCGACCACGGAAGCCACCACCACGACCTTGTCCAGCCATTGCATTTGCTGCCCCTTCTCCTTGAGCGCTCTTAAACTTTGGATTTTTCACCATTTCATCCACACTCAAAATTAGACAAGCAGCTTCTGTGGCAGCATTGATTGCATTTATCTTTACAACAGTAGGCTCCCATACAAAGTTTGCAAAAGAATCAGCAATACCTCCTGCATTGATATCCACTCCATAAGGTGCACCCTCACCAGATGGGAAAGCGTGCTTCTGTGTCAACTTGTTTAGCACATTTGTTGCATCAAAACCAGCATTTTCAAAGCGCTGGCATGGAATAACCTCAAGAGCTTTTGCATAGGAATTGATAAATAATTGTGAGTTTCCTGCTATGATTCGAGCATGTTGTCTTAAATATCTTCTAATCTCCATATCAATTGCACCACCACCAGCAACAATGGTATAATTCTTCATTGCTCTTTGAACTATCACGATGGCATCATGCAAGCTCCTCTCTGCCTCATCAATGAACTGGTCTGCACCACCTCGTAAAACTATTGTTGCAGTCAGGCCAGATGGGCATCCACTGAATATATTGAATCGCTCATTGCCAACTTGTCTTTCTTCAAAAATTTCACAGGTTCCAAGTACCTCAGGCACAATGTTGTTCACAGAAGTTTGCACTAATCCACCAGTAGCAGCAGCAACATGCTATAGATCTTCCTCTGTTACATGCCTCGCACAGAAAATATCTCAATCTGCAAGGTATTGAGTTGCCAAATCACCAATCGCCAATTGAGATAGCGCAGTTTTAGCCCCACCTTTTACACGTGTCCATTTTATCATATATAATATTCCATTCTGCATCTACAATTGATTGATATTTTGTTGGATCTAACAACCTGACATTTGCATTTTCCTTTTCTGATTTAAGCTCCAACTCAACATTTAGAAGAAGAATTTTAGCGTTCAGAAATTTCTTTGGTTGTTTTTCAAAACCAACATATGAAAATGTCCTTTTAAAAGCAACACCCTTCACTAAATATGAGTCATGCATGTTTCCTCCTTGTACCTTTTTTATGCCTATCATATTCAATCTATCTTCATGACCAATTGAAATAACTTCTTCAACAACAATCTTAGCAAAAAAAATCCTTCTCCCCACCAATAAGTTTTGATGAAAGTGTAGTTGCAGCACATTTCTCCAGAAGACCCTCTTTTCTTCAATACTCTTTCCTTCTATACTAATAGCAAGCTCTTTAACTTTGTTGATTGCCAAATAAGTTGTTGTCTGAAAGCTTCAAATAAGGTTCTGAGGATGGACTCCATCTTCAATAAAAGGTTTTCCCTCTTTCAAAAACTCTCCCGCAAAAAGTATGAAAGTTGTAGTTCCATCGCCAACCTCAGAATCATAAGATTTAGCAATGTCCATGAGAATTTTAGTCGCAGGGTGAACAATGTCGAGGAGCTTCATAATAGTCACCCCATCATTAGAAATTGTGGTAGTGCCCTTGTCGCCATGAATGAGCTTGTCCATGCCTCGCAGGCCGCGTGTGCTACGCACAACATCGACAATGGCCACGCATGCATTTATGTTGTTGATCAGCTGAGCCTTTCCCTGGGAAGTGTCTGTGCCTTCCTTGAGCAAGATTATTTGGGGTTGCAGCATGGTCGACATGGCGAAAATGAAGAATTATCAGTGGACCGAAGATAACTTAGCTTAAAACCCTGGTTCCTGATGAAGTGTCAAATCTTCCCCTGGTCTGAAATCTATTGTCATCTATTCTTGCATGATGAAGATAGTGAAAGTTACATAACGCATACCCAGGAATTGTCATAAGGTTTCAGATTTGGTAGGTAGAGTAACATTCAACTTTTCAATTGTCCTTTAATGCCCATCACACACACTTTGCAATTGACACAATCCTCTCATCCATTGCCTTGGAATAATCTGCCACATGTTTGCACTATAATTCTATCATTGCACACTCAGATTTGCATTAACATTGCACTGTCATTTCATTATCATACCTCTAACGCATATGTCATACGGTTACACCTTTCAGACTATTATTTTTGTTGCATTTGATTACAAATTTTTGTTGGCATAGATAAGGTTGGTCCAATGTATAGTCTGACATTAACATTCCACATTCATAATGTTCCATAACACTCCAACCTAATTAATTGAGCTCTTCGTAATCATGTGCCCGACCTCAGAACAGCCTCTGTTGTTAGGATTCCAGTAACGTATAGAACGCACTGTCATGAGATTTGATATTTATACTTTGCGCATCTGACACACTATAAGCAACTGCAATTTACGCTCCATAGTATGACTGGGAATATATATTTTTTTAATAATGAATCCTTGGAATAAGTTTTTTTTTTCATTCATCTTCATTTTAATTCTTGGTGTCGCTATCATTGTCTTGGCAAGGCTGTCGGAACAGCGTGACAGCTCCATCACGATTAGCATAGTCTTTGTAATCTCAACTCTTTCTTTCCCAGAAATTCAGCTCAATCGTTCTGCCTGAACCACGACTTGTTACACATCTGTTGAAAAGGTAATAGCAGATTACAAGTTTCTGATGCAACGTTTTCCATATAAGCAGTCACAACATCATTGTTGAACTATGTAATTGGAATGCCTCCCACGGGAATTGGGATGGCAACAATGGGATGCCTCACGTGGATCAGCATCAATTCATCTCCCTCAAAAACTAAGTTATCCAATGCCCATTTAACTATATGTTGGCTATTCTTCTCCACACATACCATAATTACAGAAGAAGAAGATGCAAACAGAGTAGAATCTTGAAACATCTTTTTCTCTCTGCACAGTAGATTCTTGAAACATATTTTTCTCTTTCCAGTGGTCCTTGAAGTTACAAGAGAAATGAACTTGCTCTTTTATTTTCAGTTTTCCAATCAAGGCAGCTCCAAAATGCATAATACAATAAGTTCGTCATCATGATATTGCCACTCTCCTTAAGGCTTTCTTACTGATGTTGATTTAATAGTTGCCTCTATTTGTATATAAAAAAAAAAAAGGTTTCCTTCATGTTCCCACTTCTGAGCTACTTTCCTTATTGTATGCATATTTGTTGAAATTGTGAAGAATTTGCAAACAAACTTTGATTTTTAATGCCAACATCCCAACCAAAGCTACTATAAAATGCATAATGCAGCAAGTTTGTCCTTATTATGTTACCACTCCCCCTGGGATGATGCTTCTCTTTTAATACTACCTGAATGACTGCATTTCTTCTTAGAGCAGCTTCCCCTGAAACCATGATGAATTCATTATATTATTGAAGTAACGAGATGCTCTGTTTTCTTCCTCTTCCACACTTTATTGGGTTGCCTTCTACTATCTGCATTTCCTTTTGATTCAGAGTTTGTTCTGCTTTGATTTTCTTCCATTAGTTGTTTAGGATTCTTTAGGGTATATGGCAGCCTGTAGTCATTGGCTTTGTGTCCAAGGTTGCTACATAAATAGCACCTTATTTGACCAAGGTATGGTGGAAATGGTGTGTGGCCTCTTGTGCTCTTCTTTACAAACAATTTACATTCTACAACTTTATGTCCATATTCATTGCATAGATAACAATAACCATGAAAATGATTTGTGTACCTAGAGAATGAATGTCTTCTATGTTTGATTGCTTGAGGGAGCCTTCTCATTTGTTGCATATTTTGTTGATTATTCTTGGTTTGTTTGTTCTTACAATCTACTGCCACATGTCCATGTTCATGGCAAGAAAAACATGTGATGTTTTTCCCAGGAGAAAAGAATCTCCTTTGAGATCTTCCGAATTTGTTCAACTCATTTTCAGGAGAGAATGATCTTCTTATAGTGAACCCTTTCTTCATCTCATTCATTGGCTTTTGATATTGTTGTTTGTTTTTGTTTTCTTCTTTATTAATCATGGTGCTTGTCCCTTCTCCTACGAGTCTTTTTAGGAAAGCTTCATTATCATCTTTAATGTCTGCCTTTTCTGAGTTTTTCATGGAGGCAACCTCCTCTTCTAGCTGCTTACACAACCTGTTCTTTTCATATAACTGTCTTCTAGTTGAAATAATCTCATACTCTAATCTTTCACATTGTACCTCTTTCTCCTTTAGCTCGTTATTCATCATCCCTTCTATTATCCTTTCTTCTTCAAGTTGTATCTTCAATCTAACAATTTCCTCCTTGTACTTATGCTCTCTCTCATCACATATTTGCACCAATTTCTTTATATCTTTGTTTTCATTCTTCAATCTTTCTATTTTAGTCAAAGCTATGTCAATCTTGGCTTGTTCTTTAGTAGTCTTTTCTTCATGAGGGTCAGGTAAATTCACACAGGTAGAGGTTTCATTTAAATGAACACTTTCCTTTTGACAAGGTTTTTTCTCCTTCCTCTTTCTCTTTCCTTTCTTTACATTATTGCTACTAGCCTCTTCATGCATGAGCTGCAATCTATCCCAAATTTCTTTTGCAAAAGTTAGATCTATTATTGTATCAAGATCCTTATTATGAAGATTGTTATACATGACACATTTTGCATTAGCATTCCACTGTTGTTCTTGCAAAGAGGGAGAGTTTTGCAATAACAATCACATATTAGTTTCCATACACTAGGTTCATAAGATATCAATTCAGATTTCACTTTATCTCTCCACTCATGAAAGTTTTCTACACTCAACACAGGTACACTTTGATAGTCCATGACTTAACCAGGTCTACCTTCAAGTTGTTAAGCTTACACCGAAGGAACTGGCTCTAATACCAATTGATGAAAAATTCACTAAACTGGGAAGGGGGGTGAATCAGTGTAGTATATTCATGGACATTAAAATTAAATTCATTAATCTCATTAACTGAACCATTACATGAGAAGCTTAACAAATGATGACCAACAAATTGAATATGTGAACAACAATTAATAAGCAAACCAAAACATCATATCAGCACATAATAATGACACATATTGACACCAGATATATGTGGAAATCCATAAAGGGAGAAAACCACAATTTTATTATTGTTGTGATGCAAAGGCAAGCTCCTACTCCTTATTACATCTGATTTTCTGTAGGCTCCAACATACAGGAGGCTACTACCTCAATTTTCTACAAGCTACAACATGCAAGGAAGCTCCAACTCCCATATGTTTTTTGTAGGCTACAACCCACAGGAGGCTCCTACCTCAACCAGCTCCAATTGGATATTTATCAAGCCACAACTTGAAAGGAAACTACCATCCCCTGATGCAAACAAGAAACAACAATGTGTTGGTTTACCTGGTCATAAATTCTGCATGTCTCCCTCTTCATTTCTGCCTGTTCTTCCCTTCAAATCTGCATCACATCAGCTCCATATGTGCCAGGTAACTAATGCATAATAGTTCTATCAGCTCTCTCACATTCTCCCATTCTCTAACCTCCCCAGTGCCCTTCAAAATCACATTTTATAAAGATAGTTTGTTGGTTATTTGTATCCCACATAGGAATATGAAGTGAATAGGCTTGACTCTTTGTCTTCCACTCATTCATTTCCAAACTCTTTATATCTTGAATATTAGGACACAAAAATAAATAATCCATCCAATATTAATTTCAGCGACATGTAATCATTAAATGCACCAACCTAATGCCAACAACAAATATCAATATTTATCATTAATGCATCACAACAATCTTTGCCAACATATTTGCCTTTGCCTTGGAGTCTTGCCTTTGCATCACAACAATTAAGTTTAATCAACAATTTCACATCGCAAATTCTTCAATATAATAATCAGTGTTGCACAAATCGGCAAAAAATTGCGATAATAGGATTTTTTCAAAATGACGATTAAATCGGGCGATAAAATCGGGAAAAAAAAAAAAAAATTAGCCGATTTTTTTGAAAAAATCGCGATTTTTACTAAAAAAAGCGTGGGCCCGTCAGGGGGCGCGTGTTTATTAGGAAAAACGAAATTTTTTATTTCATTTGGACAGCAGAGGGCGCGGTGGGGTTTGGAGAGTTAGAGAATTAAAGGCTTGGAGATTTTGGAGCTAAATCAACTACTTGGAGGCGAAAATCGAAGAGTGAGCTAAGGAGGAGACACATTATCTCCATAAAACCGATATGGGCACCAACATTTTGTGTTTTCATTGTTATGTAACTTTGTTTTTGTTTTTTCTATGTTTTTGGTTGTGTTTGGAACGGGGTTTTTGACATTTGTCCAATGTAAATTTTTTTTAGTTTTTTTTGTTGTGTTTGGAATGGGCTCATGGGGTTTTTGACATTTGTCCAATGTATTTTTTTTTAGTTTTTTTGGTTGGGTTTGGAATGGGGTTTCTTAAATTGTATGTAATTTTTTTTTGTTTTTGTAAAATGTAAATAGTAAAATACTAAATTGTAAGTTCGTAACTTGTAAATACTAAATTGTAATCCTTATTTTCCCATAGGTTCACCGAAACACCATTCAAGTTTTCAACTTCAAAGTTCAAAATCAAACATGCCAAGGAAATTGGACCCTTTCTGGGAATTTGGTGAACCTGCTGCTCCGAATGATAGAATAAACTTGTCTTGCAAGTTGTGTGGGCACCATATGTCCAGAGGGGTGTACAGATTGAAGTATCACCTTGCACAAATCGTTGGATTTGATGTAAGGCCTTGCACAAATACAAATCCTAAACTCATCTGAAGAGCCATGAAAGCATTGGAAACTTTAGACCACACTAGAGAGGCCAAAGCAGAAATGAAGAGGCAACTAAAAAAGTTAGCTGAACAAGGAAGTGGCAGTGATTCTATGCAGCATCAACCAACCCGATAGCTGCCTCATCATTTTTTGTTCCTCGAACCACACCTGCTTCACAGCCATCTATCAGTTCAATGCTAAAAAAAACTGATAAAGAACAAGCTGAAAAATTGCTGACAAAATTTCTCCTTTGGAGTGATATCCCTTTCAGCATTGTAAGGAATAATCCATTTTTCCAGCTTGCTCTTGATGCTATTGCAACTGTTGGCCCAGGGTACAAAATCCCTTCTTATCATGACATGAGAGGCCGGATTCTTCAAAATGAAAAGCTTGACTGCACCAAAAGATTGGAGGATTTTAGGGAATCATGGGCACAAACAAGTTGCACTGTGATGTCAGATGGTTGGACTGACCAAAAGGGGAGAACCCTTATAAACTTCTTGGTTAGTTGTCCCAAGGGGACTATGTTTATCAAATCTATTGATGCATCTACACAAATCAAAGATGCAAGAACTTTATGTGATTTGCTGGATGTGTTTATTTTGGAGGTGGGTGCAGAAAATGTTGTCCAAGTCATAACAAACAATGCTGCAAATTATGTTGCTTCTGGCAAGATGCTTATGGACAGGCATCCTACTTTATTTTGAACACCTTGTGCTGCACACTGTATTGATTTGATGTTGGAGGACATAGGGAAAATTTCCTTTGTCAAAGATAATGTTGAGTCATCCAAAAGCATTACAAAAATTATATATAATCATACATCTGTGCTTAGCTTGATGAGAAGATTCACGAACAACAAAGAGTTGGTGTGCCCCGCCATTACATGGTTTGCCACCAGTTTCATATCTCTTCAATCCTCTTGAATTCTATGTGGGATGTGAAGAGAATGTTTCTTTCAGAGGAGTGGTGTGCTTTGCCAATGAGCCGCAAACCAGAGGGAGAGTCCATATGCAGACTAGTTTCATACTATGAAGACTTCTAGGCGGGAGTGCAGGAGGTGTGTGCCGTTACTAAACCTTTGGTAAAGGTTCTTCAGTTAGTTGATGGTGAGAAGCCTGCAATGGGCTATTTGTATGAGGCCATGCAAAGGGCGAAAGAATCCATTCGGGCCTACTATGATGATAAGGGAGATGAGGGGTTTCAGAGACAACTCCTCCTATGGGGATTGATTTATAAACAATGGAACAACACACTCCATCATCCCATTCATGCTGCTGGGATTTTCCTGAACCCCGCATTTTCTTACGCATGTGGGTTCGTATTTGATGCTGAGATCATGGATGGATTCTTAACCTGTATCCAGAGGATAGTGCGATCTCCAACAGAACGTACAGAAATCTCTAAAGAAATTGAGACATATAGGATGGCAGGTGGCACATTTGGCTTTGACATGGCTGTGACTAATAAGACGATTAAAATGCCAAGTATTTTTAGTTTGTTTCAAATTTCATTTTCTCTTCAAATTCCATTTTTTTCTGATGTTTATTTAAAATTTTATTTGTAATTTTGTTGTAGATGCATGGTGGAGAATTTATGGTGCCAGGGTACCCCTTCTACAAAAGCTTGCCATTCGGATCCTCAGCCAAACATGTAGCTCCTCAGGATGTGAGCGCAACTGGAGTGTATTTGAAAAAATACACAACAAGAAGCGTAACAAGGTAACACTTAAAATTTTAAAATATTGCAAATTTCCAAATAAATTTTTGAATTCATTAAACAATATTTTTTTATAATTATTATTTCATGATCTTTGTACAAGTTGGAGTCCCAGCAACTTAATGACATGGTCTACGTCTACTACAATCTTCAATTGTGGGTGAGGCAACTTGAGAGGACACCTGATATGGAGGCCATCTCATTGGATGGGATTGACAACATTGCTGCATGGAGGGTTGAGTCCGAGAGGCCTCTCATGGAGTCTGCTGATGATTGGTTAGTGCAGGATGTAGTGGAGGGGGAGGAGGAGGTGACACCACCTACCTGGGCTACCCCTGCCACCAGTAGAGAACGTGGTCTACCTCCTATAGCTCCTACTCCTAGTTCTTCAGCTTCTAGAGCACAACAGACTCCACTGCCAACTCCACCAGCACCAGCATCTACATCTAGAGGGAAAGGGAAAGCTATGGCATTTTCTTGCAAGAGGGGCAGAGGAAATCAATAGTATTAGACTTCAGTTATTTTGTTCATTTCATTGTATATGACATTATGACTCATGAGATACATTATTATATTTTTTATTGACATTTTGAGGCTGAGTTGGGACTCGGGAGTCAGGACTTACTATTCAGGACATGATTCACTGTTATGTGTGATTTTACTATTGTAGCACTAGAAATGATATTAAACATCTTATATATTAGTTCTTTTATCATATTTATGTGTCTATGTATTTATTTTATGTTGTAGGTAGTTTAGATATTAAAAAAATTGAAAAAAAATGAATATTTTTGTACCAAACGATTTTTTCCCGATTATCACTGATTTTTTCCCGATTATAACAATTTTTTCCGATTTTTTCCCCGCGCCAAAATTATCCCGATAACAATTAGTGCAACATTGATAATAATCTCTGCAACATTGTCAAACATTTTAATGTATAACAACTCCTCCTCCTTCTTCTGCTCCTCTGCCTTCTTTTGTTGCTTGTTGCTCCTTGTATTGTTGTTGCTCCTTGCCTTATTGTTGCTACTTTGTTGCTTGTTGCTCCTTGCATTGTTGCTACTCCTTGCCTTGCTGTTGCTCCTTGTATTGTTGCTACTTTGTTGCTCATTTTCTTATTGTTCTTTGTGTTGCTCCTTTTCTTTCTACTCCTTTGCCATCATTGACAATATTGCCAACACCAAGTCCCTCCTCGACTCCTCTTGCTTAAGCGTTGCCCACATTTCATCCCAGTTTGGCAAAGTTGTCCTGCCAAGGATGCTCTAGACAAAGACTTGCCACTCCTCAGATACTGAATTTAGGGTCAGTCTTACCATCTTGGAACCTTGAGGTGTTGACCCCATAGCTGCCAACTTATCTCGAGTTTCCTAAAGCTTTGCAAGGAACATATTAATGCGGTCCCCCTTCTACATCTGCATAGACCTCATCTTTTGCTCTAAGTACATCTTTCACTGCTCGGAGGATCCTTGATACAGCGTCGACAATGCATCCCACATCTCCTTGGCAGTGTTTCTACCAGCGATGTGACAAACTATATGATCCTTTACTCCATCGAGGATCATTCTCTTTGTCTTCACCATTTCTCCCTTGTACTTCTTGAGCGGATCTGGATCTGCAGGCTCAGCTACCACATTGTCGACGTAGACTTTGAGAAAATGCTCATCCAGAAGGCATGGCATCCTTGCCTTCCAGATCACATAGTTGGATGCGCCATCCATTCGATACCATCTCTGCCAATCGAAAAAGTCGAATGATCTCCTCTCTCCTTTTGCTGCTCAACAAATGAGAATTCGAATTCCCTGGCTAGGAATTCTCTGAGGAAGAAGTTCCCTAAAGTGTCTCTCTTCTTCCTTCTGACGTCTTTCTGCCTAGTGACTGCTTGCAAAAAACTGCATCCCCTTAGACACCCCTCTTCACTGAAGCTTTTGTTGCGTTGCTCCTTCTGTCACTAACAGATTTCGATCTAGAAATCCTACCTCTTTGTCGACTCACTTAGAGAGAGATTTGCCATGAAAATCTAGCCCTCGTGGCCTGAACTGCGCAAACCCTCTAGGGATTCAAATTGTTGCCTCTGCAGGAATTTCGAACTCCCTTCCTCCTTCAACGTTGGGCTCTTTCGACATTGTTCTCTTGTTTCACCTACAGCTCTGATTCCATGTGAAAAGTTGGATGCCCAAATTTTTACTGCAGCAACTGATTAAGTTTCTCCTACTTGTTAATTTCTGAATAAAGTTACTATTTCCTACAGTAAATATTGAAACTAATACACTGCAGTCTACACCATTTAAATTATAAGCAGAAACAAGAAACTGAACAGGAAAGAGATAAAACACATCTACACGGTTATTTTCGGACAAATGTCCCTGGAAAAACCCAATGCGGGACAACCGGTGCAGCAGCTCTAAGGGTTTTATTATTATGCAGTAGTAATTTCTAAATACAATCTCTGGATGCCCTTCCTGACAATCCAGTTACAGAGAATATCACTGACAGAGAGATAAGTGAGGTTACCTCACTCTATCACTAGAAATTCTGGCTGATCCAGCCACTTAATGAACTTCCCCTGGCTGCCTCTGCGCAGTCACTGAGTCAACGCAGCATCACACCCTCTGGGGGCTGCATCACTCCTCCCGGCTAACCAAATTTCCTCTGAGATTCTAACTTCTGCTCTCCTGATCTCACACCACGACTTCCAGCTACAAAAATCGATCTCCTCAGCGAATTTTCAGACTTCCTCAAGGCTCTGTGTTGCCTCTGCGTCAACCTACGCTACCTTTGCGTTTGCGTCAGCCTCTCTGGTTCTGCGCTACCTCTACTGGATCTCTCTCTCTCTACCTCTACTGGATCTCTCTCTCTCTTCTCTACTGAGTATTCTCTGACCGGGAAAGATTTCCCTTTGGATACTATCCCTGCCCCTCACTGCAAAAGATCACTATCGAAAATCTCTCCGGCAGCTACTCTGCTTCAGAAAATCAAACTTTCGATCTCCCCTTTATGTGTCCTCCAAGTGACCCTCAAGCCTCTTCTTATATTTTTATGTTGGACAACCAAGGCCCCAGATTAACTTCTAATCAATGGCTTAGATCATTTTGGCTTGATCCTCGTATTCTTCTAGAAGTTACACCCACAATTTAGATTAATACCCATTAATTATTTTAATTTCCTAAGTTCAGACTTAAGGTCCCATTAAAAATAATTAATTATTTTAATAAAATTGTCTCCAGGCAGAATTTCCCAAAACGATTTCTAAGTATTGGAGAATGCATGTGTCTAAGCCTCCCTGCAGATTTTGAGACTTAGAGCACATACGATGATACCACAAATCAACAGTTCACATGCTAATGTTGCTCCATATCTCTTGTTAATTTGTTGATTTTAACACCTAATTTGTAGACTATTGCTACACAAACTATCAGGCCTAGTATATAGGCTAGAGCTAGAGAGCACAACAATAGTTTGGGGCAAAGGACCATTGTCACCACAACCTATGCCCCCTTCTCTTCTCAGATTTTCACCAACAAGAGGAGAATTAGTATCCTTCACTTGTGATTGATATGTCTACACTAGAGTTTAATGTGAGGCAAGGATGACTCATTCAATGGAAATTCGCAATTGAGGTGGAGCTTTGGGAGAAGCTAGGATGGCTTTCCATGAAAAACCCCTTGAAAGAGATACTATACAAGTCCTAGGATTGAGGTATTTGACGAGATAACGGTTCATCTTGTTGAAGAATCTAGGGCAAAGTAGTGTAGTGTGATTCTTCGTTACTTGATAACAATTTGTGGAGTAATTTTACTTTTCCTTATTATCGTATTCTTCTTCTTATTATTATTAGTTCATATGTGTGTACTTCATCAAACTGCTACTGAAACATAAGAACAAGAACACAAGATGTTGGCTCTCTGCCAGGGCCAAAACCTCTCTTCTCTTGAGAGAAAAACTTTAGTGAATTTATCTTATTGAAGCTTCTATTGATCAATGCCAAACCCAAGACCCCTGACTTAGAATATCCTGCAAGCACAAGTCAAGTCCTCTCCTCCTTTCTGCACTTTTTTCCTGACACCTCATCCTCCTTCTTTGATTCTTGTCTAGAGATAGACCTTCCTTGAGTGAGCCTTCTAGATGAGTTGTTCCTCTTCTCTCCCTTGCTCAAGTAGACTTCTTGAGTGAGATCCTTCTTGGTGTATGGGTGTATGACTGTATTGTTGTTCTGCTGCCCTAGTTTTCTTATGTGTCGAAGGTACCCTTAGTGAATTAGGGTCCTTCCACCTTTGCTAGAGAGATAGGCTCCTTCACTAGGCTTGGGAGTCCTTGTAGGTTTGATTTGTCACCCAGACAATGATGTGTCATGGATTGTTTACCAGCTGCAAACTTGTCCTCTTCTTTTCTGCACATGTGACCGTTTCTAGCCCTAGAAACAATCCTCTTCTTCCCTGGCCTTATTCCTTCTTCCTTCGTTTGTGAGGGTCTCTCCTTCACTCTTAGAGGGAGGCCTTGTAGACCTTAATTTCTAGCCCAAACAGTGATAAGCAATGGACTGATGTATTGTTGTTGTTATGGCCGCAGAGAGGCCTCCTTCCTTTGCACGTGTGGCTGTGTTTGACCCTAAAAACAACCTTCTAACCTTCGGTCTTGTCTTCCCTTTTCTCGTTGCCCTAGAGGCTCCTTTTCTTGTCACTTGATCACCCTTTTCCTTCCTTGATTTCTGTGCTAATTTCTAAGCTAAATTGTGTTCTCTTGGGGAGGTGAAATGACTCTTATATATAAGAGTCTACTCCTTTTAGGCCGACTTGAGGCCGACTAGATGACTTGAGGCTGACTTGACTTTTATGCTTCGGATTTCTTCTTTTTAGGATGTCATTGCTTGGAGAAGGCTTGTGACTTTGCTTGGAGGTATATACATACAAGGTATAACATGCCCTTAAGGTCTTCAACTTATTCTTTTCACTGTTTGACTCACTTATTGTACTTTAAATAGTGCTAGACCTATTTCAAAGAGCAAGAAACTCATCGACATATATTATAAAAATAATATTTATTTTCTTGAATAAATACAAATATCAAAAGTACATTTATGAAGACCGAACCTAGTTACATTTCCTTCAACACTCCCTCTGTAAGTAACCTGACACGGGAATTCGGGATTTGTCGGATACGGGGATTCGAGTGTCGGATTCAGACACGTTGACCCCCCAGAACATGACACATTCAGATACGTTATATATTATTTTATTAAATATATATATATATAAAAATTAGATATTTCTACACAAATTCTCATTAATGATACAAATTCATTGAATTCAAACATAGATCTTCATCTAGATGTAAGTTTTACTATTTACAAAGTAAGTTAGTAATATTATAGCATGCATAGTACATACAAAATTCAAATACATGTTACATAAATGATAAATCAATGAATCATAAATTCTAAATTCATAAATCATAAATCATAATACATATTCAATTCATCAATGATCCAATAGGAGAAAGATAAGATAGTAAGATAGAGACACTAACGTCTATAGTTTTCTCATTAAGTCATCAAAATCAAAATGTGTTACATAGGTAGTGCAATGCCAATGGCAAATAGAAATAGAAAATACAAAACAACTACAGGTATACAAGCCTCAAGACAGTAGGTAGCCCATGACTCATGAGTCATCAATCCTTACAGTCATCATCAGAATCAGCATCATTGTCCTCATCATCATGGTCACCACTGCTCTCCTCTGCATCTCCTCCTTCCCTGTATCCATAGTCGTCTTTGCATCTACTAGTGTGGAGGATGAGCCCTCTATAGTATCACCATCATCAAATCTAACAGGCTCTAGCACTGGATCATTGAGATCCATGTTGGCCAATGCCAACTCAACACTGTTGTTCAGACCCATATCATCAGGAAAGACATCCCACATATTTGTCTTTCCCTTCAACCACTCTTCCCTCTGCCTGTAAATAAGACAGTTGGTGTGCACATACACCATTGTCTCTACCCTCAACTGCTCAAGCCTGCTCTTCTTAACACTATACAAATTCCCATATGTGCTCCAATTCCACTCGCAACAAGAGGATGAAGTCACCTGAGAGGAGCCTCATGGCTAACTGTTGTAGAGGAGGGCTTGTTGCCCCATGATTTGCCCACCAAGAACAAGGCTTCTTGGTCCCCTTGTCTCTAATTACATCATACCCTGCAAATCAACCAGTGCCAGTGGAAAACTCTGCGAAGGCATCCTCCACCTCATCAAGCAATGCTCTATCCTGAAAAACCCGCCTGAAGGCATATTTCCTCCCTTGTGAGATTTCACCATCCATATGAGGAGGGAATCTGCGGGAAGGTGCACCATTCAGCCACTCATGGTTGTAGTATTTTGGGTTCAATGAGTGAGCCAAACAATGTAAAGATGTACAATTCTTGTCCCATCTGATGACAAGAATATCCTGTATAGTACCACAGAAGGCCTTTGGTGATGTCTCATACTTGGGGCACTCACTCTGTAGAATAATGCTCCTCACAGACTCAATCATGGAATCCCATCCCTCATAAACCTCTCCTAGGATGGGTTTGTCTGTATCTGCAAATTGAAACAAAGAAATGATAGGGTCCATGATTTGAATAATTAGATCTACCCTCTCCCACCAAGCATCATCTAGCACTAAGTCCTTCACTCTTTTAAAGGGTACTTGATTTGTCTTTCTCCAAAAAGACCAAAACTCTGAAATAACCATGGCCCCAAGAGCGGTCTTGACCTCCCTCAACCTCTTCAACATGATGAATGAAGAGGCAAACTGTGTATCAGCAATCTTCAACAATGATAGATTGTTGTACTCTTTGTAAATAGTGAGGGCATTTGTATGATTCTATACAAAGTTATGGATATGTCGTGCATCCTCAATCATGATACCAATCCAAAGCACATCAGAAGCAATGGATTTCAGTGCTAAGTTCAATGAATGGACGATGCAAGGTGTCCAAAACACTTGTGGATATTTAGCTTCCACAATCATGCCAACAACCTTGCAAACAGGTGCATTATCTGTAATGATTTGCACACAAGAATCAACACCTACATCTTCAATAACTTTAATAAACAACTCACCCATATATCATACATCCTTGTATTCTCCAAGTGTATCAACTGCTTTCAAGAAAACTGGACCATTCAAGGAAGACACCATGAAGTTGATGAGTGGGTTTCGTGCTAGATCTGTCCATCCATCATAAACAATGCTAACCCCAGATGTTGGCCATGATGTTTTAATAGGCTCCAGCATTTTTTGCACCTCTTTTTTTTCCTTCGTCAACAATGTGGTTCTAAGCTTCTCTGAACCAGGAGGCACATACCATGATGGACACCCATGAGTTAGAGCTCGACACATCTCAATAAATAGAGGTGAGCGTGCAACATTAAAGGATATGAAGTTTTTATAGAAAAAAAAGGCAATGGTGAGATCAAGCTCTTCCCGTTTCTTTTTTTGAAAAATCTTGTCCATTTGACCAAGTGAAATTGCCTTTTTTTTTGCTGCTTGTCCCCCAATAGAACTCTCAAATGGAAATTTGGAAGTGCTTTTCCTCAAAAATGGAAGGGGGTCATCATTCTTGCTTTTTTTCATTTTGCAGCCACATTTGCCATACCAACAATGAACTCTTTTTCCATTTCTTTCCTCTTTTGTAAAAGAACTTGTGTACAAACTCCAACTCCACAACCTGGTAAGTCCAACAAATGGACTTTCACACGAAAATATGTACTTGTGAAAGTACTATGGCAAAAGTTGCATCTCCAATTCACATTGCCTCCTCCCTTCCCCATGCTGCTTGGCCCATCCTCTCTTGTAACATATTTCCACAAGGGATATTTCTCAATGTTACCTTTAGGAGGAAGTCTTCCCTCAACATTACTTGCAGCAAACTCTGATGATATTGGGGGAGGAAGGGCATCTCCAATGGGGACACTCTTCCCCTTCCTTTGCCGCCTACCTGCTACCCTTGATTGAGCCATGAATACTGTAAAAAAATAAACAAAACATGCACAAATTTGTAAAATAAATGCATATACAAACTACTATAATACAAATGCAAAATAATAGAGAGGAAATGCACTTACCTATTGCTTGAATCTCCTTGAAAATGCTCCAAACCCATAGCTCCTTGCTCCAAACTCCTCACAGCAAACCCACAACTCAACTATTGCAAAAGAAATGACAGCAAATGATGAAAAAAAGAGTCATTTTCGCCCTTTATTGGCAGCGCGGTCCCACAATTCTAGATTCATGTCTGAATTTCGGGACACGATGTGTCCGATCAGGACACGATCCGGATTCGATCGTGTCCCAATCGGACACAACGTGTCACGAAATCTGGACACAATTTAGGTTGAATCGTACCAGATTCGGACACGTTGCCCTCTAAGAGCAAATCTAGTTTCAGAGCTCCCTCTTAACTAGGGAGGTATTCATATGATATTCCAAGGTATTTGGCTATTATCAATCTTGAGGAATTCACATAAGAGAAACCAAATTTGCAATCCATCTGTTATAGCATCATATCCATCAGCATTGTCATAGTGCAAGGCCTTGACTAACAACTCCATCTCTCTACGATATCATGAGCTACAATACTAGTGAGACCAGTGATTTATAGACACCTTCAACACTGTCTCTCAAGGTACATACCCACCCGGGTGTTCTCTGAGTATAACCTTTTAGGACTATTCTTATCTTGGGTTCCCAGCCCTCAAAGAATATCGGTCCTCTTGCCTACTCTTGTCTTGGATGCCCTACACATCCTCAAAGAGTATCAAATGCCAGATGATTACCTAATCCTCCCATTCTTTCTTCCCAAGTGAAGACAAGAATGTTGTGTCTTTCTTGTGTCTACATTTCCATTCATGGCCTTCATCTAGATTTACAGTTGTTAGTCCTGGTCTAGTGCATGACTCATGAAATGGAAAACACAATTGTCACTCCTTTGTAATTAGGGGTGATCCAACACACCCTCTTGATCAAGGACCTGTCAGAGCTCCCTCTTTACTAGGGACTCTTTCGTTCATCAGCAACTTCTTCTTCGAGTGTCCTTTAGCTGCTTGATCTTCTTCCTTTCTTTGATGTCATGAAGCCTTTGTTCGAACTTCTTCTAGGTAGGGCACCATCCATCGATCACTTTCCTTCTTGGGTTGTCATGTCTTGCTTCCTTAGTGGAAAGTGGATCTAATGTCATACATCAAGTTTTCTTGACATCTTGGTTGTTCCTTTGCCATCTTGTCCGGCTTCGGAATATTCTTCTCCTGGATGCTTCATTGTACTTGCTTGTTTACATGCTTTGACCTAGTAGCCCATTATGACTTCATCCTAATATTTCTTCAACATTGCTTTTTCTTTTGCTGGATGGCTTCTTCATCACGACATCTTTGTAAAGTAGAATCAGTTATCTGCATCTTTTATATCTCCAAGGCCTTCATAGGTGTCAAGGGTCCTTTCTTCCTTTATCAGAGTTGTCCTGCCTTCTTTCAGGAGATATCTTCAAAGTATCTTGTCAGATAGTGATTCTTGGTGATCATGGTGTTCTTCCACATGGTTGATCTCTTTCTTCATTTGCTTCTTATTAGATAGATAGGTCAACCATCTTATGCTTCATGTGAGAGCATTCCTTCATTGCTTGCTTCCTGGACTTGTCAACATTTCTTCTTGCTTCTTAGTCATCAATCTTATGCTCCTTATGTAAGCATATTCTTTTGTTGACCTTCATTGCAATGTAGCGCATGCCTTCGAGCATGTCTATGGTGAAAGAGATTCTTTCATACTTGATCATGTTATAGAACTATTCCTATGACTCAAAAATATATAAATGATAACATGAATAAACCTTTGATGTATACATACCTCAGCTTGATTCTCCTTTGATCATCTTCGCTTCATTTGGTTGTCCTTGGTGTGGCCCTTCTTGCTTCATCTTAGCTTGCCTGCATATCATCCTTTTCTTGAATCCCATGAATGGGGTTCCCAATGAAACATCTTCTTTGGTCCTATTGCCGCACAGATTATCACGACAACGCTCAGACCGGGCGCTGTCACCCTGATCCTCGATCTCTCCATTTAAGCCTGTCTCCCGCGGTTAAGTGGGGTAGACCCTATGGGATAATGGATGACCAACTGGGGACCAGTTGGGTTGGGAGACACGAGGGGCAACAAGCACTTAATTGATTTTATTAAGTTAATAGACCAGTGCCTTATGAAATAAATGATGAAACGATTATTTGTCGGATGCTGCAAAAATATGAAGTCATTAACAATCGTTTACCAACTCAAACAAAGCTTAACTTTTACCAAATGCTAGATAATCAATAAATGCTCAATGGATTAATGATACTGCAGCAATTAAAATTTTGAAAGATAAAGTGCTTTAAAAACCACGTAAAATGCTAACTAGAGATCACATTCATGTAGCTAATCTTCAAATGAACATTTAAGCATGTTTAACCACATAAAGAAATGATAATATTAATCCCACATCAAAATTTTAATCTCCGCAAAAAAGATACTTCGCAAACATGACAAATCCTTGAGCAAAGACTGAATCCGACAAAATATTTCCAAATTTTTTTGAAATATGACTAAAAGGAAACATATCTAAACAAAAATTTAAAACTAAATCTAAAACTAAAATCAAAATCTAATCAAAATTATGAAAATTGAATTTTTTATTATTTTTTTTTTATTTGAAATAAAACAAAATTAAAGTCCTAATCTAAGCTTAAACTAAAACTAAAAGGGACCTTTTATTTTTTTATTTATTTTTTTTTAAATACTAAAATTAAAAAGCTAAAGTCTAACTTAGTAAAATCAAAGTCTAATTAAATCTTGATTTAACAAAAATTATAAAATCCTAAACTCAAACCCAAAGCAAAGAATTGAAAAGGAAACTCTTTTTATTTTTATTTTTTTTATTTATGATTTTTTTAATTCTTTTATTTTTTATTTGATATAAAGTCAAAGTAAAAAATAAAATAAAATAAAAATAAGCTAACTCAAAACCCTAAATTCTGAGATTTAGGTATGATAAAAGCTAACATTAAAATCTTCTAAGCCTGAAGCTAAACTTCTATTCGATGAAACAAAAAATAAAACTATCCAAAACTAAAACCACACATGGAAAATCAGAACGTTCAACTCACGCATATAATTTTACTGCTTATCTATGCGTACGTGAGCCCGACGGCAGCAGGAGAGCCGAGCAAATGTGACTGCGTGAGGGCACTGCTGCCTGGACGGTGCAGATTTTGACAGCGAAAAAGAATGCGGGTGGTGGAGAAGACGCAGGTGGAACTGCGTGGATGGGGACTTCAGTTTTTATTTGCTGGTGCATGGAACGCGTGGGGATCAGGCGGAATGGAGAGATGCACACAGCGTTGAGGGCTAGAATGGCAGCGGGTGAATGAGAAGAGGGTTCGATGGGGATGATTGAAGACGTAGAGAGCAGCAATGTGAGTTGGAGCTGGATTCGGCAACGCTGATACATAGGTGTGCAAATCAGGAGCTCATATGGCAGCAGATGAATCTGACGGCAGCGTGAAGAATAAATGAATCGCAGGCTTGGTAGCAGCAGTTTGGCATGGAATGGAGACGCAGGTTGAAGAAGGGATTCAAAAAGAATGTTGCTGCGTGGAGGAAGAATGAGCTGTTAACAAAGGATTAACGCTTTGACAGCAGCGAGATGGGTATGGCGATGATGAGGCTGAGATCTATGGAGAGCAGAATAATTTGAGATCTTCTGGCTCAAATTTATCAATGAAATCCCTGCAGATTCTTCTTCAGATAAAAATCTGAACACCCTGGATTGCAGAAATAACACCCCTGCAAGAGATTGTTTTGATGCGATATCAAGGAACTGATCAAATCCTTGGACAGTAAAACAGCTTAGATAAACCTCATAAATCTTCAAAAACCCTGCAACCTGTAATGGAAAAACAAACACCCAAAAATAATATGTGCAGAAAAAAAACTAAAACCCTAAATCAGCTAAACGATTACAACATTTATAACTTTTCGACTCTTAAACAGCCAGATTTATCAATAATCAACAGTAATATTTTCAAAATTTCAGATTTACTATGAGATACTTTAGAAAAACTCTCATGCATTCATAAAATAAAATTAAATGATAAACCCAGGATCGAAATTGGCTGGGCTCTGCAAGAGAATGCTTTGTGGGAGTTGGTTGGTTCAGCCGAGAACTTCCCCAAACGCCCACTGATTTTCTCAATAAGGGTTTCCTGCACAGCTCGCTTCAACCATCAATAAAGAGAGAAAAACAGTACTAGATCCCAGATGCAATGGAGATACCTGCCATTATTTTAGAAATCCTAATACCATTCAAACCCTAGTAAGTGAACAAGATACCTGTGTTCAACAATACTCTACATCAAGCTATTACTAATGGCTGGAAATAAAATTATGCAGAAAATAAAACAGCTCACAGCACTCCAGGAGAGTAACACCAGCAAGATTTCAACCCCAAAGTCTTTCTTTATTTGCACCAGAAAAAGTTTACAAGAGAGCTTTCTTCAGCACAAGACTCACAGATCGAATGATCTCAAATGACCCCTAGCACCCTATTTAAAGGAAAAATTCCCAACGGCTAGTTCGAGTGATCCATGTCAAAATGATCTCGACCGTCGATGAGGATCAAAATATCTCTTAATCTCATCCGTCAAATTTTTAATGCATTAAAAAATTGAAATTCTGCATTTATTTACTCAAAAATATTATTATTTTATTATTTTTAAGTTTTTATTTTATTTTATTATTTTTTATTTATTTTATTTTATTTTATTTTATTATTTATTACTATTATTTTTATTATTATTATTATTATTATTATTATTATTTTTTACTTATATCTTTTATATATATATTGTTTTTTATTGTTTTTTATCTTTTCAATTTTTTTAATTTTTAATTTTTATTTATTTTTAAATGGATCCTCGAACTTAGCCTTTGGAAAAATCACCTAGGACCTAGGACTTAGGACTTATGAGGGGATTAAAACATTTTCTAACCCTCAAGACACTTTACATCATGACTTTTACAATTTTACATCTAAAGGGGGAAAACCCATTTGACATAGACCCTCATAGACCACCCAGTTCTGCGACACAACCATAATCTAGCAGATCAACGCACTAGGATTCCCCTAAGATTCTAATGACAAAATTCGTTCCGGCTTTGGGGTTAGGCTGAAGGAAAACTCTACCAATCATGGATCGGTGAGACAAAAAACCTTCCGAAATGTAGATTATCACTAGAAAATTAGGTCTACCTAGGCAATTTACATACATGACTCATATCTGCTAAGAGTATTTACAATTCACACATGCAGACTAGGTTTACAACATAATATGATCAAGTCGACGATGACTGTCGAATGGCACGGACATGTCAATCAAGCGCTATCCCTTTTGCGAAGAAAAGGGGGTGTACTTGCTATGGGAAGTTGACACGTAGTGGTCAACAGGTCCATGAACCTTCTTTTAAAGATTCCATCATAGGATCCTAAAGATCCTTACCTTGCAAACATTTCTTTTCTTTTGATGATGGAGGTCTTCTAAGATTCCTTTTTATGATCAATTTTCTTTAATCGTGGATGAGGTCCTATACTAGGTATGCTTCTTCTACATGAATATCTTGAGCTCTATCTGTCATGCTCCTATATTCTAGAAGATATTTCTACTCATGCATTTTGTTCTTATCATAAATGCTATATCTTCATGAGGTATCTAGAACTCTATGTACGTCATGCTTCTAGATTCTAGAGGATGTTTTTAGCCATACAATTTTAATCTATTCCTGCATACTCCTGTCCTACTCAAAACTTTGAAAGAAGTCTAGAAGTAAAGAGTTTGACCTAGACATAATAGAGATCCAGAGGATGTTCCTTCTTTTGCTTCTTTCCTTCTTCTTTCACCTCTTGAGTTATGTGAGCTTCTTCCCACTTTATTTTGTTGTCGTTGTCCTTCTTAAGCTTAGGACAATTCCTTTTGTAGTGTCCATATTCTTGGCATCCAAAACATTGAATTTGGACATGTCTTTGTTGTTTGTTCTTCCTTGACCAAATTTGCCAAATTTACCCTTTCTCTTGGCCATGCTAGCAAATGCTTGCTCCTTTGATCCCAGACCTTCCTTTGCCTTAAGTCCGGTTTCCTCTGTTCTGCATAGAGACCACATTTCACTGAGAGTGGTTGCTTCCTTCTTGGCATATATGCTTGATGTGAAGTTTCCCCACTCCTCAGGTAGAGCATTGAGTACTATAGTTGTCATCTCTCTGCCAGACATGACTTCCCCAAGCTCTTGAAGTTGATCTCTCATTTCAAAGATTTTCATGAAGTAGGGAGCTATTCCTTCCTTTGTTATCTTCATCTTGTATAATTCATTCCTTAGAGATATTACTTCTCCGGTTGTGGATACCGTGAATACTCTACTAGCTTATCATAAATTTCTTTTGATGTCTCAAACTTGGAGATAGGGAATGAGAGAGTTTTTGATTGATTCTATCAGAAGTTAGAACCCTTTGAGCTCTTGTCTCACCCTTATTGTACTTGGCTAAGGCTTGAGTTTGTTCCTTAGCAGGAATAGAGATATTCCCTTTGACATGTTCTAGGAGTTCTTTCTCCTTGAGAAGTAGATCAGTCCTCTTCTTCCATGCAAGAAAGTTATTGGTACCTACCAATTTATTGCTTTCCTTGCAAAAAGACATTGATGTATATTCAGAAGGGGACATGTACTTACTTGATAGATTTTTGAGACGTGATAGCTTTGCTTCCTCCTTGAAGACTTGATGGCTTGCCTTCCTGGGATCTTGATGTTCTTCAAGTTGCCTTCTCCAAGTGAACTTGCTTGATGATGAGATTTGCTTGAAGACTTGTAGCTTGATGTAGGTCCTGGTTCAATCTGCTCTTCTTTGTAGGTGCCTTTATGTAAGGCTCTTTCTCTAGCTTTGTAGACCTCCTTGATGAATGATGGATTGTAGACCCTTCTTGTCCTTAAAGTGATTGAGACTTCTAGGCTTGATGCTTCACCTTTGTAAATGCTTCTCCTTGAAGAGTGTTCTTGAGTTGTCCTTTCCTTGATGTGTCACGTTAGCTCTGATACCATGTTGAAGAATCGAGGACAAAGTAATGTAGTGTGATTCTTGGTTACTTCATAACAATTTGTGTAGTATTTTTACTTTTCCTTATTAGCTTATTCTTCTTCTTCTTATTATTAGTGCATATGTGTGTACTTCATCAAACTGCTACCAAAACATAAGAACAAGAACACAAGATGTTGGCTCTCTGCTAGGGCCAAAACCTCTCTTCTCTTGAGAGGAAAACCCTTTAGTGAATTTCTCTTATTGAAGATTCTATTGATCAATGTCAAACCCTAGACCCCTAACTTAGAATATCCTCCAAGAACAAGTCAAGTCCTCTCCTCCTTTCTGCACTTTGTTTCTCGACATTTCGTCCTCCTTCTTTGATTCTTGTCTAGAGATAGACCTTCCTTGAGTGAGCCTTCTAGATGAGGTGTTCCTCTTCTCTCCCTTGCTCAAGTAGACTTCTTGAGTGAGATTCTTCTTGGTGTATGGGCATATGACTGTATTGTTGTTCTGCTGCCCTAGTTTTCTTATGTGTGGAAGGTACCCTTAGTGAATTAGTGTCCTTCCACCTTTGCTAGAGGGATAGACTCCTTCACTAAGCTTGGGAATCCTTGTAGGTTTGATTTCTCACCCAAACAATGATGTGTCATGCACTGTTTACTAGCTGCAGACTTGTCCTCTTCTTTTCCGCATGTGTGACTGTTTCTAGCTGTTAAAATTGGCAACTAGGGCCAAACTCTATGTGGGTCATCTTATTTATGGCCACTGATATTTGTCTTGGATCCCTCTCATCGAGAGGTGTAGAATTGATCTAAAGATGATCTGATTCCGATAAATATTCATGGAGTTATGAATTTATTTGTGTTATAAGACAATTTGTCAAGGTCGGCCAGCAACCAAATAAACCCCACATGTGCTCAACGTTTTGGTATAAAAGGAGATGACTTGAGAGTCATTTCACACAAAATTCACTCTTGATTTCTATCCACTTGTTCTGGGTTTTAGTGTGAGAGAAATCTAGGAGGAAGTAGCCCTAAGATGCAGGAGGGAAGGAGGCCTACACGCTACCCTCTATAAGCCCTAGACACAGTCCTAGATGATCTACACAATCCTAAGGAGGATGCCCTAACACTGTCCTAACCTAGAGGACACAGTCATGAAGAGATGCCCTATCCTCCACGCTGTCTCAAGGGTAACCTAGCCGCAGTCAAGAAAAGGATATACGCTGCCCAAATAGATCCTAGCTGTAGCAAAGTCATGGGTCTTTTGGAGGACCGAGCTGTTGTTAGGAGGGCTGAGGAGCTAGGCTATAAGGCCGCAATACAAGGTCTACTTCAGCAAAGGAGAGGGGACGATAAGTCAAATTGTTGACATCTGTTGTAAATGTACTATCTCTCTCTCTCTGTTGACCTATTGAAGAACATATAAGAAGAATTGATCAAGGGTTTGCCCACATTGGGATTTGTCCTCGCACCACATCTTGTGTCCTCTTGTCTTGGCTTGTCTTCTGCGATCTATGTTTATGTTCTATCTGCAGTTTACTTTAATGCTGATGTGATTGCTAATCTAGAAAAGATATTGAGCTAACTGTGAAAATTGAAATAAATTGCTCTAAGCATAGAACATACCTAAAATTAACACTAGCCCTAGAAACAATTCTCTTCTTCCTTGACCTTGTATTCCTTCTTCCTTCGTTTATGAGGGTCTCTCCTTCGCTCTTAGAGGGAGGCCTTGTAGACCTTAATTTCTAGCCCAAACAATGATAAGTATTGGACTGATGTATCGCTGCTATTATGGCGCAGAGAGGACTCCTTCCTTCGCACGTGTGGCTGTGTTTGACCTTAAAAATAGCCTTCTAACCTTCGGTCTTGTCTTCCCTTTCCTCAATGCACTAGAGGCTCCTTTTCTTGTCACTTGATCACCCTTTTCCTTCCTTGTTTTCTGCACTAATTTCAGAGCTAAATTGCATTCTCTTGGGGAGGTGAAATGACTCTTATATATAGGAATCTACTCCTTTTAGGCCGACTTGAGGCCGACTTGACTAATATGCTTCGGGTTTCTTCTTTTTAGGATGTCGTTACTTGGAGAAGGCTTGTGACTTTGCTTGGAGGTATATACATACAAGGTATAACATGCCCTTAAGGTCTTCAACTTATTCTTTTGACTATTTGACTCACCTATAGGACTTTAAATAGTGCTAGACCTATTTCAGTGAGCAAGAAACTCATTGACATATATTATAAAAACAATATTTCTTTTCTTAATAAATACAAATATCAAAAGTACATTTATGAAGACCGAACCTACTTACATTTCCTTCAACACATCCAAGGTCAAGATCATTAAGAGAAAAGGTTTCAAATCATATGATACTAATGTACAAACCTTCAACGGTTCATCCAAGGTCAAGATTGTCAAGAGAAAAGGTTTAAAATCATATGATACTAATGTACAAAGTTCAAACCTTCAAGAAATCCCTAAGTTGAAGGGCAACTTCAAGGGTTCCCACTTGGTACAATCACTATGGCATCAAATAAAATGAAATTTCACTGTTGGAATTCATCCAAAACTTGAGGATACTTAGAGGAGATTCTAGGGAACAATCCTATCCAAATAGAATTCAAAATGCACTCTCCTAGAGGATTTCACACCAAGCCCTAGAGAGGCTCCCTTAGCCTTGAGGGATGAGGAAAAAGAGAGAGAAGAAGGTCAATAAAGAGAGCTTTGTCAATGAGAAGGTGATCACAAAGGATTTCAAGACCAGTGCTTTCCTATTGGAAAAAATGGAGTCAATAATTACTCAGATTGATGATTTCACTCTTCAAGGAGACCTAATGCAGCGTTGCTAACCCTAGAGGACACAGCTTCACAACCATAAAAGAATTTTATACTTCATTGTCAATATTTGATGGAGTTTCAAGGTTGCAATATAGAAGACTAACCCCTAGGAACATTCATTCATCATTGTCCATGAGTAATGAATGCAATACTTCCAAAGATTTTAATGTTCTCATAATTTTGCATTAGTTGGGGCACATTGAAAATCATGAAATCACATTCCATAGATTAGACATAAATAAATGTAAAATATAACATCAAAATCTACTTACAAGACAATGCAAATATACTCTTCATCAACATTGCAAAAAGAAGCTCCAAGAAAAGATAACGAAATTTTCAAATGTCAAAGTGCATCCAAACATCCAAAAATTCGTCCAAAATTGCAGGTCCGAGTTTCTCAAGAAGAAAGATACAAATCCAAGTAATGATGAAATACAAATGAGGCTCACCTTTATTTATATGAACATATACAAGTTTGAATTAGCCTAATGAGCCCCTAAATTTACTTTAATGTGCAAAATAACAATAACTTTGGTGACAAGCCCACCAAATAGCTCAAATGTGTAAAATAAGCCTTCCTAATGAGGCTGAAATGATAAAATAATGGTGCAAAGGGTCGTTGGAAGGCCAAGATGAGTCCTCAATGTGCCATGATGAAGGGGAGGGCTCCATAAATGATGATCAAGGGGGTGGCCCCTTGATTTCCAAGAAAAACATCCTGTGGTGCTCCCAAGTGGTTGTGGGGCACAAGCAATGGTCTCATGGGCTCCAAATGGCTCCACAACAAGTCGATGCTCCATTAGTGACAGCTAGAAGATGACACGTGCCCTCCCATGTCTCTCCAGAAAAGACAAAACCTCATCTGGGCTCTAAATCAATTGCCAAGTTTCGAGTGTCAATGTGTTGCCGACCAGGCAACCTAATCCAAGTGCATCATTATCTTTGTATGGTTGGGGCGCAAATAAGCAATATGTGGTACTAAAGAGGCCCATGGTGTGGCAATCAATGCTCTGCTATGGTGGAGGCCTATGGCTCACAACGCTCACCCTACAAGTGCCATTATGACCCTCTAGAGGGCTTAGACCCTGTATAGGGAGACCAAGATGAAAACCCAGCTGCAATACTGTATAAGATCCAATGTGTATCCTCACCTTCCATTACAATAATTCATTAGTGCAATTGAGTAAATAAGCTTGCTAATCAAAGGCAAAAGTGGACACTTCATAATGGCATGTCCTTCCAAAGGGGTTTTAAAATGTACAGGTGCTACCTTACTTGTCAAAAGAGGTTAATGAAGGACCCTATTAAGTGTTTTCAACCTCTAGGGGGGTGATAGGTCCATGGTACATCCATCAAATGGTAGGGGTGATGTGAAATAACGATGGAATAGAGTGGGGGCAAGAGGGAAGGCTCCAAGCCACATGCCATGGTACAAGGATAGCTATAATGAAGGAGGCCGACACCTTGGGTATATGAATGTAGGAGCCACACCTTCAGTATATGAATCTAGGAGGGAGCAATCGTGGTACATGAGTTACCACGACCTTTGTTTTTCCACCCCTCTTTATATATCTTTTTCCTTTTATTGATTTTTCTTCCCTTTACTGCTCGAGGCTCTAGGGGGTGAGAGCATGATGTCTATGATGTAGCAGTGATTACCCCCTCCAGGTTGGGAAGTTCGTCACCCACTAGGGGTTGGGACAATCATGGCTTCCTTGGTGATGCAGGGGGCACTTCTAGGGGCCCTAGGAACCAGGGTGATGGCCATGGTGATAGGGGATAGAGCTCATGTTTGGCTTTTGCCCAAATGCTAAATTTTTATGTCTCAACCATCTTTTGCATTTGTGGTACATTTCCTGTTGTAAGTTGCCAAATTATGCTTTTACCTTTTCTTTTCGCTGCATCAACTCTAAGCATGACCCAAGGTGTGGACAAGAGGACGGGGTGGCTAACACCTTGTGGACCCAATGGAAAAATCTAGACCTAGATGGGGAAAGATGTGAAAGGGGTTATAATGAGCAGAGGGGAGTGAGATATATGGTGTCACGAAGGGGGACCACGCAACCAAAATCAGGGATTTCCATGTGGTGCCACTCCTCAAGCTAATAACTCATAGACGAGATCCCACAGGACTAGGATCCAAGATTGACCCCCAAGATGAGGTAAGGGAACAAGAGTATAGTGATAGCCCATTCTTTCCACTGAATCCCCCTACTAATCCATGTCCAAATGTGCTTAACAAAAGCAAGCATAATCACCCAATTACATAATGAAAATTCATACCTTCGAGGTTGGAAGGCCCACCTTCAAACATACGATCATAACAGATAAGCGAGGGCACAATGCTTGGCTCAGGTGGCAAAGAATAATGGCACATTGAGATATCTGGTGGTTCCAAGGGGCTATTGGCTGCCAACTGAAGACAAATCTAGGAGAAAATTTCTCCTATAGTTGTCACCCACTGGTGGTGGATAACACAACCATCTTTTAACATCATTTAAGCTCCATTTCATTGGTTTATGCAAGTATTTTATTTCCTAAATTGTGAATAAGTATATTTCTTTAAAACAGTTTGCAACACTTCACATTTGGAATATTTTTTTTTACTTGCAAAACACATCTTTGCATCACCATTTGCACTTCTAAAACTAACCTCCAAGCATAAGCTTGGTCGGTAGAAATCTTAGGATACTTCGCTAATTTTCATTCAATTTGATAAGTTTGAGTCTTGAACAAAGGTTAAAATGTATGACCTTGCAATTCTCTTCTGTGGCTTTGTCCTGTTGTAGAAACGAAGGCATGTGAATTCCCTGAAGAACTAGGTGGGTATCGTTAACGATGAACTAGTGCCTCCTCGACATAGCTTTCTTGCAATTCACCTCACTCTTTACCAAACTTTGAGAAATTGAGGGGGAGTCAAATCTAGAATAGGCATTAATTAAAATCAACCAAGAACACATTTGGCACACAAGCACCACAACACATTTTGTAAGTCTCTTATTTGCGTGCATTTGAAAGTTAGCATCTTATTGAATTATTAGAAATCCTTCTCAAGTACATGAAATAGATTTACAAAACATTTACATCCTCTTCACTTGCAAGCACTTTGGATTTACTTTTGTACTTTACTCATGCTCATTTGATCAAGTTTAACGCTTTACATCATTGTTGTATTTGAGCAATATTTCATTGTCAAGTACAGGTAAATTTTATTTGCAAGCTTTCCAAAATTGTTTAAGTGCTTTCCCTTTCAAGATTTGTATCATCATATTGTGGTTTTGGTTTGATTCACTAACATTTCTTTTGCAGCGTCCCTTCCATGTAATCTTGTTGTAGCTTGAAGAATATTTTCCATTTATAGAAAGTATCTTTATCTTGAAAAATACATTTCATTTCTTGCAAGAGTTTATTTGGCACTGGTCTACTTACATTTCCTTACAGAATATTTATATTGTTGAATCGTATTGGTTTACTCAAATTTTGATGTTAATGCTCATGTTTACTTGTACTTGCTAAATTCTTCATTTCATTGCTTCAAGTTACATATCTCAATTTGTTGAATGGTTGATGCTCTAACTCATCTACTAATAATCTCCTAGAACTTGTTAGTTTAACAAGCTTCCTTTAGAAAACATCCTTAGGGTCCACCCCCATGGCTTTAGCTAGGAGAGAGCCTAGACGAAGAAAGTTGGGATTAGGTGACAACCCCTTCTCTGAGCTTTGCCAACAAGGCCACACCTAGTGGGGTTGAGAATTTTTCCCACGTTAACTTAGCTGTGTAAGTGAGGCGGCAACAGGACCCATATGGGGAGAATGTGAAAAGCGTTTGTAAGGAGTGGAGGGAAGTGATATATGCGGTATCGAGAAGTGGGACCACAAAACTAAAATCAGAGCTTCCCATGTAGCGTCTCTCCTAAAGCTAATGGCCAATAAATGAGATACCACAGGACTAGGATATAAGATTAACCCACAAAGATGAGGCAAGGAAACAAGAGTACAACCAAAACCCTTTCTTTCCACCGAATCCCCCCACTAATCCATGCCTAGATGAGCCCAAGAAAACAAGCATAAACACCTAATTACTGAAAATTTCATTTATCACAACAAATGGAAATTATTTTCCTAATTGTTAATTTATTTAACAATTTATCTGCTACGACAAATATCAAATAATTCACGCTGTGATTTTCACTAATAAACTATGGAAGAAAATAGCACTGGAAACTAAGAAATGTTAGCACACACACATAAAATATGACAATTATTTTTGGACAGATACCCCCAGAAAAACACAACTTGGGAAAACCGGTGTAGTAGCTGAGGGTTTTTATTATTATGCAGCAATGAGAGAAAATATGAGTACAACTGGATGTCAAATCTGGAAATCCTACAAAGAAAAACACTGGCAAAAATATTGTGAGGAATTTTCCTCACCCCACAAGTAATCCTAGCTAAATCAAGCCAATCAAATTGCCTTCCCAACTGCCTCTGTGTGGGCCTTGCGTCAGCCTCTGGCTAGGAACTGCCTCTGATCTGCTTCTGACTGATTGTTTCTGGACTAGAGTTCTCTAGCTTGGTTCTCTGGAAATTCTTCTGGCCACTAGCTCCTGAAATGACCCTTCCTGCAGCTAAATTGAAATGCGCTCTAGAGGCTCCTGCGCAGCGCTTGCATCAACCTCACTATATCTATCTCTACCTCTGCAATGCACTCTTCAGATCTAGAAAAACTTTCCTCCAGACTCACTGTCTCTGCCCCTCACAGTTTTTGCTTCCCCTCTAAAGCTCGAACTCTTCCGGCAACTAACTACTGCTACTTTGTAAAATCGAACTCCACAAGTGTCTCCAATGTGTTCTCCATCTACCCACCGACTTCTTCTTATAATCCTCTATTGGAGCACCAACGGCCAAGATTAGAACTTAATCAAGGGCCCAGATTAATTCCCTGTCGATCTATGTGAGTTTCTAGAGAATTCTCACCTTATCTTAATTAATACTGATTAATTAACCATATTCCCTAAGTTTAGACTTAGGAAATATTTAAAAATTGGCTAATAATCTAATTGAGCCATCTCTAGGAGGAATTTGCAAAAACGATTGCTGGGTTTTGGAGATTAATTCTCTGTCGATCTATATGAGTTTATAGAGAATTCTAACCTTATCTCAATTAATACTGATTAATTAACCACTTTCCCTAAGTTTAGACTTAGGAAATATTTAAAAATTGGCTAGTAATCTAATTGAGCCATCTTTAGGTGGAATTTCCAAAAAAAAAATTGGGTTTTGGAGACCTCATGTGTTTTAGCCTCTCCACAGAGTTTCGAGACTAGAACACCTCCGATGCTACAAAAGCTAACACTCCCTCTTAGCGAGGAAGGTGTTCTAGTGTTGCACCACTGATGCTACAACACCCTGTCTCTATATCACCCCTCTATCACAATGTTGATGTTTGGCCACTGCCCACCAACCACTGCACAACTCTAATGTTGCACCTATGTTGCTTCTGACACTGCCATATTGCTGCCAACTCTACATCTACACTACAACTCCCTCTCATTTGTTACAACTGCAACTAAGAAGCATCCAAAATATTGAATCAACTATGTTCAGTATGATGCATCTGTCTCTTGAGCATCTAACTGCTACTAACCACTGCACTGTCCACCAAGGAATTTGCACTGTTGTTGACTCTGCAGTGCCACTCTGCACTGCTGCCAACTCTGTACTGTGCTCCCTAGCACCTGACTGATACTAGTCTGCAACTATCACTTTGGAATTTGACTGCATCTCTAACACGAATCCATCCCGCTACTAAGTATCGTGGGTCCCCGTAGCTAGGTGATGATCCATGAGGTGGACTCCTCAATGGATCCTGCCCAATATTTGCAATCTCTGGGACTACAACTCCAAGTTGCCCCACCTCTCTCCTGGAGGTATGGATGCAAACATGGCAAACTCTTCCTCTAGCCTGGAGGACAGCTTGTCAATCTTCGTGGACGCTACTGCCTGGTCCTGCTTGTCCCGCTTGTCCTTCTTTCTGAGAGGACACTGCGTGCTGTAGTGACCGAACTCACCACACCTTAAGCATTTGACCTTTGTCAGGTCCTTCTTCTTCTTCTTCTTCTGCTCCCCCCACCCCTGACTATGACCCTTAGATGTTAGGGCCATTGTCTCCTCATCACTTTTCGGTCCATTGTTGCTACTTCCGCTGACGATACACTTCAATAGAACCCTCCTCAACTCCTCCTATTGTAGATCAAACCACATTCTATCCCACTTTAGCAAGGTCTCTTTGCCCAAGATACTTTGGAGAAATACCTGCCAATCCTCTAAGACATTATTCAGTTCCAATCATACAAGCTCTGTGGGTTGGGGTGCCTCCCCAACGGCTGACAGTTGATCTCGGACTTCCTAAATCCAAGTGAGAAAGGCATCTGTGCTCTCGCTCTTTTGCGTCTCGGTACTCCTCAACTTCTCCTAGAGAAACATCTTATGCTGCTCGGAAGAACTCTAAAACAACTTAGACAAAGCATCCCACATCTCCTTGGTCATTCCCTTGTCTACCACATGTGAGACCAAATGATCTGGGACACAATCCAAAATCATCCCCTTTGCCTTCACCATTTCCCTCCTATACTCCTTCTATTGATTAAGGTCCTGGGGAACTACTACTACATTCTCCACACAGGCTTTCAAGCCATATTGATCTAGAAGGAAGGACATCCTAGCCTTCCAAATGACATAGATGGAGGCTCCCTCCAACCTATCCTGATCTCTAAGCCCTGCTATGGCCAACTTTGAATCTGTCGAAAAATCCCTCTTTCCCTCTGCTTGGCTGTTGGATCTGCTATACGCACTCCCTTATGGAGTGAGGAAATTTGCACTCAGCTACTGCTAATCTGCTTGGAAAAAATCAAACTTCTGAAAATCGAAGTGCCCTGAGAGAAATTTTCCCTCTACTGTGTGTGCTTTCCTCTTCCACCCGACGTTGGTTTTGTTGTCGCAAAACTCTCTTTGTCCAACCAAGGAATCTGCTCAACGAAAATCCCAGTTGCAGTTTCTCCCTCTGACTACTGGAATCACTATTCTGGACAAATCGATTTTCTGCCAACCTGCAACTGAAAATCGAACCCTTTCCCCAGCAATTCGTACTGCCTATCTAGGTACTGCACAGACTCTGAGAATTTTGACCTACTACTCCCTTTGAACAACGAAATTCCCTTCTCCACTTCTAAGCTTCCCGACTGATCACTCACGCTCTAATACCATGTGAAAATTTCATCTATCACAGCGACTGGAAATTATTTTCCTAATTGTCAATTTATTTAACAATTTATCTGCTACGACAAATATCAAATAATTCACACTATGATTTTCACCAATAAATTGCAAAAGAAAATAGCATTGGAAACTGGGAAATGCTAGCACACTCACATAAAATATGACAGTTATTTTTGGACAAATGTCCCCGGAAAAACCAACTTGGGAAAACTGGTGCAGCAGCTCAGGGTTTTTATTATTATGCACCAGTGAGAGAAAATCTGAGTACAATTGTATGTCGAATCTAGCAATCCAATAGAGAAAAAAACTAGCAAAAATATTGTGAGGAATTTTCCTCACCCCACAAGCAATCTTGGCTCAATCAAGCCAATCAAACTGGGTTCTCAACTACCTCTACGTGGGCCCTGCGTCAACCTCTGCGCAAGCCTGAAATTCATTGGCTAGGAACTGCCTCTGATCTGCTTCTGACTGATTGTCGTTGGTCTGGAATCCTTTGGCTTGGCTCTCTGGAAATTCTTCTGCCCACTAGCTCCTGAAATGACCCTTCCTCCAGCTAAATCGAAAAGCCCTCTAGAGGCTCCTACGCTGCTCTTAAGTCAACCTAACTGTAGCTATCTCTGCCTCTCTGCAATGCACTCTCCAGATCTGGAAAAACTTTCCTCTGGACTCACTGTCTCTGCCCCTCACTGTTTTTGCTTCCCTTATGAAGCTTGAACTCTTCCGGCAACTGACTGCTGCCACTCTGGAAAATCAAACTCCACAAGTGTCTCCAGTGTGTTCTCCATCTACCTATTGACTTCTTCTTAGAGCCCCAATGGCCAAGATTAGAACTTAATCAAGGGCTCAGATTAATTCCCTATCAATCTGCGTGAATTTCTAGAGAATTCTCACCTTATGTCAATTAATGTTGATTAATTAACCATATTCCCTTAGTTTAGGCTTAGGAACTATTTAAAAATCGGCTAATAATATAATTAGCCATCTCTAGGTGGAATTTCCAAAAACGATTTATGGGTTTTGGAGATCTCATGTGTTTTAGCCTCTCCACAAAGTTTTGAGACTAGAACACCTTCTATGCTACAAAAACTAACAATTACATAACAAAAAATCATACCTTCGGGGTTGGATGGCCCACCTTCAAACATACGATCATGACAGATGAGCGAGGACACACAATGGCTGGCTCAAGTGGCAAAGAATAGTAGCATATTGAGCTATCAGTTTGTTGTAAGGGGTTGTTGGATACCAACTAAAGACAAATCTAAGAGAAAAACTCTCCTATAGAGGTCACCCACAGGTGGTGGGTAACATCTGGCTCCAACTAGGACATGAGCTCTCAGCAGAGTGCACGAATGTACTCAAACGGGGGGGTCATGAGAACACTAGAAATCTCCTAGGAATATAGACATGTTACCTTCACATCATAGACAAAGTAGACAGGGCAGCATGTTTTGATGGCGTCCTTTGATCGCCCATACTTTTGTTAATTCATAAAATCAATAGGAAACAAAATTTACTTCAAAATGCAAATTTAATCTAAATGCACCTATTCTAGCATGAAAACATAAGATGATATTAGATTCTAATGCAAAAGTCAATATGCAATGCATCCTACTCTAACATGCATGGCTACATTATGCGAATGCTAAGTGTAATCATATAGCCAATGCAACCAACATATCATGAGATCAATATAAAAATGCTTGCCCCTATGATTATTCATGCAATAGTTCCAAGAGCAAGGATAGGGGCAATCATACAGAGGGTCACAAGGGTGGGAAGTGAGAAAATAAGGTGACAACATATGGAAGATCATGGGTGAAGATGGAAGAAAGGGATGCAACCTACTCCATTGGATCCTCTCTTTCAGCCAAAAGATAGAGATATCGACCATTAAGCTCATAAATTTTTGATGAATGACAACCTCATGCATATCATCCTCGTCATGGTCCATTATAATGATGTCATGTTTCATGGTTACTACAAGGTCATGATTGAAAGGAAAGGGGAACTACTGATACAAAGGGTTATACCAAGGTGATTGCTTAATAGAATGATTGTACTTAAGACAGACAATCACTGCGTGCACATTATCTTTAGAAATGATATTTCTAATGAATTGTTTTTCCTCAAGACCATCCTCCAAAGGGGGAAAAGGCCCATAATCATCAGAGATCACATGAAAAGGGATGAGGGAATGGTTCACAGATGGCTCAAATAAATTCCCAGGATCGTAAGGAAGGTAGGGCAAGGAAAAGCCCCTATTGGTGTCATCATCGATGTCATAGATAGAGTCTTCATCATAAGGATGACCACCAACCTCCCATTTCTCTTTTTCAACATATCAATAGTCACCAATATCATCATCTAAGGGTCTGGTTGGAGCATCCTTCTCAATGTCTTTGTCATGCACAATGAGAGGGAAAACACCCTAAGTAAGATCAACATCCTCCTCACTCACTTCATGTGAATCAAGCAGGAAAGGTGTTTCTTGGATTTCTTCTTCTTTATTACCTCTAGTGCAAATCTCCTCTTGATGATCCGGAAAGGGGGCTTCCTCTTCCTTATTTTCTGAAGCACTATGAGGACCACTTTCCCCATCTTGGTTGCCATCCCACCTTTTTGGGAAGATATCTTCAAATTGATCAAAATCAATTGATGGTATGCATAGGGCTTTTGTACTTATACCGAGCAGGATAGTGAGTGGAGCAAGGGGAGGTACATGTTGGACAGGATGGCTTGGGATCCTGGTATTGAGGGATTCCTTCATGTCAGGGCAGTGCAGAGGTCAGGGACGATTCAGTGGCGCATCTGGGACCCTAGCACATTTTGCAGTGACAGTGGGGATCAACAGCTAGAGAGGATGCTTGTTCAGGCATTGCTTGAGGACAAGCAATTTTTGGCAGGGAGGACTGTAATATCCCCAATTTTGATTTTTCATTTAATAGGATTAACGGAGTTTATTGGGGAAGTGCTAAGCCTAGCACAATTTTGTAATCTGGGTATTGGAGACATTTTGGGTACATGGGACTTAGGAGAAATTGAAAATTCCAACCTTAGTGGAATGTGGGGGCCACCCCTCATGGAATACGCACCCCTTGGAGGAAAAGTCAATTGTGTGGGAAGGGGGTCGAAATAGTTGGCTAAGGGACCCACAAGGAAAGGGAGGTAACAATTATAAATAGGGGGTTGAAGGCAGCATAGAGCACTTTTGATAATTTGTCATTTTACACATTGTTGCTCAAGTTGTTCAACTGAGTCACAGGTGTTGTTTAGCACCAGAGGTTTCCAAGGGGAAATCTCACCCTCTTCTTCGGTGGACCACGAGTGCCACCCTAGGGAGGTAAATTCTACTCATCTTTGGTAGTTGGGAGGATACCACATAGTAGCACGAGTTTTTGGCATCAGTGGGATGCAGAAAAGGGAGCTACGCAGGGCTTGGAGAGGTATTGTGCCAGAGGGAAGAGATATGTCGTTGTTGGGCTATTTCCTCACATAAATACTTGCTGGAAGGAGGAAATTTCTAGGAGCAATGGTGCCTTTCTCAGCAAAATGAATTGGTGTGGTTGGGCCTGCGTCATTTTTCCCCAGGACTGCCCAGGGAGTTGTGGAGTTGTTTGTGGGGAGGTCCGATGAAAGGGATTGAGGTTTGGGATTTGCTTCCAGGGGAATTGGAGGAGATTTCCTAGCCTTTGAGGAGCAGAAAACGCTCCAACTATCACAGATGACATTTTCCAGCAGTAGAGGAGGGCCAAGCATTTTGGGGTCAATTTTGGAGCGTCAAAACTAGGACAAACCCTTTTTGGGTTTTTTTGGGTTTATTGAGGAGAGGCCAAGATTAATTTGGCAGAATTTTCTGAGCAGTCTAGAGGGCTCAAACAAAGTTCTCTTTCCATCCAACAGTGCAGATTTCAAGGGCAGCGCAAAGCATAGAGGAGAAGTCACTTCCCATCATCCAGGCACCTTGTTTTCTCACCTGGGATTTGTCTAGCTTGCCTTTGGCAAGCCCAGGTGCACTTGTTCTTACCTATTGTACTCCTACCATGATATATAATAAAATGGCTCAGCTTCTTTGGGGATAAATTGTTAATGTGCTGATATTTTGTGGTATTTTGATTTTTGGTTGCATGTAAGAAATTTATGGTTGTTATTACTTAATATTTCCATTAGGAATATTACAAAGGGGTAGATCAATGATATATCATTAAATGCAAACTTGGACACCTGAGCTATACTCCCTATCAAAGACATGCACAAAAATACCAACACAATAAATTTTAGCAAACACCCATGAACAAAAAATTGCTCCAGAACACCCAAAATGGCCAATTTTTATTATAAATAAATTGTTGGAGTACAATAAAATTGGAAGGAGTGTGCCTGGGTTTGCTCAAGGAAAGCTACAAGCCCCAAGTGATCAATCTCCCAATGCCCAACTGCTGCAATACTTTGTCCCTCCAGAAATTTGCATTGCCCAATTTTTCTTCATTGCTGGCTGACTTGGCACCCTGATTTGGCCCCTCAAAACTGCCCAGAAAATTCTGTAAATTTGGGGATGTGATCCTTGTCAAAAACCCAGAAAGGGTTTTCTCTAGTTTTGACCCTCCAAATTCGACCCCAAATAGCTTGGCCCTCCTCAAATACCAAAATGCTTCACCTATAGCCGAAAATGATGAATTGTTGCTCCAAAATGCTAGCAATCTCCCCACAATCTCCCTCCAAATGAAATCCTAACAACTCAGCCCCTAAATCCTCCAACTGACACTCCACACAACAATCACCCAAGAGAACTGCGTAGGCATGTGAGAGATGATGCAATAGCAAGCTTCAACAATTCATACAGCAGTAAGGGACTGAATATTCTATGCTCAAGAATGCTCGGATCACCTTGAAATTGTAGCCACAGACCCCTCTCCAAAACCCCAAAAATACCTAGAAAGGGTTTGGTCCAACTCCAAGCCAAAATTGAGCCCACCAAGTGACGCAGATTCCCCAACTAACTAGCAATTCGCCTTGCTATAAGAATGAGGATTTCAGGCTCGAATATTGCCTGGAAATTTCTATAAAATTACCTGGAGACTCCTCTCAATAAACCCACAAAAACCTAGAAAAGGTTTGGGCTGAATCCAATGTGCCCCGATGACCCCAAGAATGTGTATGGTTCTAACTAGCTGGAAAAACGCCTTGTAGAACTAATTATGTTGTAGAAAGCCAATCAACTACTCGAAAAATCTCCTCCAAAACTCCTTACTCCCCTAGGGTGACATTTGAAGTTCACCAAAGGTAGAGATGGAATTTCCGCTCAGAAATCCCTTGTGTTGAATAGCACGATTGTCTTGGCTAAGCAGCTCAAGAGAACTAATGTTAAATTGTAAAATGACCAAAGGTCACCCAAATGAGAGCCTCCTTGCTCTATTTATAATTGTTGGTCTCTCTCTCCCTCGGTGGCCCCCACTTTCGACTAGTTCATCCCCTTTCTTTTTCTCTTTCTTGCTCCACAAGTGTGCATTCCCTTTTTGTCTTTCTTGTGACTCCCACCTGCCAATGAGCTGCAATCTTGCCTTTTTACCCAAGCTCCTCCAGCTGAAATCATATCTGAAACTCGAACTATAAAATTGTGCTACGCCTAGCACCTCCCCAATAACTTTGTTAATCTCCTCAAATGAAAAAACAAAGTTGGGGATATTATAGATCCCTCCACACATCTATGTACTCGGGACGATCAACTTCGATCAACTAGTTCCATGACCATAGGACCTTGCCATGAAGCATTTCCCCTCCGTTGCCACATTATCACAACCACCTATGAATTAAAGAGTTGACCTAAGACACGTCCTCTCCCCTTTGGGTTTGGAAGCACCTGTGATATTATCACTTAGCAATATTGCTAAGGGAAATATCAATCTTGCCCAATTTTGTCTTATTTCATGTTTGCAGTTAGGAGATGTGGGTTTAGCGGTCCCACATGAATTTTGGGATAAAGTGGGGGCCCAAACATTAGGAAGGAAGGGAATATTGCGGCTCTAGTAGAGCGTGGGGACCACCCCATGGAGAATTACGACCCACATGTGGAGTACGCTCTCATTGGAGCGAAGTTGGTGTGGGAAAGTCGAGTTGGGCCCACATGGGCACCTTGGAGGCTCTTTGATAAATAGAGCAAGAGGCACTCATTTTAGTCATTCATTCATCTATTCAAAACTTGTCTTTGACATAGCACGCTTGAGTGGAAGCCAAGTCTACAAGTGTTGTTTAGCACACGAGTGTCTCCGAGCAGAGATCTCAACCCTTGCCTCGGTGGACTTCAAGTGCCAGCCCAAGGAGGGAGTTCCACCATTTTCAGATTGATCAAGCAGTGGGAGTACGAGTTTGTGTGGAGGCGACACTAGCAGCAGCGCAGGGACTACGCAGTGCCTAGAGGAGACACACTTGGGAGTTGAATGAAAGGAGTTTGGACCTAAAACTTGAGGTGAAGTCCGGGGAAGTGTTGTGGGGGCTTTTCCAACATTTTGGTGGAGCAGCAAACGCAGCATCTGCTATAGGCTACATCTTTTGCTTGTGGAGGAGGGCCAAGCCTTTGGGGTCAATTTTGGAGCGTTAAAACGAGGACAAATCCTTTCTGGGTTTTTCTGGGTTTTTGACAAGGACCGTAGAAATAATTTAGCAAAATTTTCTGGGCAGATTTGAGGGGTCAAACTGGGGTCCCAATCCAGGCAACAACTAGAGGAGCTAGGGGAAATTTAGGCCGAAATTCCGAGGTCAACGTTTGGCTAATTCCTTTGTGGGTTTTTCTGGGTTATTGGTGGACAGGCCGAGATAAATTTCCCAGAATTTTCTGAGCACCGGAGGAGGCCCTAGCAACAGATCTTCACACCCAGCAGCGTATTTCTAGGCAATTCAGGACAAAGCCAGGAGATAGAGCGGCAACATATGTGAGGGGGACCTCTTATTATTCATTTGGGCTTAGCAAGCTTTCCTTGAGAAAGCCCAAGTGCACTCTTTCCAACACCTCATTGTACCGTCTTCATATTATAATAAAATGTCTCAGCAGCACAGCTTTTGGCTTTAAAATGGTGCTCTGATGCTTGAGTATTTTTCTGTGTGTTTTTTGTTATGTTTGCTTTGTTTATCATTGTAAATTTCTATTAGGAATATTACTGCACCTAATAGGGTTGACCACCTAGCCATCCCTAACCCAAGTAGGGAACACTTTTACGAGACCTGAGATAATTAGATATTTGAAGGTGATCCTAGTTTGAACTATGATTATGCCCTTAACAATTAAGTATGGTCCATTATGATGCATTTATGGTCATTGTGCCTAATGATTGGTAACTTTCACTTGATTTTGAAATGGTTTTTCTAGATGGTCTTTTACATAGCAGCAAAGGCCTTGAGGGCACACTCCATGCCTCCACTACACATGATGCCTAGGTCATACCTCACTTCTAGAGAGAAGTGATGACCTAACAGGTGCAGCATTGCCCCTCCAAAGCAGAGCGTTGGGCACTTTCATGATTCCAGCAATTGATTGACACCTCAGAGCACCTCCAGATGTTGAAATGTATAGCTCCTTTTACTTCTTGTTGGAGATTCTTGATGATGTACCCAGTGGACCAAGCATGCCCTCCGCCTAGCCTTAACATTGTTTGAATGGCATGACTTGATCTAGAGTCAAGATGATGATGTTCATCCCCCAAGATGACAAGGAAAGGCTTGCACTACCACTTGGACTCCCAATGTTGGAGAGGGATTGTGCCACATCATACTTCTAGCCCCTTTGAAGGTAATGTAGGGCACCCTGAGCAAGGTTTTGACACTTGTAGACATTTTGAGGCACTTCTTAAAGGCTTCCCCTCAAGGATGGAGTTGATTATGATGATGGGACATCCCCCTAGCCCATTTCATGTACTTTCATAGCATTTACTACCCAAAAAAGGCATGACATCCTGCTTATGGAGCTTTTGTGGCATATTTTTGTTATTATGAGCTATTGGGTTGGCTTGTAACCCATTATCTTGATTCATACTCAAAATTAAACTTGTCATAGGGATTTTAGGCTAATATTTTGTTCTAAAATGGAAGGATAGACTTCAAATAAATTGAGGATCCTTCCATTCATTCTAATCATCATCACACTTGGGATTAAGCCTCTTCTTAAGAGCTCGAATTAGCCTTTGTAAAATTCACTACCTGTGAAGATGTAATTTTTATGGTGCTCTTGATATTGGAGATTGGCCTGTGTTTTAGAAATGTCTTTTTGGGATTAACAAGATGTGAAAATTCTATTACTGAAACAACTGATTTATTTTACCTGCTTATGTACCGATAAGTTATTTATGAAAATTCTTCTGTAAACATTAAAATAAATTCTGCTGCAAATATCACATCATAAAACAGAAACAAACACATGCACAAGAATTAACACATCGACACAAATATTTTGGACAATCAGTCCCCGGAAAAACCCCATGTGGGAAAACCGATGCAGCAAGGGAGGATTTTATTATTCAGCAATTCTTCAATACAACTGGGTGCCAAATTGGCTTACCCAACAGAGAGAAAAATCCTTCAGCACTTCCCCCAGTCTCAGCGTCAGCCTAGCTGACCTCTGCGTAGCTCTCAGACCCTCTACGTCAACCCCTGCCTCTCTATGTCACCCACGCAGGCCCTCCAGTGACTGCACAGTCTACAACCTCTGCGTTTGCCTGAGAGGCTCTGCGTCTGCCTCTCCAACCTTTGCGTTGTTCCCCTGGTGTTGTTCCCAACTCTTTATTTCGTACTCGCTGCTTCTTGCTGCTCTCCAAACCACTAGTTTGAATTTCTCAGCTAACCCCACTCCAGAAATCGAACTGACTGGTCCCCCTCAGTGTGTTCTCCAACTGACCCTCAAGCCTCTTCTTATACTTTTCTAGTTGGTCCTTCAATGACTAAGATTAGATTTGGCTTGATCCATGACTTTTGGAACCTTCTAACCCAGATTTATATTAATAGCCATTAATATTTTATTTTTCTAAGTTTAGACTTAGGAACTCCATTAAAAATATCAATTATTTTAATATATCCCAAACTAGTTAGAATCTACCCAAACCATTTCTGAGTCTTGGAGATCTCATGTGCTTTAGCCTCTCCACCAATTTTCATGGCTAGAGTACATCTGATGCTACCCCAAATCAACACTCCCTCTTAGCGAGGACTGTGCTCTAGTAATACTCCACACTGAGCATTACTCTGATCATACGGCATCGGTACCTGTGCTGATGCTAAGCCTCCCTACCCAACATCCTCTGCATTGCTGCCCATGGCTCTATCACTTCCACTGCTACATCTGTATTGCAGCTCCCTCTACATCTGTGTTGCTGTTGGTCCATCTTCCCAACACTGCAACTCCCTCTGCATCTGTGTTGTTGCTGGTCCTTCTTCCCAACACTGCATTTGCACTACAAACTCCTCCTCATCATGTTGCATTGTGCTACTGCTGACTGCTACTGTACTACAACATCATACCTATTTCTGCTACTGAAATGGATTCTTTATCATCCCCATCTTCTCCTTGAAATAATCAAACTCGGTTCTTCCAAGGCCCTTGGTAAGGATGTCTGCCACTTGTTCTCTTATAGGAGTGTAGCTCAATTGTACAGCTCCTCGTTGGACACAGTCTCTGACAAAATGACACCAAATATCAATATGCTTTGACCGATCGTGAAACACTAGATTCTCAGAGAGCTTGATGCAACTTTGATTATCACACATGATCCTGGTTGCCTCCATCTTTCTTCTGAATAGGTTCACAAGTAGTTTTCTAAGCCATATGGCCTTGCACACGGCTGTGTTTGCGGCCATATATTCTGCCTCAGCTAAGTTCAAAGCCACGGATTTTTGTTTCCTACTGCACCAGGAGGTCATTCCTAATCCAATGTTGAAATAGTACCCATAGGTACTTTTCCGATCCACTGAACTTCCTGCCCAATCTGCATCAGTAAACCCACTCAATCTGATATCCTTACCCCTGGTGTACAAGAGTCCATAATCAACTGTTCCCTGTAAATACCTGAGAATGTGTTTGGTTGCTGCCCAGTGCGCCCTCTTTGGCTCCACCATGAACTGACTGAGGGTGTTGACAGCGTAGCAAATGTCTGGCCTGGTATTGACCAGATACATCAAGGACCCTATGAGCTGCCTGTATAAGGTGGGATCAACATCTTTGTCTTCTGATGCATCAATCTTCTTCCAGTTGGTTATCATTGGAGTAGCCATGGGTCTACAGTCCTCCATCCTGAATCTCTTCAAGATTTCTGTAGCATATCTCCCTTGCCCAAGGAAGATCTCCCCCTTTTGCTACCAAACTTCCAACCCCAGGAAATAATGCATTCATCCCAAATCCTTCATGTCGAACTCTGTGGCTAGATTCTTCTTACAGTCCCCTATGAGCCTGGATGATCCTGTCAGGAAGAGATCATCCACATATAATACTAAGATTAGAGGCTCATTCTCTACAACCAGATAGTAGAGATTTGGATCTACGTCACTTTTGACAAATCCCATTTTCTGCAAGTAGCCATTGATTCACCCATACCACACTCTAGGTGCCTGTTTCAGCCCATACACAGCTTTCTTCAATCTACATACATGAGACTTCTTCTCATGTGTCACAAAGCCTTCTGGTTGTTCAATGTATACCTCTTCTTCTATTACACTGTTCAGAAACGTCGTTTTGACATCCATCTGATGAATCTCCCACCCCATCTGTTCTGCAAGAGATATCACGGTTCTAATAGATGTATACCTGGTTACTGGGGCGAAGGTCTCTTCGTAGTCAATTCCTTCCTTCTGAGCATACCCCTTAGCCACAAATTTGGCTTTGTATTTCTCAACACTACCGTCTGCAGCGTATTTAATCTTGTAGATCCATCTCGAACCTACCACTGATCTGTCTTGAGACCTTGGCACTACCTCCCAGACATCGTTCACCATTATGGAGTTGTACTCCTCTACCATCGCATCTAGCCAAACCTGATGTTGAGCTGCCTCCTGAAAACTGGCTGGCGCCCCATCCTGAGCTACTAATGCCTGATATCTATCTAGCTGTTTTCACTCCCTCTTATTATTCCTTGGCGCACCGATGAAGTCCTCTGCATCACGCAGAATCTGACAAAGTTCCCTGCTCGTTCTTCCTCTTCCAGCAGGTGCTTCTGTTAGCTCCTCCTCATCCTATGATTCTTCCTGACCCGAGGAAGAATTCTTTTCTTCCATTGGTTGAAGAGGTTTGACCAGCGGTTCCTCTTTTGACTGCTCCTAGGAAGGCATTTCTCGAGATTTTCTGAAAGCCCTGTCTTCCATGAACTTCACATCTCGTCGAACTACTACTTTCCTAGTCCCTAGAAGATAGATTCTGTATGCCTTAGCGTTCTTGCTATATCCCACTAGATATCCTTTCTCTGCAGTTTGATCCAGCTTCTTCCTCTTTTCCTCGAGTATGCGGCAATATGCTAAGCTCCCAAATATCCTGAAATGACTGACTTCGGGCATCTTCCCTGTGAAGACTTTCCCTGGAGTAATCTTGCCCAATGCCCGATGAGGAGTTCTATTCGGAACATAGACTGTTGTGTTGCATGCTTCTGCCCACAAGAATTTTGGCATGACTACAATAATCCTATTCTTTCTTTTTGCTACTCCATTCTGCTCCGGATTGTACGGAGCTGTCCACTCTCTTCTGATGCCGTCCTTAGCGCAAAAATCAATGAAGTCCTTATCGACATACTCTCCACCATTATCTGAGCGCAAAACTTTTATTTTCTTTCCAATCAAATTCTCCACCAGAGCCTTGAACTCTTTGAATTGACAGAAAACCTTGTCCTTGGTTTTCAGAAAATAAATCCACGTTTTCCTTGAGTGGTCATCAATGAAGGTAAGGAAGTACTCGGCACCACTAAGAGCTTTAGTGGACATGGGTACGCAGATATCTGAGTGTATCAATCCTAGTACACTCTTGGCCCTGTTTTTACTTCTAGAAAATGTTGCCTTGGCATACTTTCCTAGAGCACATTCTCTGTATACATCATCTCGTCTCGTACTAAGATCCAGAACCCCTGTTACAATGCTCCTAAGAATTCTCAGAGCCCCATGGTGCAAATGTTCCATTCTTCTGTGCCATAGTTCATTCAAATCCTTTTCTCCATGATTGCCTATTAGTTCCATTGGTGATTCTCATTGTAGTCAATACCACTGTTGATAATATCGGCGATATATTGGCGATATTCGAAAATATCGCGATATTTTCAGCAAAACGATATATCGCCGAGAAAATATCGCAATATTTTCTGTTTTGAAAATATCGCGATATTTTCAAAATATCGGCAAAATATCGCGATATTTTGAAAATATCGGCAAAAAATCGGCTATATTTAAAAATTTGAAAAAAAATATTTTTTATGCTTGCCGATATTTGCCGATATTTTGCCGATATTGCCGATAAGATATTTTCTGGACCCTTGCCGATATTTTTCCGATACCGATATTTTCAACACTGGTCAGTACAACCTGTTAGTTTTGATCCCAATCTGCACTTTCTTTTTCTAGCTCGAGTTTTTGACGTATACTTTCTCCTTGATGAAGAAAACGTCATAGCCTTTGCCTTGAAGTTGCGACATGGAAAGTAAGTTCATCCCCAATCCTGGTACATGCAACACATTGGTAGCATGGAACTGCTCTCCCGTTTCTGTTTGAAAAACTATGGTACCCCTCCCTACTGGAGTACATTTTGCCTTGTTCCTCATGGTGATTTGAAAGTTCATCTTCTCCTCCCGATAATCTGAGAAACATTCCCAGATTCCCGTCATATGCCAAGCGGCCCCACTCCCTATATACCATACCTCTGATGATGCAGAGCTAGTCACACAAGCCACTTCTTCTTCCAGCCTAGAAGCCAACATAGAGAAATCGAAATCACTTTCTCTTGTGCAATTTTCTGAAAATCTGTGCGAGTCTCCTGACGTAGATGCTTCTGCATCATGGTCTTGACCCATAATTGATTTTCCCTTCCTGTCTTTGATTACTTGCTCTGATACCATGTGAAAATTCTATTACTGCAACAACTGATTTATTTTACCTACTTATTTCCCGATAAGTTATTTATGAAAATCCTTCAGTAAACATTAAAATAAATTTTGCTGCAGATATCACATCATAATACAGAAACAAACACATGCACAAGAATTAACACATCGACACAAATATTTTGGACAATCAGTCCCCGGAAAAACCCAATGTGAGAAAATTGTCGCAGCAAGGGAGGATTTTATTATTCAGCAATTCTTCAGTACAACTGGGTGCCAAATGCCTCTTTGCGTCACCCACGCAGGCCCTCCAGTGACTGCGCAGTCTGCAGCCTCTGCGTCTGCCATAGTTTTCAAAACCGGCCTTGCTAACCGGTTACTAGTCTAACTGGCTGGTTAGCAGGCCCACCAGTCGAAACCGGCCAAAAAACCCGATCAGGCCAGTCATTTCTCCTTTTTTTGCCCTAAACCGGTCCTAACCGGCCGGTTTGTATCAAACCCGCCGGTTCCGTCCTATCAAACCGGCTGGTTCCATACTAAACTGGTCGGTTAGGAGGCACACCCACCGTTTTCAGAGACTGTTTTAAAAACACTAATGTAGAGTCATTGATTGTGGGTTTTCAGAGATTGTGGCCTATTTGCTGAAGTGTATGGGTTGCTTGCTGGGGGGTTGGTTATCTCTGTGCATATTCTAGAACAACGTGCCACTCACTGAGGTAAAATTGTGCCTTATCTGCTAGCTGGAGGTTTGTTGATATATTTGCAAGCCTGAAGTGGGAGTGTCGTTACCATTGTTGAAGGGAAACAACTATAAACAGACCCTTGCAAATCAAATCAAAGAAACGAAACACTTTGGAAGTGAGTGATTCTCCATGATCACGAAAAGATTGGCCTACATATTTTGTGACTAATATTTATCTAGTAGAGGGCTGAGTTGTTGGTTTCTTCCTAGAGTTGGTGTTACTCATTGTTTGTTGAGCTTTGGAGCTGTGTATACCTTGAGGAGAGGATGGACCTGCATGTTACTTCAAAGTTCAGATAGAGGTTTGCCATCACTTTGCCAGAAAAGAGCTACTGTCATATTCTGTCAAACCTGACCAGGTTCCCTCATTACTTCTTACTCTGTACATCTTTGAAGGTGGGTATAATGACTGTGCAATATTCCAGTATGTAGTTAATACACATTATTTCTACTTGGGTTAAAATTTTAAATACTTTGTAACTTTTGCTAGTTGGAGTTCATTTCTACACACTGAGTATTATATATGTTATGCTGAGACAAAGAAGCCCCAACTTGCCTACAACATTATGTTCTCCACATAAATCTTCCATTGGAAGAAACATCCAAACTCAAGTGAAACTTGCAATATCACCTACAACATATTGCAAATAATTGTTTGAGAAAATTACACAAAGAACAAATCCACTCCTAAGAGTTGTGTTTATAACTTTATCTATTCACTGGTATCTTCATAATCATCATTTGGCTAGAGGAACATTTGCACAAAGTCTATGGGTTATTAAAGCCATTGAATTGTATAACAGAGTGAGGATACAGCTATGCCTTGATATCATAGTAGAGTGCATACATCTTGTCTATTGTTGGTCTGGGATGTGTTAAATTTGTTCAAATGGAGTTTTTAAGACACTTCTTAAATCAACCTAACAGAGCAGTAGTTGATTGCAATGATTCTATGAGGCAGAACAACAAACCTTTCTATGATATGTATTGCACTCAGTGCCATTTTGATATATTCACCTTTACATGGTATATAAATGAGCAAACTTTGCATATTTTGTCTCTATTGGCTTGGAATCATGGTTTTAAATCTTAAAAATAGATTTGTTTCATTAAAAAATAATTATTTTAATGTATTTTTTAAAACTGGTTCATTTAGACCAAACCAGTCCCGGTTAGACTGGTTCCGGTCGATAAACCGGTTCATTAGGTGGATCGGTCCGGTCACCGTTTCTAGTTTTAAAAACACTGGCGTCTGCCTCTCCAACCTCTGCGTTGTTCCCCTGGTGATGTTCTCGACTCTCTGTTCCATACTTGTTGCCTCCTGCTGCTCTCCAGATCACTAGTTCGAATTTTTCAGCTAACCCCGCTCCAGAAATCGAACTAACTGGTCTCCCTCAATGTGTTCTCCAACTGACCCTCAAGCCTTTTCTTATACTTTTTGACTTGGTCCTTCAACGGTCGAGATTAAATCTCTAATCAATGGTTAAGATTAGATTTGGCTTGATCCATGACTTTTGGAACCTTCTAACCCAGTTTTATATTAATACCCATTAATATTTTATTTTTCCTAAGTTTAGACTTAGAAACTCCATTAAAAATATTAATTATTTTAATATCTCCCAAACCGGTTAGAATCTGCCCAAACCATTTATGTGTCTTGGAGATCTCATGTGCTTTAGCCTCTCCACCAATTTTCATGGCTAGAGCACATCCAATGCTACCCCAAATCAACACAGGAGGCTTTCTCATGGAAGAATTGTATGTTAATTGCATATTTTTCATTGTTTTACATGTAATTAATTATTGCTAGGGTTTTTCTATGCTCCATGTATAAATGCAAATTATTTGTGGAAAATCTTGGATACTTTTTGCATGTTGAATGCCTCTTCCTTGAAATTCATAGGAGACCTCCTAGTGTGCTTCTCTTATTCGATTTCCCCCTCACAAACATAAGTGGAAACAATATCTTCCCCCCTTACTCAAAGCATTTGTTCTTTATCTTTTGAAGTAGCCCTAAAGACTCCATCACCCAAGTAGGATCAGACACTAGCAATGTTTGTGTTGGTCAAAAACTTTGAAAAGCTTAATATTTTTCCTTCTTTCTATTTTCTAAGCCTTTTAAGGTAAGCCGCTAGGGCATTTAGCTAGGACTAAAATTAGTTTAGAGCTCTTGTGGATGAGCGTTTGAGGTAATAAAACCTAAGTCTTACCTTGGTGATCATTCTAACTCAAAATCTAGCCTTTTGCATGACCAAAATTCCCCATGGGGGGTTGACGTCATCCTTCTCTAGATATTTTTGTGCCCTAAAAACCCTAACGCAAGCAAGGACTTCAACTTGAGGCCTAATTGGAGGGTTTGCATTGTTTCTTTGTTGATCTTCTCTTTAGGTAAACCCTTTTTTTGACTCATATGTACCTAGGCACTTGTTATTTGCTACATATCAATAAACCCTAGGTCATATGTGCCCTTCACTAGTCTTGGTGCATGATATGCTATTCCTTATTAAAGAGTTTTGAGCTTTTGTCCATCATTGAAGTATCTCCACCTAGCCTATGATGTAATCACCTTGAACCATATAACACAAAATATCATTTTAAGTGATCACTAGGAAGCCTCCCTTATGGTGAAATTCCATTAAAGAGCAGGGGGAGGCAGCTAAGGTGACAATGGAAATCTACCTCATTGTTGCAACAAAGTCTAGCCTCTGTCTTGTGAGTCCTCTAACAAGCCTCACCTTTTCTTTGTTGGGCTAGGGTTATGAAATTTGATTCTGAGTAGCCCTTATCGGGATTTTCTCCTTAAAGGACAATATCTCTCCTAAATCCATAGTCAATCCTATGGTTGAAGGGCTTTAGATGGTGGGTTTTATTCTAGTGGGGCCATGATTTCATGATTTTCCTTGATTGATCAAGGGATTAATTTATCTATAGGGTTCTAACATTTTACCCTAATCCATAAACACCAGATGACTGACTTAAGAGGGTTTCTTCTTGATTCATCTCGTCATTCGATTTCCCTTGACTACATAGCCCTTAAAGCATATTGGCACTGATATTCACATCCCTCCATCATTTTTTCTGTCTTTCATAAAAAACCAACAATCCAAAAAATGTTTTTCTAGATAAAAGGTTTCATAGATGATTTACTTGTAGATAATTCAACATTTTGTGCCACTTAGGTTTGAGGTCTCAAAGTGACATCAGGTGGGTTGCTAGTTTTTGTAACAACAAATGTGTTCTAGCCACGAAATTTTGTGGTGAGGCTAGAATATTTGAGATCTCCAAAACCCAGAAATCGTTTCTAGAAATTCCATTTACAAATGACCTAATTAGATTATTAACTAGTTTTTAAATATTTCCTAAATCTAAACTTAGGGAATATGTTTAATTAATCAGTATAAATTAAGTCAAGGCGAGAATCATCTAGAAACTCACATGGATTGATCCAGAGATGATCTTAGCCATTGATTAAGTTTTAATATTGGTTGTTGGTGCTACAACAAAGGATTATAAGGGGAGGTCGATGTGATAATGGAGAAATCGCTTGAGACACTTGAGCAGTTTGATTTCTTGGCAAATCGATTTCCTGAGCAACAGTAGTCAGTTTCTGGAGAGAGAGTCGGAGATCGAAGCAGTGGTGAGGGGCAGGCACAGTGATCCGGAGGAAGCATTTCCAAATCCGGAGAGGCAGCAATAAGAGGTCCCAGTTATCCCAGTGAGGCAGTGCAGAGCACTGCGTAGTAGCTTCAGAGAGGGCAGTTCGATTAGCTGAAGAGAAAATTGTTCTCAATTCCAATGACTGGGCAAACGTTCCAAGAGGTAGGACAGACGATTTCCTCAATGACTGGAGGCAGAACGACTTCATCAGAGACTGGTTGGAGGCTTGACGTCAAGCAGAGCAGCGCAGAGGCTGACGCAAAGGGTCAGAGGGCCGAGTTTCTGAAGGTAGGTTGTGTCGAGATTGTTGGTCGAAGAAGGGAAAATTCCCTTCACTAATTTTGCCCAGAATTTCTTGTTGTGGATTGCCAATTTCAGGCATCTAGATTGTACTTAGATTTTCACTGCTGCATAATAATAAAAACCCTCACTACTGCACCGATTTTCCCAAGTTGGGTTTTTCTGGGGACATTTGTCCAAAAATAATTGTCTCATATTTCATGTGTGTGTGCTACCATTTCTTAGTTTATTTTTCTACAGTGTTTTATTTGTGAAGGTTGCAGTGTGTTTATTTCGATATTTGTCGTCGCTGATAAATTGTTAAATTAATTAACAATTAGCAGAAATAATACCAGTTGTTGCAATAGGGTTCTAGTGTAGGAATTTTCACATGGATCAGAGCGCAGTTGATCAACTAGAGAGCTTAGAAACGAAGGAAAGGAATTTCGCTGCTCAGCAAGGGCAGCAGACCGAAATTCCCAAGGGCAACGTAGTATTTTTGCCAGGAGGCCGAGTTGGTTGAGGAGGTTCGTTTTTTCTTAGTGAGGGGCAAAAAAGTTCAATCCTTCCAGATCGAGTGATTCCAGAGGCAGAGGGAGCAGCTTAGCACTTTTGTTGGGCAGATCTCTAGCTGGACGCAGGGATTTCGCAGCAATACACTAAAGAAGAACTCGCGTTGGGGTGGAAGAGCGAAGAGCACACAGAGGGAAAGTTTTCCTCAGGGAACTTCTAGTCTCAAGAAGTTCGATTCTCCTTGCAAATCGATAGTAGTTGTGAGCAGGTATTCTCACTCCAAAAGGGAGTGCGAGTAGCAGAGCAGCAACCGAGCAGAAGAAAAGAGGAAGTTTTCGACGATTTGTTAAGATGGCCAATGCTGGGCTTCGTGATCAGGACAGGTTGGATGGAGCTTCCAACTACGTCATCTAGAAGGCAAGGATGTCCTTCCTTCTAGATGAATATGGCCTGAAAGCCTACATTGATGTTGTAGTGGCGGTTCCTCAGGATGCAGATCAATAGAAAGATTACAAGAAGGAGATGGCACGGGCGAAGCAGTTGATCCTGGATGGAGTCCAGGATCATATAGTCTCATATATAGCTGGCAAAGACACTGCCAAACAGATGTGGGATGCTCTCTCCACGTTATACCAGGGAACTTCCGAGCAACAGAATATGTTTCTTGAGGAGCAGTGGAGATGCATCCGGATGCAGAAGGGGGAAGGCATAGATCCCTTCCTTACCAGGATTCAGGATTTTTGAGACCAACTGTCAACTGTTGGGGCAATGCCTAAACCCACGAAGCCAGTGCGATTGGCACCCAACAATGTCTAAGAGGAGTAGCAGGTCTTTGTCCAAAGCATATTGGGCAGAGACAAGTTACCAAAGTGGGACAAGATGTGGGCTGACTTGCAGCAAGAGGAATTGAGGCAAGCTCTCCTAAAGAGCTCCACCAGTGGAAGTAGCAATGGACAGAAACAGGTGAAGGAGGAGGAGAATGTGGCCCTCGCATCTAAAGGTCCCAATCAGGGACAGGGAGAGCAGAGGAAGAAGAAGGACCTGTCAAAGGTCAAGTGCTTTAGGGGTGGGGAGCTCAGTCACTACAGTACCCAATGTCCTCTCAAAAAGAAGGACAAGGAGGAGAAGCAGGACCAGCAGGAAGCTTCTACAGAGATCGATAGGCTTTCATCCAGGCTGGAGGAAGACTTCGTGATGTCTGTTGATATACCTCCAAGAGTGAGGTGGGGAGATTTGGTGTTGTAGCCCCAGAGCGGTACAGATGGCAGGATCCTTGAGGAGCCCACCTCATGGATCAATACCTTGCTACAAGGGCCCACTATATTCAATAACAGGATGGATCAGTGGCAGTTGATGCAGAAAAAGACCAAGTGACAGTTGCATAAACTAGTAGCAGTCAGATCAATGTTGCACAAAGCGGGGACGAAACGGGGACGTTTTTTGGAAGCAGGGACGCGGAAGCGTCATTTTCCAAAAATATAGGAAGCGAAGCATCTCGGAAGCGTCTACTATATATATATATATATATCTAAGTCACCTGACACGGGGATTCGGGACACGTAGGATTCGGGATTCGTGGTGTCGAATTCGGGACACGCTGACCCCCGGAACAGGACACGTTAGGACACGTTATATATTATTTTATTAAAATATATATATATATAATATATATTTAAATATATATATATATATATTAAAAATTAGATATTATCATATTTCTTACACAAATTTTAATTAATGATACAAATTTATTGATTTCAAACATAGATCTTCATCTATAGCTATTAGCATGCATAGTACATACAAAATTCAAATAAATGTCAGTGGTACTGGTCACATAAATGATAAATCTATTAAAAATTTAAATCATGATTCATAATTCATAACTGAAAGACAACTTACAACTACAAGATAGTAAGATAAACACACTGACAACTGTAGTTTTCTCATTAAGTCATCAAATCAAAATGTGTTACATAGGTAGTGTTGGTGCAATGCCAATGGCAAATAGAAATAGAAAATATAAAACAACTACAGGTATACAAGCCTCAAGGCATCAATCAGCATCAGAATCAGCATCACTGTCCCCATCATCATGGTCCCCACTGCTCTCCTCTGCATCCTCCTCCTCCCCTGTATCCATAGTCGCCTCTGCATCTGCTGGTATGGAGGTTGACCCCTCTAAGTCATCAAATCTAACAGGCTCAAGCACTGGATCACTGAGATCCATGTTGGCCAATGCCAACTCAACAGTGGTGTCCAGACCCATATCATCAGGAAAGACATCCCACATCTTTGTCTTTCCCCTCAACCACTCTTCCCTCTGCCTGTAAATAAGACGAAGGTTGGTGTGCACATACACCATTGTCTCTGCCCTGGACTGCTCAAGCCTGCTCTTCTTCACATTATGCAAATTCCCATATGTGCTCCAATTCCTCTCGCAACAAGAGGATGAAGTCACCTGAGAGAGGAGCCTCATGGCTAACTGCTGAAGAGGAGGGCTTGTTGCCCCATGATTTGCCCACCAAGAATAGGGCTTCTTAACCCCCCTGTCTCTAATCACATCATAACCTCCAAATCGACCAGTGCCAGTGGAAAACTCTGCAAAGGCATCCTCCACCTCAGCAAGCAATGCACTATCCTGATAAATCCGCCTCAATGCCTCTTTCCTCCCCTGTGAGATTTCACCATCCATGTGAGGAGGGAATTTGCGGGAAGGTCCACCATTCAGCCACTCATGGCTGTAGTATTTGGGGTTCAATGAGTGAGCCAAACAATGTAAAGGTGTACAATTCTTGTCCCATCTGCGGACAAGAATATCATGTATGGTATCGCAAAAGGCCTCTGGTGATGTCTCATACTGGGGGCACTCACTCTGTAGAATAATGCTCCTCACAGACTCAATCATGGAATCCCATCCCTCATAAACCTCTCCTAGGATGGGTTTGTCTGTATCTGCAACTCGAAGCAAAGAGATGATAGGGCCCATGATCCGAATAATTAGATCTACCCTCTCCCACCAAGCATCATCTAGTACCGTGTCCTTCACTCTTTTAGAGGCTGCCTGATCTGTCTTTCTCCAAAAAGACCAAACCTCAGAAATAACCATGGACCCAAGAGTAGTCTTGACCTCCCTCAAACTCTTCAACATCATGAATGAAGATGCAAACCGTGTATCAGCAATCTTCAACAATGATAGATTGTTGTACTCCTTGTAGATAGTGAGGGCATTTGTATGATTTTGCACAAAGTTACGGATATGTCTTGCATCCTCAATAATTCTTCCAATCCAAAGCACATCAGAAGCAATGGATTTCAGTGCTAAGTTCAATGAATGGACAATGCAAGGTGTCCAAAATACTTGTGGATATTTAGCTTCCACAATCATGCCAGCCTCCTTGCAAACAGGTGCATTATCTGTAATGATTTGCACACAAGATTCAACACCTACATCTTCAACAACTTTAATAAATAACTCACCCATAAATTGTGCATCCTTGTATTCGCCAAGTGTATCCACTGCTTTCAGGAAAACTGGACCATTCAAGGAAGACACCATGAAGTTGATGATTGGGTGTCGTGCTGAATCTGTCCATCCATCAGAAACAATGCTAACCCCAGATGTTGGCCATGATGCCATAATAGGCTCAAGCATTTTTTGCACCTCTTTTTTTGCCTTCGTCAACAATGTGGTTCTCAGCTTCTCTGACCCAGGAGGCACATACCCTGCTGGAGCCCCTTGAGTTAGAGCTCGGCACATCTCAACAAATAAAGGTGAACGTGCAACATTAAATGATATGAAGTTTTGATAGAAGAAGAAGGCAATGGTGAGATCAAGCTCTTCCCGTCTCTCTTTTTGGAAAATCTTGTCCATTGGACCAAGTGATCTTCTTTTTAATGCTTGTCCCCTAGTAGAAGTAGAACTCTCAAATGGAAATTTGGTGGTGGCTTTCCTCAAAAATGGAAGGGGGTCTTCATTCTTGCCCTTGGGTGTTTTTGATTTTGAAGCCAGTGCCACATGTTCCATACCAACATTGGCCTCCTTTTCCAATTCTTTTCTCTTTTGTGAAGTAATAGCTCTACAAGATCCAATCCCACAACCAGGTATAGCCAACAAATGTGATTTCACATGGTAATATGTGCTTTTGAAAGAAATGTTACAAAAGTTGCAGTTCCATTGCACATTGCCTCCTCCCTTTCCCTTGTTGTTTGGCCCATCCTCTCTTGTGACATATTTCCACAATGGATATTTATCATTGTCTTTAAGTCCTCTTCCCTCGACATTACTTGCAGCAGACTCTGATGATATTGGGGGAGGAAGGGCATCTCTACCCATGACATTCTTGCCCTTCCTTTGCCCCCTAACTACTGCCTTTGATTGAGCCATGAACACTGTTACCTTAACCTGTAAAAAAAATGAACAAACTGCTGTAAAAATTTAAAAATGCAAAAAAAATGAACAAGAATCAACACTAATTTGAATTGTAATTTGTTACCATTACCAATTTATTGCATAGATGATGTGCAACTGAGTTTTCAGTGGCACATTTCATCAAACAGTTTATAAACACACTGCTGTAGGTGCTCTTCTTGTATTTATTTCAAATTTCAATGTATTATAAATATTAAATTTATACACAGTACCACAAGAATGCTTATAACTTTGTCTATCTGCATAAATTTAAGGTAACACTAATAACTTATAACTTTGTCTATCTGCCTTTGGCTTTTTCAGCAGCGGAATACTTTCTTCACTGAATTTCTGTGCTTAAATGGTCAAAGGCTAATACATTGCTGAGGGTAGGGTTATAATTAGTTAGAATGTTGTCTAAAGAACTTATATGGGCAATTCCACTGCATAGGAACTGCTTTTTATGAGAATAACATGGACATTTAAGTTCATTACGTCTGGCTGAAATTCAACGGGACACATTTTTGACAATTATGGCACATAATACCTACAAATAACATGTCTATTGCTATGCATATAGCTTGTTTCTCACTCCAAACAAGCATGGCACTGTTATAAACTTATAAACTTATATGAACATTGAATATCAATATTATTATGGTTGATGGCAGTTGCCTATAACTGGTACGATATTTTAAGAGATCCGAAGTACATTCAAGCTCAAGTAGCCTGGAATAATTATGCAACGGTGGCATATTCAAAGACAACTAATGTATTCAGAACTCCAAAAACGATTGATGCTCAGGAAAACGATAAAGTTATAAACTGTAAGACTACTGAGATGTCTTTCTAACCAATTCAAGGGCCCCAAAATAATGTTACATTAGCATTCAAGTCTGATTTCAGAGCAATAAAAATGATTACAATGCGTTGCCAGTTTGACCGTTGATCCAATGATCCACCATAACCACGGTCCACTTGTGTTATAATTTATAAACTGCGTTATCTGGTGGACTACTTACCTCAGACCTGGTGGACTGTGGACGTTTGGTGGTCGATTCTCCTTGCTGAGAGTCCGCTCCTCGCTGCAACAGCACAATGAGTTGCCAAATGACTTGCAAAATGAGCCTGTCAACGAGCAAACACGCCCCTTTAACCTAGCAGCTGGAAACGAGTCCTGGAAACGAGTCCCAGAAACAGGACACGTCCCAAAAATCGCGACACGCTGTGCAAATTCGGGACACGTTATAGGACACGACGTGTCATGCAGTTTGGACACGAATCCGCAGAGAATCGTGTCGGATTCGCTGGATTCGCGATTCGACAGGACTTTTGGACGAATCCGGTATCCTAGATATATATATATATATATATATAATTTTATTTTATTTTTTTGCATTTAAATTAAAAAAAAACATCCAAAATACCAAATTAGTTGTAGAAGACATGAAAACATGCATATTTTTACATAAATCAAGATAGATATGGCATCCATTGTACATCAATGATTAATTATTCCAGCATCAACCATCTACAATCTAGATTCCTCCTCTTGTCTAGCCTCTTCCTCTACTTCAATTCTATAGGGATTCTAGTCAACATTCCCTAATTTTGATCAAACAGCTTAATCCAAACCTTGTAATATGGTAGAGAAAGCTTAACATGCCTGATCAATGATTTTGACTTGAGTGAAGGGTACATAATTGCTAAGGTCATGACAAAAGAGTTCAACAATCAATAACACCAACACTGGGGTACATATAGGGCTTGTTGCTCTTGATTAAATGCCAATCACATGCCCTCATACATGATATAATCCAATGAAACACCACAATCCCATTGATCTTGAAAACTGTTAAGTCTGCTGAATTTTGAATGGGGTATGAAATTCTATTTTCTCCATATGAAGTCTGATGAGGTTGGAACCACTCTCAAACATCCTGAGTCATTTCATGGTAATGTTAAAAATTTAAGTAGAAGGATGGAAATGAAAGATAAAGGAGAATGTCACTTTTACTTTAAGAATTTAACATTACCATTAAGGAGCATCAAAGGGTACCTTGGGAGTATTCAGAAAGTGTAGTTCCTCACAGAACAGTTCGAAATTTCCAAAAACAAAAAAAAAAAACCGCGGAATCGTCCACCTTCTCTCGGATCCGCAGTGGATACACGCCCGAACCTCCACAGATCCGCACCCGATCCTTTCCAGATCCGCAAATCGGGAAATGGGAACCGCGGATCGGGCAGCAGGAGTCACGGATCGGGCCCCCACGAATCCAAATTTGCAGGAATCGACAAAAAAAGGAGGAACCGTAGATCCGATTTTGCGATCCGCAGTTCCGACGAAGGATAGGTGGCGGATCCGTATGGGACGCAGATCTGCTTTTGGATCCTTGGGGGGGGTACGGTTCCTGCAACACTGAGTCAGATGCTGGGGAGCGCAGTGCAGTTGCCACAATGCAGAGTTAGCAACAGTGCAAATTCTTCAGTGACAGTGTAGATGCTAGTAGCAATCAGAGACTCGAGAGACAGATGCATCATACTGATCACAGTTGATTCAGTATTTTCAATGTTTTTCAATTGCATATGTTGCAGTAGTAGCAACAATAGATGAGAGGGAGTTGCAGTGCAGATGCAGTGTTGGCAGCAGTTTAGCAGGGTCAGCAACAACACAGATGCAACATATATCAGAGTTGCACAGTGGTTGGTGGGCAGTATGGCTAGACATCAGCAGCGTGACAGGAGATGATGCAGAGACAGGGTGTTGCTACAGGGTGTGCAGTAGCACTAGAACACATTCCTCGCTAAGAGGAAGTGTTAGTTTTTGTAGCATCAGATGTGTTCTAGCCACGAAATTTTGTGGAGAGGCTAGAATACATGAGATCTCCAAAACCCAAAAATCGTTTCTGGAAATTCCACCTAGAAATGACTTAATTAGATTATTAATCAATTTTTAAATATTTCCTAAGTCTAAACTTAGGGAATATGGTTATTTAATCAGTATTAATTAAGTCAATACGAGAATCATCTAGAAACTCACACGAATCGATCCAAAGATGATCCTAGCCCTAAGTTGCAGGAAACGTTGGAGAAGGGTCCGTTTCCGATCGAAAACAAAACAGAAACGAGGAAACTCATTTCCGGCCGTACTAGCCCGTTTCTCGAGGAGGAAATGTGGCCAGTACAGCTGGAAATGAGTTTCCAGGCCGTACAGCAGAGTTTCCTCTTCTAACTTGACTTTTTCTTGTATTTTCATTTTTATTTTTTTGCTTCTACTTTTTTATTGGATGACTAAAATATCTTCTGGATGCTTTTAGATGCCTCTCAAGTTATAGAAAAGAGGATTTTTTTGAGTGGGGCAACCTAATGTTCAAGCCTATGGCCCTAGTGTTGATACGCAGTTCATGGTAATGTTAAATTCTTAAAGTAAAAGGATGAAAATGAAAGTAAAAGTGACATTCTCCTTTATTTTTCATTTTCATCCTTTTACTTAAATTTTTAACATTACCATGAAATGACTCAAGATGTTTGAGAGTGGTTTCGCGCTCATTGGATTTCATATGGAGAAAGTAGAATTTTAGATCTCACTCAAAATCCAGCAGGCTTATCTATTTTTCAGGATTTCGGGATTGGGGGGACTGCAATGTTTCCATTGGATTTTGTCATGTGCTAGGGTATGGAACTTGTATTTAATCAAAAGAACCAAGCCCTCTATGCAGGGGAGACTCCCAATAATCAAGAGCACGTAGGGTACAAGGCTATGGAACTTGTATTTAATCAAGAGCACTAAGGTCGTTCGACTATGTAGGAGGAGACTCCCAAACAAGCACGAGACAAGAAATTAGAAATTTCTCGTGGCTGATTTTGGATATTGCTATTTTCATTATGTGATCATTCATGAGTAAATGTGATGTAAATTTAGAGGCTTATAGTTTATGCATTGACAATTGACAATTTAATCATAATGTAATAAATTAGAATGTATCATATATGCTTTATGATTGCACATATTTCTTAAATGTCGTAATATTAATATATATATATATATATATATATATATATATATATATATATTGCGTTTCCCCGTTTCCAAAATTTGGGGGGGTCACGTTTTGTACCCATGCCCATTTCGGAAACTCGTACTCGTTTCCCCGTTTCATACAACTTAGTCCTAGCCATTGATTAATTTTAATCTTAGTCATTGATGCTCCAATATAGGAATATAAGAGGAGGTCGATGTCATGATGGAGAAACCACTTGAGACACTTGAGCAGTTCGATTTCTTGGCAAATGGATTTCCTGAGTAGCAGTAGTCAGTTGTTGGAGAGAGAGCCAGAGATCGAAGTAGTGAGTGAGGGGCAGGGATAGTGATCCGGAGGAAGTTTTTCCAAATCCGAAGAGGTAGCAGTAAGAGGACCCAGTTATCCCAGTGAAGCAATACAGAGCACTGCACAGTAGCTTCAGAGAGAGCAGTTTGATTAGCAGGAGAGAAAATTGTTCTCAGTTCCAAAGGTCAGGCAAAGGTTTTAGGAGGTCGGAGAGACGATTTCGTTAACAGCTGAAGGCAGAACGACTTCATCAAAGACTATTTGGAGACTTGACGTCAAGTAGACTGTGCAAAGCAGCGCAGACTCGCAGAGGCTGACGCAGAGGGTTAGAGGGCCAAGTTTTTGAAGGCAGGTTGTGCCGAGATTGCTGGTGGAGGAAGGGTAAATTCCCTTCAATAATTTTTCCCAGAATTTCTTGCTGTGGATTGCCAATTTCAGGCATCTAGATTGTACTCAAATTTTCACTACTGCATAATAATAAAAACCCTCACTGCTGCACCGGTTTTCCCAAGTTGGGTTTTTTCGAGGACATTTGTCCAAAAATAATTGTCTCATATTTTATGTGTGTGCTAGCATTTCTCAGTTTCCAGCACATTATTTTTCCGCAGTATTTTATTTGTGAAGGTTGTAGTGTGTTTATTTCGATATTTGTTGTAGCAGATAAATTGTTAAATTAATTAACAATTAGGAGAAATAATACCAGTTGTTGCAATAGGGTTCCAGTGTAGGAATTTTCACATGGGTATCATCTTAATTACTTGATACAAGCTCATAAATGCATACACATATTTAAATATATCTTGTCATTACCCTCCTTATAACCATATGACTAATAAAGTAAGAATAAACTTGGAGATTTCAATTGAAAAAAATAGCATATTGATGGGTATCCTATTACTCACATTGGGTGCTCCCCACGTTGGCCAATCGCACGCACAATAATGTATGACAATGCACCAGTGGACGCACCAATCATGGCCATTATGGTTCCAATCAAGGTGTTGTTATTTCTTTGTTCTACCACCTTAGTACCTGAAGAAAAAAATCACAAATAAATATCCATCATAAGGATGAATACAAACATCTATAATAGACTATAGTCTATAGTCTAACAAAGTCACTAACTATCAAAAAGTATCAATGAATTAATCATGTTATCCACAAATATAAATTCAAATATTTATGTCATGTTGAAATTCACCTTGAAGCATTTGATTCATCCTTATCCAACAAAAATGATTTATTTTGACAAGTCAGCACTTCGAGTATATTTACTAGCATAGCTAAAAACGAACAAATTTGGTTATCACCGTTAATACACCTCAATCCTAATTACACACAATTAGAAGTAACCTCAACAAACACTCAACCATCCTTATTGATAACATCACAATCCTATCCTCGAGTTTTGACCTAGTGACTATATCTGGCTCATATGTAGGAAAATCAACAAGAATGTGTTTTGGGATAGAATAATTATCTAACTAGAGAACCACTAGTAACCTAAGAAACAAAACATGCCCTCTAGGCCCTATGTGTCTGTATCCCACATGTCAAACACTGAACACATTAGGACATGTAACAAACATGCTAAGATGTGTCCAACATTATGTGTCCTAAAATAGCACGTCTCAAACATGTGTGTAACATGTGTCCTAACAATGTCCCAACATCTCAGGCACAAAGGCATGGAGCACATATCGGAATTTGCACCCTTTGAAGACGAGCAAGCTTGAGCAATCTAGAGCAGAGACAGTGGTGTATGTGCACTCCAACCTCTGTCTTATTTATTGGATGAGGCACTAGTGGCTGAAGTTAAAGACAAAGATGTGGATGTATTTCCTAGTGATCTGGATTTGGGCAATAGCATTGAGTTGGCATTAGCCAACTTGGATGTTAATGAACCAGTGCTAGAGCCAATCACTTTTCAGCAGCAAAGAATTTTTTATTAACATTTTTATAAATTAAAATTAGGATGTGCCTTTTCAAGAAACTGTAAACTCATATGTAAGGCCTCATACAAAAAATGCTGTTATGCTTTAGATTGATCAACACCCTTTTTTGTGAAATGCACTCACAGATCTATTTAAAATGCATGTTACTGTAAACTTGTATGTAAGACCTCATACAAAAAAGAGTTGTTATGCTCTAGATTTATCAACACCATCTTTTGTGAAATGCCCTCGCAAATTTATTTAAAATGCATATTTATTTTCACTTTAGTGCTTCAATTTTTAAAATCTTCCTAGAACACTCCTCGATATTCATTTTATTAGAAGACCACATTTCACATTAGGAGACAGAAATGTTGTTACCCATGAATCATAACAATAGCCAGATACCCAATCAAGAGGCTTTCCCCTATGCAACATCCTAAAAATGATAACAGTATGCATTGTACCCATCAATTGGAGCCAATCTAACTATTTGTTGGGCCTTATCTTTAGTATTTACATTATAAACTAAGTAACAGGTTACAACCCCCAGGGTCTATGTGTTTATAGCCCATGTGTGCTAGCTGTGTCATGAGATGTCTGACACATGTGGCACAAAAAGGAGACCCCTGCGTCTCCAAAAGGAAATTTGTCTCTTTTATTTGCTCATTTTCTTCTGCAGGTTGGATCTCTGAAGTCCATTGGTGTGCAGCTAATAGTATAATTGAGATTTGAAGGAATTCCAACTTCCAAGTGCTTTCTGGGTGGATTTCTAAAACAGAATTCTTGTTTTCTCCAACAGCAATGTCTTCTCTTGTTTATTCCACTGAAAGAATGGCTCAATCAGCGTTGACTTGGCATTAGCCAACTTGGATCTTAATGAATCAGTGCTACAGCCAGTCACTTTTGTTGTAGAGGAGGACGAGGAGAGAGCAATGGCAGTGGTATTGATCTTGATAATGAAATGGAGGAGTCCTAACACTCACAGGCTATAAGACTCTTCCATGTATGGTTCTAGTACCTGCCCTATTTGTCATTGGCATTCCCACCTATAGTATCAGTGACTTAGTATATATATAATACATTTTGATTTGATGACTTAATAAGAAAATAGCATTTTATGGGCCTAATTTCTTGTGTATTTCTCATTTGATCAATGATATGGTACTAGTAACTAGTTGTACGATTGAATTTATATCATGTATGAATCATGATGTATCAATATTTTGTAAATGTTCTAGTTTCTGACAAAATTTGAATCTTTATGTTTATATTTTGTTTTCGTATCTGTAATTTGTAAATTAGATATACATCCATATATAAACTGTGTCAGTGTGTCCCGTTTCCAGGGTCATTGTGTCCAATGTCAGGTGCTCGTATTTCCATGTCCCATATCCTTGTGCCATGTGACTTGGACTATAAGGAATCAGATTTATTGTTATGACTTGTAATATTTGCTAGCAATTAAGCAATAATTTCTCAAAATCTAATTCTACTTTATCATGCAAATATCCTCCATTCTAGGATGGATACAGATTCTTTCTTACACAGGAAACCATTTCAACATTAATTAACATGTTACGTCCTTTCCTAAATAAAAGATTATCATACCAGTTCCTGTCTGTGACTTTGGGTCTAGTATATATCTAGATATATAAACTGTGTTCTGTTTCTAGTGTTGAAATTGTAGCTATGGTTGGTCTTCATAAAATTATTTATTGTACTTGAGCAAACAAAGTTATTATCATTGTTGTTTCTAGAATGTTCTTCATGCTTTTGATTTGGTCAAAAATGTATTTTTGTAGAGAAGAAAAATATTTTTTTTTTTGTAATTACAAGTGGCTCCACAAGTGCTAAGTCGGCCCTTCTAGATGGTCAAGCCAGCTTTCCCTAGAATGGCATGCATTCAGATCCCATGAAGGCTATATAAAGAGGTCCATTCGTCCTCCTTGGAAAGCAATTCAATCACACAAGCAAGACACATCTGTTCTCTTATGCAAAGGTGTCTAAGGAAGATATCAAGGGCTAAAGAAGTATCTTCTCTCTCTCTTAAGGTTTGTACTAGTCCAAGTACTAGTCCGAGTTCTGTGGCTACTGAAAAAGTTCTGAGGTTTGCTGCTCTTGTGGAAGAGGTTCGAAAGTCTGCCTTTGTCCTAGTTTGATGGTCATTCGAGGTCTGGTTATTAGGCCGAGTTCTGGAGGAGTAAACCGAGCTCTGTCTCTGTGATCCAAGGTCTATATTTGGTCCAAGTTCCGAGTTGTTACAGGCCTGCAACTAGGCCGAGCTCTGAAGCTTCCTCAGTTTTGTGATCTTGTCCGAATTCTGAGCTATAGTGCAGACATCCAAGCCTTGATCTCTGTGGAATGGTGAAAGGATCAGCTTCTCGTTTGTGATCTTGTTGGAAGACATTGTGAAGAGGAGTTTAGCACTTGTGGAAGCCATCTTGATTGGTCAGTATTGTGTATGTCTTGATGTCTTGTTGAAGGATCTCTTTAAGGAAAGGATTGTTGGGTTTTTCCCTTGTGGGTTTTGCCATGGCCACTGGCCTAATTTTTGGTGTCTCGTCTCTCGTGCACTATGATGGTTAAATTGTTAAAGTATAATTGTTTGATGAAGAATAGAGATAGGCTAAAAGAACAATAACACATTCACAAGTAATTATCATGATTAGAAATTCAATCTTGCAATCGAATTTCAACATGGTATCAAAGCTAGTTGAAGAAAATTTTGATCTTATATTTGTCCTATGCAAAGTCTTGTGCAGGGTTGTGGGGGAGCGCCCCCCCCCCAAATCCGTTCCCAAAGCGCACTCTCGATTCGCTCCCATTTGGGAGCAATTTTCGGAAGCGCGCTCCTGCAAAATAAAAATTCGCTCCCGAGCTTTCTTCGCAAAAAAAAAATCTTAAGACATTCCAAAAGAATTTTTTTGAAAAGAAACAAGAATGTTTGAGTGGGGCAGCCTAATATTCAAGCCTATGGCCCTAGTATTGATATGCCTTAAAGTAAACTGTAAAAGTGACATTCTCCTTTAACTTTCATTTTCATCCTTTACTTAAATTTTTAACTTTACCACGAAATGATTTAGGATGTTTGAGAGTAGTTTCGACCTCATTGGATTTCATATGGAGAAAGTAGAATTTTATATGTCACTCAAAATCCAACAGACTTATTAGTTTTTCAAGTTTTCAGGATTCGTGGGTGTTAAACACACATGGATAGTAAAGACAATAGGAAAGATAAATCATTCAGTACATTTTTTATTAACAGGAGATGTACATTTATAATACAATGTTGTGACTCTTGGGTTTCAGATCCCAAGGTCCCTTGGACTGCTTAGTCTTTTCGGCTTCCACACTAACCCTTTAGGATTAGGTGTCCAACATTCCCCCCCTTAATCCGAAGGGTTATGTATGAGTCCAAGAAGAGAGCTGTAATACAAAATGTGCAAAAATGCATGGCAGCACTAGGCTGAATGTGCTTCTATGAAATGTTGGCATAAAGGGCGGTGGTTTAAGGATGACCACCAACACTGGAACGCTTAGTGCAGTTCCCGGAAACTCTTCCAAAACTGGCAAGAAACTGAAGTTTTTTGCTAGAGGAAGTGTTCTTAGTCTATGATGGTTTAAGGATGACCAACAACTCTGGAATGCTTAATGCAATTCCTGGAACTCTTCCAAAACTGGCAAGAAGCTGGTGTCTTCTGCTAGAGGAAGTGTTCTCAATCTGTGATGGTTTAAGGATGACCAACAACTCTGGAATGCTTAATGCAATTCCTGGAACTCTTCCAAAACTGGCAAGAAGCTGTGTCTTCTGCTAGAGGAAGTGTTCTCAATCTGTTCACGGGCATCTTTGTCTCTGGCTGCAACTTTGAAACTGGTGTGGCAGGTTGTGGCTCAGGCTCGCTTGATGTGACTTTGAAGCTTGTAGATGACCATCATTTCCCCCCCTGTAAGGTACAAGGTGAGAAGATGGAGAAGACTCAACTGCAAGACTGTTCAATACTCTGGAACAAGTTCTAACATGTGTTTGGAATATCTTCTTGGCTGTTGATGCCCATTGCCAAGAAGCGATCCATCCAAGATGAATCTTTGTTCTTGCAGGACGTTTGTTTCTGAAGCATCTGTGTGAAGAATGGTTGGTTTTATGACAGTGCTTACATGGATGAAGATCAAAACAGTGATCTTTCAAATGGCCAACTCGGTCACAGTGTTGGCATTTTATGATCTGTTGTTGTTGTTGCTGCTGCTGTTGTGGAAGAGGGGCAGAGTCTGGATCAGCTGAAGCTGAATTGTCATGAGGAGCAGGTGAACTGTCATAAATGAATCCAGCACTCTGAAACTGAATGGGCTTGGCATAGTCTGGAATATGAAAGGACAAGTCCTTGTCATATCCAAGACCAGTTCTGTGCTTGTTGTGGACAAGCTGTTCCCAAGGTCTGATGATGGGCTTGGGAAGTGCAGACTGAGTTTCTGCATCTGCATATACAACTGCTGCTTTATTTGAATGAACTGTAACATTATTAACATGCTGCTGATGGGTGGTTGTCTCAATGTTCTGAACAAAAACAGGTTCAGAATGGTGTCTATTTTGATGTAGCTCTTCTTGCTGTAGCTGTGATTCAAGCTGCAAAAAATCGATCTTTTCTTGTACATTTTGCAAACAACTATGAATATCGGTGAGAAAATCCTTGCTGATTTTGACTGTATTATTCATACTAGAGAGTATTAGATTGTCCACTAACTCTAATATTGCACCGATTGGAGCCATTTCTAACCTCAAAAGATAGTAAAACAATGAGGAAAAGATGGACACCAAATAAACTTATGGCAACAACTTCAAATTGATCAGCTTGCAATAGATTCAACATACAAAGAATGGTGATATCCAGAAAACAGACTCCTCATTCAAAAAATGAATTTTCTTCAATTCACCTGAGAGTTTAACTTCCAACAAAGCATGCTCCACTCTTCAGCAGGATCCAACTGGGCACTTTCTGTCACTATAAAGATCTGAGTTTATAGTCCTCCTTTTATAGTATCAGCAGCAAGCTTTTGGAGTTATATCCAGGAAGCTATAAAAGAAAACAGTTGATACATAACCACAGACAGAAAAATGTCCTTACAAGCCTGTCTGTGGAACACTCATTAATCTTTGTATCTAAAATGATTGCTCTATAGGGATTCTCAAAAGATATACACTTTTGGCTGCAAATCACACTTCCTCATGAAACAATTACTGATTTGATTCAGTGTACAACTGTGAGCCGATACAGGCACTCGTTACCCTCCAATCTAAACAACAAATACAGTGCTCTTGCTAGCCACAAGATCTTATTACGAGGCTACACATTCAATACTTGATTTTACACGGCAATAAAAAGAAAATAATCTACAGTCTACAAAATGTGGCACACTGATGAGAACGTTGGGTGCCAGAGCTGTATTCTATAAAACCACGAGTCTCCAAAATGACATGTATACAGGTTACTTTTTCAAATTGTTACGTGAAAGAATTCGCTTGCCAAAAGGACTACTGCGCAAAGTTGGTAAATGTGGCCGAATTGCATCAACCAATGTAGAATGAAGAGAACCCTTTGACTCCTTTAGAGCACACTGGATGACATAGTTGGCAAATGGATCTTGAAGAAGCTGACCAAATAAGGAACTGTTCTAAGGTTCTGAGCTTCACAACTGAGCTCCCACAGGCAGACTACCTGAGCCACCACAGATTTATATCTTCAGTTCTCCACAGGTTAGGTCTGAGACACAACTGCAATAAGTCCGAGATGTAATCTTCTTCACACTTCTGTCTGCGCCTATGCCTCCTCCAATTAGCTCCACGCACCAGTGTTTGGACAATAAATCAGATTCAGAATGCGTGCCAGAGGGAAAAGAATTAACACCCAGCTACAGAGAATAGTTACAGCTCTCGTCACAGTCGAATTCCCTTTCAGTTCTGAAGTGCGTATTCTTATTTAACTGGTGCAGCTTTCCAGCCAATACAAGATTCACCTTCAGAAATTGATTTCTGCAAATTAGGAACTCGGTAACGATATTAAACTCCTGGGAATTGTCGAGTGAACCTTCAAAAACAATGAAGCCTGCACATTGTGAGACTGCTCCAAAGCAGATACAGGGTCAATAGTAGCTGGACGGTCAGAGCCTATCACCTCAGGAATTCTAAGCAACGTTTTTTTATCAGCATGAATCACCTTGAAAACTGCTTTACCCGTGTGTAAAGTTGGAGTTAACCCATAGCTCAGTCACCTGTTGTATCTTCATCAAAATGTTGTTGTAGCAACAAATGGGCCGAAGATATCCCTCGGAGTTGAGAGAGTTTAATGATAACTTCTCCCCCACCCGGGTTCCAATCTTATGACACGATTATGCTGTAAATGTCTGAGGTATGTACCAACCGCTCCTTGAATTAAATTAAGCAGGATGCGGGGCTTCTTCCAAGGTTTCACCGCCCAATAGCCATACGGTTTCAATGCACAGCTTTCACACTCCAATACAATTACGGTTTCAATGCAGCATTAAACCACTACAGCTCCACTCCGCACCAATTCCTTAACAACTATTTTGATCACAAGTTCTTTGCACAGCAGTTTTGTTCATCCTCACACATCAACGAATTTTAGGGACACAATAATGGATTCTCACAGAATCTCATGGAATAAAGACTTGCAACGAACTCCAAACTGTATCCGATAGGAGATGATTAAAAAGACAGAGAAAAAACACAGTGAATAGCAGCTACACCTGCTTAATTACACCAACAATCAAAAAGCTGGGAGTAGATGAATTAGAAGCAGGGCGTCGCAATCCAGAGCTTTCAGGAAACTATCGCTCAGTAACTAAGTTTAGCGCCTACCCGACCGCTTTTCCTCAAAAGACCACCAAATCAACTACAACGCCGCAAATTTTATTTAATATAATCTGCAGGTAATTGACCCCTTGAAAAAAACCAATATAGTGGTTTCCAGGCCCTTTGAAAAGACGCAAAACAGATTGAAATTAATCACCGCCAGTACCAGCTTCAGCTCTCAAGTGTTGTATATACAATGTCTATGTATTATTCCAGGGTATCCGCATCTCATTGTGCTCTGTTCATCGTCTCTGCCGTGCCACTCGAAGCCGAATCCCACAGTGCTGGAAGCCGAGGCTCGAATCTGTACCGGGCCTACTCAGGCGAGACCCCTTAACCGACATTTAAGGTTCTTGACACCATCCTGCAAATTGCTATCAGCAAGAGGAGAGCTTAGAAATGAGGAAGCAGTTTCAGCGACACAACTTGGGGCATTCTTTGCTGGAATGACAATACGAGCTAATGCTTTCCCTGCAGCTACACAATGGAGTGAGGGAGAAACACGAGCAATGGGACTGTGACAGTGGATTGTGAGGGCAGAGGGAACGACGTTACCATGCACATAGGCGCAGCTCCACCTTCTACGCTATACAACAGTTCAGTAAATTTCCCAAACAAAGAGAGCGAACCAGGTAATGGCACATTCACTGAAGCGGATAAGATCTCTGCAGCAAGATATGATTGATCTCCATACATGAAAAGCTGTCTAGCAGGGAAAGTGGCAGAAGAGCATATTATGGCAGTAAAGTTGTTACTCAAGACCGAGGGACCGAGGTAACGTATATACCATCAACGGACAAGCGTTACAAATTTTGGGGCGTTTCTCTGTGGGAGCATTGCAGTCAGAGAAGAATATGAAACCGACATAAAAACGCATTAAACACAGTTCTAACAAATGCAGTCATATGGCAGAAATGAGCAGCGCATCATTAAACACAGTTTTGTCAGGGAATAATGATAAATCCCAGGTGGTGCAGCGCTTTTAAATGGTGCGTATATGGACAGAGAACGCAGGTCTCATAACGGCTTGGACAGATGCGTTATATGGCAGAGGCAGAGGCAGCATGTCAGGAGCGCTGGAAAAGAATATGGCAGAGGGCCAGGACTGACATGCACATAACAGGCCACAGAAAAACAAGTGGCTCTGATACCATGTTAAACACACATGGATAGTAAAGACAATAGGAAAGATAAATCATTCAGTACATTTTTTATTAACAGGAGATGTACATTTATAATACAATGTTGTGACTCTTGGGTTTCAGATCCCAAGGTCCCTTGGACTGCTTAGTCTTTTCGGCTTCCACACTAACCCTTTAGGATTAGGTGTCCAACAGTGGGGTTGCAATGTTTCCATTGGATTTTGTCATGCACTAGGGTATGGAACTCGTATTTAATCAAGAGCACCAAGCCCTCTATGTACCTTGATGTTAGTGACATTGGTTGTCGAACTACTCTATCATGACCCTATTAAAAATGTACCCATCACTCAAACAAAATCTTGACTTGACATGCTATGTTTTTTCTATCTTATGTTAATGCTGAGAGGGTGATATAAAAGATAAAGATCCCAAGAGAAGCAATGATTTTGATGATATGTCGGTATTTGTTGTAGCATGATTTTTTTGGATGCTAGAGGCCATCTAGAGCCTATTTGTTGATGTATTTTCGGTTCAGAGATGGATTGCACTCAATGTTATTTTGGTTATGTGCACCCTTACATGCTATATAAATGAGAACTTGTAATTTGTGGACATGTGGTTGATGAAGATTATAACTACCAGATGAATGATGTTATATCGTTTAATCCATGTTCTTATGTTTTTTATCACTAATTCATCATTCTACATGCTTTTGTTGACATGTATGAATCAAAATATATAAAAATATATATTCTATAAAATTTGCTCCCAAAATCGCTTCCGATCCGGAAGCTTTTGAAAATGTCACTCCCCGCTCCTGCTCCCAAGCAGCCTTAGTTCTGTGGCTCCTGTGCAATGCAAATTTCTATGATTCATCTCTCTGGTAGATCCAAAATTTGAGGCTATGGAAAAAGAATCCATCTTGAAGATTTAAAGAGGTTTGACTTGGCACCTTCATAGTAATCCAAGTCCTCTCTGCAATGATGGGCTAAGATCCCTATGACATGTCTCTTAGAAGGAGCGAAGGTTTGAATCCATTCTATGAATTTGTGATAAGCCCGAATTACATCTGAGATATGTGGTAAGGTCTGAAGTTACATATGATGCCTTAGTGCTATAAAATATACTAATGATAGCATCCTATGACACCCATAATATTGTATCCTTGTGATATTCCAAACCAAACAGTAAACTCCTTGATCCGAGTCTAAAGCATGGCTAGACCGTGCCTCCTCCTCTGTGGATTGTCAAATCCCAACCTCTATGGATCTTTATCTCTGTAATCAAGTTATTTGAAGTCTGGAGTCAAGAAGTTTAAGATTCGATGCAATCCTGAACACATACATATTTTGAAGTTATCAAGGTCCTAATCATTCTCTATGGTTCGAATATCAGTAATGAAATAAAGTTTGAACCAAAGTCAAGATTATAGAAGTGGTACACCAAGCCTTCTATAGTCTGAGATGCAACAAAGGAACTGAGATGTATCTCATTGAAGAAAGAAGCCTTTATCTTCAATAAAGTCAATTCAAGTATAAGGACTAAGTCACCAAGAAACCAGAAAAACAATGAAGTCTGGAATCTGCTGAAATCCTTCTTATCCCTCCTCAATCTGCTAGTGTTAGTCTCTAGGAAATTTCTCCGGAAGTAGGAGAGATGATGTGCTCCTCCCGGCACCAAAGAGCTGATCCCGGCTCTTAAATACGTTGTGCAATCTTTCTCTTGCGCAAGCCCAGGGAAGAGAAATTTGTTCCTCTCAAAGGCAGTGATATTCATCCCCAAAATTCTCCACTAGGCTTAGTTGTAAAGACTGAAATTAAGATTCAACTAGATGGACAATTTGTTGTAAAATTCTATCAAATTAAATGCAATTGTGTACCTGATTCTCCCATCTAGTGTCGATCCATGTTACTCCGAGTTTTCTGGTTCCATTACCAAATCAACTGATTCCTCCCTGCCTATCTGAGATCAACCTCTGCGGTTCCCAGATCCAACGGACTTCAAAATGGAAGTCCACTAACCCCCGTGCCCAAAACTCCAAGAGCAGCTGAAGCTTTTCCAAATTTCAGTTCCAAAATCGAGCCCCTGGCTCATCCCTCAAATAGATTTATTTTTCCCTATTCTCTATATATTTTTCCCCCCTCCGTATCATGCTCCTCTTTCATCTTTATGTATCATTTCTTGGCGGTCACCACCCCCTACATGGTGACACCTTCCTTTGTAACGTGTCACTCTATCTATCCAAAGCTGCAAGGATATTGACGTGTATTAGTTTACCTTTAGGTTTTTTTTATTAGTTTTCTTTAAATGTCCATAGTGTATACTATTTATTTTATTTTGATTTAAATTTTACATTTTAATAATTTATTAATATAATTTAATAATATTATGGGATATATAAATATATAACTATATTTATAATTAACTTAAATTTTTTCATTTACTTCTTTATAACCAAATTCACTTTATACTTCTAAATTTATACTATTGAAATTATTTAGGGTATTTTCTCCTTAATTATGACGCATTTAAGCAACATGCTTGATGATGGGTGAGGGTGTAACTTCTATTAGAAGCAGTGTCGTGATATCCAACATTTATAGTTAAGTTAGAATATATATATAATAGTGCAGTACATGCAATACATGCATATGTAGCTATCATATGCATGCATTGTATGCATCCTAATACTCTTGTGCTCTCTATATTAAAGATGGGTCATTACATTAGTCTTCCCTTAGAGACACTTCTCTAAATTTCTCCCGACAAACACCCCCTAGAAAATAGTTGAAATGAGTGGCACGTGATCCTCTACTGCATCCTTCTAGAGCACGAATTAGCTGAGAAATATGGCTAAAAGATGCTCTGAGAATTCCACAAATCTCCCTCCAATGTAGCAGCAAATTTTACCTTCCTAAGGTGGTACTCGAAGTCCTCCGAAAGAAGGGTGAGTTCTCCTCTTGGAAAACTCTTTGCTAAGCAACACTTGTGACTCAACTAAATAGCTTGAGCAACAAAGGTAATAGATGAGTGATCAAAAAGCCCCAATAGTTTCTATGCTCCTATTTATAATTTTCCTTGCCTCCTCATGTGGGTCCTTCCATCCAATATTTCGATCTCCCTCCTTAGCAATTCGACTTTTCTCTCCAAGGGGATGTGTATTACATGTGGGTGTGACACCCACATTCCACTAACAAAATTATTTCGGCCCCCTTTTCCTAAGTCTCATCCCCAAAATTTCGTGAGCCCCCATGATAGTCAAAAATGCAAAATTCTGAAATTGATTTTAGGGAAATTATTCTAGGAAGGAACATTACGTTGTACCTATTGTTTTCAATTATGAATACCTTCCTAGTTAAGAGGGAGTGTTGAAAATGGTAACTAGCTTCAGTCTTCGTAATTGTTTATGTACCGTGACTTGATGTAATTGATGTACTTGTCAAAGAAAAAGAAAAGAAAATTATATTTTGCAAAAGAAAAATTAGTTATCAAAGAATGGGTTTCTTGCCCATTGATTATTTTATTAGTTTTTGGCACCCATTGTGTGCCCTAGGGTTTTGACAAGGTCAAGGTTAAGGTCATGAGGTAAAGTCCCTTAGAGGGCTATTGGATCAATATCTTTTAATGTAAAAAGGACAAGAAAGCACCAAGTGATGGGTCCGCCAGCCCACCAAATTGGCCCCACAAGAAGACAGTTGCACCACACCAAGAGGCTATATATAGAAGAGTCATTCGACCTCCAAAGGCACTAATCAAGTTCTCATATCTTGAAGTCTAAGGCAAAAACAGAGTGAGGAGAAAAAGATGTGTAGCAAGAAAGAAAAAAAGAACCTTTTGTTTGATCTTTGGCATCTTTTCTTTGTGCTATCAAGCTCGCACGTGTCGTAAGGGATACTATTTTCTATTTAGATTTTCAGCCTAATGAAGACAAGCAATCCAAGCTGCAAAAGGAAGTTTCTGATTGGGTGGTTGGCCCTAACTTGGTGAGTTGTCTTGGTCAAGGTCTAGAAGTCTTCCTTAAGAATTCTAGAAGAGAAAGATGTTTTGGGTTTTCGCTTGTGGAGGGGTTTTTCCCTAGCATAGTTCCTATATCTGATGTCTTTGTTTTGAATTGTGATCTTCTTGTATTGGCATTGTCTTGATGATAAACATAATGCACTAATAATGATGATGAATTAAACTAATAACACAAGTAATGTCAATGTTGTAAAAGAAAAAACATTAAAAGTAATCCTAATTCTAAAAGCCCTATTTTTTCTCAACAAGCACCTAGTTAGGCTGACCTGAAAGCATCTGTGATGATGGATCTTATGAAGCTACAAAGAGTTCATCAAGATACTACTTCTATTTGGGGCTCCGTTATAATTTCTTGGATAAGCATGAAGCAATATGGCAAAAGATATGTAAATTGCGACTAAATTGGCAAGTTGAGAAGCAGTATAGCTTCAGAGGTTACTTGCCGATTTTGATCAAGTGCAGGGGATGACCATGATGATAGACATGGTGCAAAAGGGAGCAGTGAAGCTCGAATATATTTCCATTGATGAGCAGATAACTAATATGTTGACGAATCCTCTTGCTAGAGGGACATTTGTGTACTTCCGGGACAAGATTGGGCTTGTGGAAAATGCCTCTTTGATTAAGAGGGAGTGATAATTGTTGAGAATTCAATAGGGTAATGATTATGATTAATTCTCTTTACTTGATAACTGCTTGCAGTTCCTTTATACTTATTAACTTTGTTCCTTATTATTATATGTGTGAAGCATCAAACAGCTACCAAAAACAAAAAGCACAATGACATAGTATATAGGCTACAAGGCAAGCTAAACCTCTCTTCTTGAGAGGAAAACCCTTAAATCTCTTCTCTTCCTTATAGATTCTTCAATTGACGAATTACAAGACCTTAAGACTGAGACCAATACCCTCCAAGGCCAAGACCAACCTCTTTGAGTGATGTGCCAACTTCGATCTAGTCAAAACCAGTCAAATCTCTTCCAATAGCACCTTCTCGACCTTTTGCTGCAATATTTTCAGCCTCCTACTGTAGATCTAAAATTTTGGGCCCCAGAAACTGTTGTCGCCACACATGGGAACTTCAATCTTCTCTTAGAGCCCTCCTTTGACCTCCGCTTGCCTTTCCCTGACTTCTAGAGCTTGAGAGAGACCCTTGGTAGCCTTCACTTGACCTCCTTGCCTCATTTCCACCAAGATCGAACTTGTAGAAGGATGCCCTAGGTCAGCGCAGAAACCCTAGTCTTCTCTAGCACGTGTGAGAGAGAAAGATAGCCCAGACACAAAACTTCTTCGTCCTCCTTCTCCTTTGTTTCTTCCTTCTTCTTTCGTTAGAATGAGAGATGAGTGAGTGTCTTCAAGGAGCTTGAATCCCCTTCTATATATAGGCTTCTTCAAGGGTGGACGTGGCTCTTCCTTTAGGCTGACTTGCCAACTGCCAGGTCGACTTGGTCTTGGAGGGTATTCTTACACTTTTAAAGACAAAAAAAAATTCTTTACAATTTACAATGTGCCCAGTAGGGTCTTCAACTTATGACAATGACTCTTTTTTCTTCTTGACCTAGGACAAACCCTTGAAGCACTCAATGGGTGTTTGACCTATAAAATAAAAGACCTTGAGCATGAAACCCATGCTCCAAAAACAGTAATAATAATTTTCTTTTATTTCATAATTTACAAGAATCAAAATTACTTTTCGTACTTATGAAGACCAAACCTAGTTACACATTTTTCAACACTCCCTCTTAACTAGGGAGGTACTCATAAGAGGTACATGGACATTCTCAATCTGAAGAGATCTCATAAGAAGAGTCGGATTGGTAACCCATCTGTCTAGCATCATATCAGCTAGTATTATCACATAGCAAGGCCTTGACTAATAGTTCTATCCCTCCACAAGATCAGAGCACAATGTTGGCAAGACAAATGATTTATAGACACCATCATCATCGTCTCTTAAGGTACATACTCCACTCGAGTGTTCACCAAGTATGACCTTCTTTGGACTATTCTTGTCTTGGATAGCTAGTCTTCAAAGAATATCGATCCACAACTACTCTTATCTTGGATGCCCTACCACATCCTCAAAGAGTATCGAATGCCAGATGGTTACCCAAACCTCCATTCTGTCTTCCCAAGTGAAGACAAAAAGGACGTGCCTATCTCCTGTTGCTTTGGGGTAGCATCGGACGTGCTCTAGCCATGAAAATTGGTGGAGAGGCTAAAGCACATGAGATCTCCAAGACCCAAAAATGGTTTGGGCAGATTCTAGCAGGTTTGGAAGATATTAAAATAATTAATATTTTTAATAGAGTTCCTAAGTCTAAACTTAGGAAAAATAAAATATTAATGGGTATTAATATAAAATTGGGTTAGAAAGTTCCAAAAGTCATGGATCAAGCCAAATCTAATCTTAGTCATTGATTAGAGATTTAATCTCGGTCGTTGATGGACCAACAAGAAAAGTATAAGAAGAGGCTTGAGGGTCAGTTGGAGGACACACCAGAGTGATCAGTCATACATTTTGCTAGAGCGGGGTTGCTAAACAAAAGTGAATCAGTGATCAGCAGCATGGGGCAGTGAGTACAAGGTAGAGAGGCAGGGAAAATACTGGGAGACCAACACAGAAGTGGAGAGAGCCAGAGCAGCAGTCAATCCAGGCTACACAGAGCCCAGCAGACGTAGCGCAAAGCCCAGAGAGACTGCGTCATCCACGCAGAGGGTAGAGGGAGTGACGTAGAGGCTCCCAGAGGCTGCGCAGTGCCTCAGAGGGCTGACACAGAGGGTCCTGGGGATGACGTAGGTCAGCAGGAGGCTGACGCAGAGGCCAGAAGGGTTAGCGCTGAGCTTCAGTTGTGCCGGGTGGGACAGGTTTTCTGAATACCTGTTTCCGGATATAGAGGTATTGTTGGCGTGTATTTTTCTATGTCGGGTGAGCCAGTTTAGGCACCCAATTGTACTCTGATAAACTACATAATAATATAACCCTCTGAATAGCTGCACCGGTTTTCCCGCATTGGGTTTTTCCGAGGACATTGGTCCAAAAATAACGATGTCACTTGTGTGCTTGTTTTCTTTCAATTGATGATCTATAGATGTTGATATTGTACTTGTGTTTATTTTCAGTATTTACATGGTAAATAACTTGTTAAGTAATTAAACAAGTAGGAAGAAAATAAACTAGATAGTACAGGAAGAATTTCTAACAAGTTAGACTTATAAATTCCAACATGGTATCAAAGCGTGGTTGCATATCACAGGAAACTAAAGGCATCAGCCGAGCAGAGCATATGCAGCAGATTCAGTTGTCCCGAGTGACAGAGCTGATCCTTGCAGAAGGCGACAGAGGAAGGAGTGACGCAGAGGGACTGCATCATCAGTATGGGCTAGAGAAAGGCCAGCGCAGAGGCTAAGGAAGGCAGAATCAGGCTCATGCAGAGCCATGCAAAGGCTAGGAGGGCTGACGCAGTTGGCTGAGGGAGCTGGTTTGTCGGTGTCGCGATTGTGTAGAGCCAAGGGGCTCAATCCTTTAGTTGCTAGGGCATAGGACGCTGTGGGTTGTTTGTGGAGCGAAGCTAGTGGGGTACTGTGGTCAGAACAGTACCTAACAAGGCAAGACCAAGGTGGAGGGAGTTGCTGCCGAGGCGGATTTCTAGCCAAGGAATACGGATCAGTGTTGCAATTGCACAGACAATCGGAGTGGGGCAACTTGACGTTGGCAGAAGGATTTCCAGAAGGGAAATTGAGACTTAGAGAGAGTCGAACCAAGAACTTCCAAGCAGGAAGTTGAGAAAATCGGAGGAGTCGAAAGAAGAGCAGTGAGATGGTCGTGAATGGGCTGAGAGATTAGGATAGGCTAGACGGAGCGTCCAACTTTGTGGTCTTGAAGGCTAGGATCCTGTCCATTCTAGACAGACATCACATCAAGGGCTTCGTCTTGAGAACGATGGCTATCCCAGTTGACCCGGTAGCTAATGAAAGGTACGAGGAGGCAATGGCTAAGGCAAAGTGCATCATCCTTGATGGGATCAAGGATCATGTGGTACCACATATTGCCGAGAAGGAAACGGCAAAGGAGAAGTGGGATGCCCTGAAGACATTGTACCAGCATACCTCCGTGCAGAGGAAGATGCTCCTGGAGAATCAGCTAAGGGCATACCAGATGCATAAGGGAGAGAAGATAGATGTCTTCCTCGGTCAATTGAAGGAGATTCTTGACCAGCTAACTTCAATAGTGGCCATGCCGGATGAGGAATTGATGGTGAGGACCGCACTGAACGCAGTGTCTGAGGATTGGGAGGTATTTGTCCAGAGCATACTCGGCAAGACGAGTCTTCTAGATTAGGAAGAACTATGGGCGGCTCTTCGACAAGAAGAGATCAGACGGATGACCAAGGCGGGGAGTAGCTGCAAAGGGGTCAAAATCAAGAAGGAGGAAGAAGAGGATGCAGCTCTAACATCTGCGGGAAAGTAGGAGAAGAGGAAGAAGAAGGACCTCTCCAAGGTCAAGTGCTTCCATTGTGGGGAACTGGGTCATTTTGCGAACCAGTTTCCTAGGAAGAAGAGCAAGGGAGAGGCTTCAGACTCGAAGGCAGCCCCTGCGAAGGCAGAGAAAGAAGTCGAGGAGAATGATGATTGTGCCATGAGTGCTCATGTTCCACTTGAGAAGAAGTGGGGAGATATCGAACTGTAGTCAGGAGGACTTCAGGCGATGAGGGGCAGGATCCTCGAGGTACCCAACCTCTTGGATTATACCTTGCTACGAGAGCCCCGAAGAGTAGCAGGACTAGCGGATGTGGGTAGAGACGGATGCGAATGGAGCGGCAAAGAGTGCTACAGTGCGAAAGTCCCCGGACAACGCGAGCCTAGCAGGTTGCAACAGTGCGAGAGGCACGAGAGTGTTGCACTAGTGCAAAATGACACAGAGAGTTGTGCAACGATTCGATATGCAGGGAGTTGTTGCAACAACACAGAGATCAGTAGAGGGAGCATTTGTTAGCGGCAAAGGGAGCTTCAACATCGGGTGTGTTTCTAGCCTGACAGGGATGTCAGAAGTTGGGTGGATCAGTTACTTACTTCTCAGTAACTGAGTTGCAATGCAGTAGCAATATGTAGTAGCACGATGCAGCATGATGAGAGGGGATGCAGTGCAGATGCAGTGCTGGGAGGATGGACCAACAGCAACACGGATGCAGAGGGAGTTGTCGTACGGATGCAGCAGTGGCAGTGGCAGGGCCATGGGTAGCAATACAGGATGCAGCAGTGCAAAGGATGTTGGGCGGGGAGGCCTAGCATCAGCACAGGGACTGATGCCGGATAATCAGGGTGATGCTCAGTGTGGAGTATTACTAGAGCACAGTCCTCGCTAAGAGGGAGTGTTGATTTGGGGTAGCATCAGATGTGCTCTAGCCATGAAAATTGGTGGAGAGGCTAAAGCACATGAAATCTCCAAGGCCCAGAAATAGTTTGGGCAGATTCTAGCCGGTTTGGGAGATATTAAAATAATTAATATTTTTAATGGAGTTCCTAAGTCTAAACTTAGGAAAAATAAAATATTAATGGGTATTAATATAAAACTGGGTTAGAAGGTTCCAAAATTCATGGATCAAGCCAAATCTAATCTTAGTCATTGATTAGAGATTTAATCTCAGCCGTTGATGAACCAACGAGAAAAGTATAAGAAGAGGATTGAGGGTCAGTTGGAGGACACACCATAGTGATCAGTCATTCATTTTGCTAGAGCGGGATTGCTAAGCAAAAGTGAATCAGTGATCAGCAGCGAGGGGCAGTGAGTACGAGGCAGAGAGGCAGGGACAATACTGAGAGACTAGCACAGAAGCGGAGAGAGCCAGAGCAGCAGTCAGTCCAAGCTACACAGAGCCCAGCAGAGGCAGCGCAGAGCCCAGAGAGACTGTGTCATCCACGCAGAGGGCAGAGGGAGTGACGCAGAGGCTCCCAGAGGCTGCGTAGTGCCTCAAAGGGCTGACACAGAGGGTCCTAGGGCTAACGCAAGTCAACAGGAGGCTAACGCAAAGGCCAGAAGAGCCAGCGCTGAGCTTCAGTTGTGACAGAGAGGGCTTTGTGGGACAAGTTTTCTGAAGACCTATTTCCGGATATAGATGTATTGCTGCCGTGTATTTTTCTCTGTCGGGTGAGCCGATTTAGGCACCTAGTTGTACTATGATAAACTACATAATAATATAACCCTCTGAATAGCTCCACCAGTTTTCCCGCATTGGGTTTTTCCGGGGACATTGGTCCAAAAATAACGGTGTCACTTGTGTGCTTGTTTTCTTTCAATTGATGATCTGTAGATGTTGATACTGTACTTGTGTTTATTTTCAGTATTTACATGGTAAATAACGTGTTACGTAATTAAACAAGTAGGAAGAAATAAACTAGATAGTACAGGAAGAATTTATAATGGGTTAGACTTAGAAATTTCAACATCTCCCTCTCAACTAGGGATGATATGTCAACCAAGCCAAGCTTGTCTCTCAAGTATACAAGCTTCTTGTTAGGAAGATATTTCGTCAATATGTTAGTTACCTGCTCATCAGTGAAGATATATTGTAGCTGCAACACCATTTTGTACTAGCTCTCGAATATAGTGATACTTTTTGTTTATATGCTTTGTCTTTCCATGAAATATTGGGTCCTCAAACAAACGTATACAACTGGTGTTGTCACAATGTATCACTGTAGGGTCCATCGGTCCTTCGAATAGGTCGGATAGCAGCTTCCTCAACCAGACCACTTCTCTGCTTACTTCACAAGCTGCAACATACTCAGCCTCAACACTACTCAAAGCAACTGTGTCTTGCTTTCTGCTCATCCATGAGATCATAGAGGATCCCAAACTGAAACATCCTCCTGTAGTGCTTCTTCCATCCTGCTCACTGCCTCCCCAGTCGGAATCTGTATATCCAATCAAGTGGACATCATTCCTCCTATCATATTTTACGCAGTAGTGGATAGTTCCTCGCAAATATATATGTTTTGCTGCTATCCAATGATCAGGCTTTTGCTCCACTTGGGATTGACTGAGAACGTTTACTGCAAAACATATGTCAGGTCGAGTGTTCACCAAGTACAATAGTGAGCCAATCAGTTTTCTATACTTGGAAGGATCCACAGGGCTTTATACGGAACTCCTTAGTCTCTTCAAGTTTGTGATCATCAGAGTGGGCACAGGTTTGTAATCCATCATGTCAAACCTCTTCAACATCTTGATCACATACTTTCCTTGACCCAATTAAACCTCACCAGGTCCTTGCCAGATTTCTATTCCCAAATAGTAATGCATTAGCCCTAGATCCTTCATGTCAAATTCTGCTGACAGATGCTTCTTACATTCTTCAATTCGACCTTCTACACCTGTTAAGAGAAGATCATCTACATATAGAAGAATGATTGCACGTTCTCCATCTACAACCTTGATATAAAGGTTCGGATCAACAAAACTTTTTGTGAAGCCTATTCTTTGAAGATATGCATCCATTCTAGCATACCATGCCCTTGGTGCTTTCTTGACGCCATATAATGCTTTCTTTAATCTGCAAACATATTTCTTTCTATCTTTAACTTCAAATCCCAAGGGTTTCTCTATATAGACTTCTTCATCAATTGTGCCATTTAGAAATGCAGTCTTGACATCCATTTGGTGGATGTTCCATCCCATCAATGCTGTTAGAGAGACCAATGAACAAATCATTGTGTACCTTGCTGTCGGAGCAAATGTCTCTTCATAATTGATGCCTTCTTGTTGGGAGAAGCTCCTAGACACAAATCTTGCATTATACTTATCTATGCTTCCATCTGCCACATGTTTGATCTTGTAGATCCACTTGGAAGTTACCACAAATTTGTCTTCGGGCCTAGGTACAATTTCCCAAACTCCATTCTTCATTATAGATTGATACTCTTCATTCATGGCATCCTTCCATTCCTGATGGTTGACAACTTCTTCAAAAGTGGATGGTTCTACTTCTATTAGCTTTGTCATGTATGCAGCATACCCAGAATATCTTTTGGGTTTCTTGCTTTCTCTAAATGAACCTTTCACTACCCCATGACCTTCTGCATCAAGTAATGTAGACTTCAACCAATTTTGTCTCTTTCTTGATTCGGGGAGGACCACAGGTTGAATGGGTTCACTGGGACCCTCATCTTCATGATGAGATTCTTCTTCTTCCTTGTTAACTTCTTCTTCAAATACTGGAAGTTCTTCATCATCAGAGTCCATGGGAAGTTCCTTAGATTTCTTGAATGTGATACTTTTGTCAAATATGACATCTTGACTTACTTCTATATAATGTCCTTCCCTTATGTAGATTCTATAAGCCTTAGAGGAGTTGTTGTAGCCAACAAATATTGCTCTCATGCCTGAAGGATCTAGCTTCTTTCTTTTATCCTCTGGAATATGAATATATATGGGACACCCAAATATTCGGAGATGATCTACAGTAGGTTTCTTCCCAGTGAATACTTCTTCGGGAGTCCTGTTGTCCAATGACCTATGGGGACTTCGATTTTGAATGTATACTGCAGTCTTTGTGGCTTCTCCCCACAGAAATTTTGATAGATCTTCATCATGTAACATCGCCTTTACACATTCTTCAATGGATCGGTACTTTCATTTTGCAACTCCATTTTGTTGGGGATTATATGGGACTATCAACTCCCTCTTAATCCCTGATTCCTTACAGAATGCAATAATCTCCTTGGATGTATACTCTCCTCCATTATCGGATCTTAGTATCTTTATTCTTCTTTCTGTAAGGTTCTCCACTTCAGCTTTGAATTCTTGAAATTTTGTAAATACTTCGTCCTTGGTTTTCATTAATTAAACCCAGGTCTTCTTTAAATGATCATCTATAAATGTGACATAATATAGATGAACTCCAAGAGATTTAGGAGTCATAGAGCCACATGCATCGAAGTGAATGAGATCCAAGATTCTTTTGACTATGAAGCACTCCTTCCAAATGGTCTCTTGGTATTCTTACCCAATGCATATCCCTTACATACTCCTTCATGGTCTTCTTTTAGTTCAGGTATTCCATCTACTATGGAACTTAGAGTTGGGAGGATCTTGAAATGAAGATGACCAAATCTTCTATGCCATAGTTCACATGGGCTAACTTCAATGTGAACCAAGGCTTGAGCTAGAGGAGATATCAGCCTGTAAAGTCTTCCTTCTTGAATGCCAATTACTCTAGCATTTTCTATGCTTGAGCTTTTACTCCATACAACAAATTTCCCATCAATGAAAGCTACTCTATCACCCTTGTCCTCTAGACTTGAAATGGAAAGTAAGTTTTTATGCAAACCTGGAACAAATAGGATGTTGTTGAGATGAATGTTGCTTCCATTCTCCAACTCTATAGAGGTTGATCCAATGCCTCTTATGGGATAGCTTTTGTTATCTCCAAGTTCCACTAAATAAGAGGATTTTCCCTCTGATAATGTCTTCAATTATTTGTGATGACTTGTCATGTGTCTAGATGCACCACTATCAATTACCCAAATGCTCCCGTCTTGGAATGTGCTAGTGAGTGCCGAGAAGATACCTTCATCTTGTTCTTCAATTATTTCCTTCTCGATAGAGAATAAGAGACTCCATGCTTCCTTGATGTTTTTCTTTTGATAGCTTGCTACTTTTGAACACTTCTTGATGAACTTCTTCAATGTATTGGAGATCTTCATGATGCCCTTAGCCAACCTTAGCTCTGATACCATGTTGAGAATTCAATAGGGCAATGATTATGATTAATTCTCTTTACTTGATAACTGCTTGTGGTTCCTTTTTACTTATTAACTTTGTTCCTTATTACTATATCTATGAAACATCAAATAGCTAATAAAAACAAAAAGCACAATGACACAGTATATAGGCTGCAAGCCAGGGAAAAACCTCTCTTCTTGAGAGGAAAACCCTTAAATCTCTTCTCTTCCTTATAGATTCTTCAATTGACGAATTCCAAGACAAATACCCACCAAGACCAAGACCAACCTCTTTGAGTGATGTGCCAACTTCGATCTAGTCAAAACCAGTCAAATCTCTTCTAGTAGCACCTTCTCGACCTTTTGCTGTAAGATTTCTGGCCTCCTATTGCAGATCTGAAATTTTGGCCCCCCAGAAACTGTTGTTGCTGCACTTGGTAACTTTGATCTTCTCTTGGAGCCCTCCTCTGACCTTCGCTTTCCTTTCCCTGACTTTTGGAGCTTGAGAGAGACCCTTGGTAGCCTTCACTTGACCTCTTTGCCTCCTTTTCACCAAGACCGAACTTGTAGAAGGATGCCCTAGGTCAACACAAAAACCCTAGTCTTCTCTAACAAGTGTGAGAGAGAAAGATAGCCCAAACACAAAACTTCTTCATCCTCCTCCTCCTTCGTTGCCTCTTCATTCTTCTTCCTTCGCTACAATGAGAGATGAGTGAGTGTCTTCAATGAGTTCGAATCCTCTTCTATATATAGGCTTCTTCAAGTGTGGACGTGGCTCTTCCTTTAGGCCGACTTGCTAGCTGCCAGGCTGACTTTATCTTGGAGGGTATTCCGACACTTTTAAAGACAAAAACATTTTTTTTTACAAGTTACAATGTGCCCAGTAGAGTCTTCAACTTATGACAATGACTCTTTTGACTTCTTGACCTATGACAAACCCTAGAAGCACTCAATGGGTGCTTGACATATAAAATAAAAGACCTTGAGCGTGAAACCCATGCTCCAAAAACAATAATAATAATTTTCTTTTATAACATAATTTACAAGAATCAAAAATACATTTCATAATTACGAAGACCGAACCTAGTTACACATTTTTCAACAATAATTGCATCATGGATATGGTTGCTCCATGTGTCTTGTACTTTGACCAAAATTAGGGATGTTATCCCTGTGTCAAGTACATTGATCAGAATTAGGGAGAATGGTTTGAAAGATTGGATAGCATCATGGACTGACATTCTTCCTGTGTCATGTATTTTGACCTAATTAGGGAGGTTATCCTTGTTTCAAGTACATAGGTCTGATTAGGAAGAATGGTTTGGTGGAATGACATTCTTCCTGTGTCATTGTATAGTGACCTGATTAGGGTTGTAGTCCCTATGTCACTTTGACTTGAATTAGGAAGAATGGTCCGATGGACAAACATTTTCCTGTGTCATTGTATAGTGACCTAATTAGGGTTGTAATCCCTATGTCACTTTGAACTGTAAAGGAAAATAGTTCGGCAGAGGATAGTCATTTTCTCTGTGTCATTGTATAGTGACATGATTAGGGATGTTATCCTTGTGTCACTTTGACATGGATTAAGGAGAATGGTCCTAGAGGTTGTAGCCTCCCAACATCGTGCTCTGATCTCTTTCTAGAGTGAGTTTGTTTACCAAACGATGCATATGTGCCATACGTCAAGGGTACTAAATGGGTTACGGCAATGTGGTTGATGCTGGTCATTATGATATTGATGATGCTTATCTTAATCTTGACCCTTCCTTATGTTGAAGAATGAAAGGCACTGGTGTTTGTTAGGATTCTTCACTGCTTGATAAAAACTTGTGATGCACTTTTACAATTATCTTAGCACGATCTTCTTATTATTATTATAAGTTGTGTTTCATGAAACTGCTATCAAAATCAAAAAGACAAGAACACAAATGATGGCTCTCTACCAAGGCAAAAACCTCTCTCTCTTAGAGAGGAAAACCCTTCGGTAAGTTTCTCTTCTTGAAGCTTCTTATTGACTAATGCCAAACCCTAGACCCTTGACTAGGATGTCCTCCAAGCACAAGAAAAATCCTTCCTATTTTCTGCACTATGTTCCTTGGCACATAGACTTCCTTCTTCCGGCATTTTTCTCCCCAACACTTCGTCCTCCTTCTTTGCTGCTTGTCTAGAGATAGACCTTGCTTATGTGAGCTTCTTGATGAGATATGTTTCTTCTTCTCTTAGAGATGTTCTCTACTTAAGGAGACACCCTTCTCTTGATTCAACAAGATACTTCTTAAGATATGTCTTCACATTGAAGTGACTGTACAACAGCCCTAATTTTCCCACGTGTAGATGGTTCCCTTGGAGAATAAGGATCTTTTTATCTTCGATAGAGAGAGGGACTTCTTCGCTTGACTTGAGAGGCCTGTACCCACAATCTGTACTCCTTATCTTCACACGTGTGACTATTTCTAGCCCTAGAAACAATCCTCTACCTTCACTGAGCTTCCTCCTTCCTTTGTTGCACTTTTGGGGACCCTTTAGACTTGCTTGTCCTTCCTTTTCTCGGCTTATCTCTTCGCTGATTTTAGAGCTTGCTTCATTAACTTTATGAGGGAGTAGACAGTGTCTATATATAGAGGGTTGTCCCTCCTCTAGGCCGACATTAGGCCGACTTAACCATATCTTCATTATTTTCATCATTTTGCTTCGTTTGGAGGATGTTGCTGCATGGAGAGGACTTGCACTTGTCTTGGAGGTATTCCTTTGACCTTATACATAGTGTAACATGCCCTCTAAGGGTCTTACATAAATACATTGACCTTTTGACTTACTAGAAGCACTTCACCATGTGCTTGACCTACTTCAATGAGCAAGAAACTCATTGACAAATAATATAAAAATAATATTTCTTTTCTTGAATAAATACAAATATCAAAAGTACATTTAGGAAGACTGAACCTAGTTACATTTCCTTCAACGCTCCCTCTTAACTAGGAAGGTATTCATACAACATTACAAGGTGTTTGGCTATGTTTCAATCTTGAAGAATTCACATAAGAGAAACCGGATTGGCAATCCATCTGTTATAGCATCATAGTAACCAACATTGTTTCCACAGCGAGGCCTTGACTAACAGCTCTATTGACCACTACGTGTCAACTACCCATAGTAGTACACCCCTTTTTTCGCAAAAAGGGACAACGCTAGATCGACGTGTCCGTGCCATTCGATTGTCATCATCAGCTTGATCGTGTTATGTTGTAAACCCAGTCTGCATGTGTACATTGTAAATAATCTTAGCAGATCTTAGTCGTGTATGTAAATTGCCTAGGTGGACCTAATTTTCTAGTGATAATCTATGTTCCGGAAGGTTTTTTGTCTCACCGATCCATGATTGGCAGAGTTTTCCTTCAGCCTAACCCCAAAACCGGAATGAATTTTGTCATTAGAATCTTAGGGGAATCCTAGTGCGTTGATCTGCGAGATTATATTTGGTCGCAAAATTGGGTGGTCTATGAGGGTCTATGTCAAATGGGTTTTCCCCCTTGAGATGTAAAATTGTAAAATTCATGATGTAAAGTGTCTTGAAGGTTAGAAAATGTTTTAGTCCCCTCATAAGTCCTAAGTCCTAGGTCCTAGGTAATTTTTCCAAAGGCTAAGTTCGAGGATCCAAAAAATAAAAATTAAAGAAATTTAAAAAAAAATTAAAAAATAGATAAAAATAATAAAAAATAATTAAAATTTTAAAAATAATTAAAAAAATAAATAAATAAAAATATATATATATATATAAATAAAAATTAAAAAATAATAAAATAAGTAGAAATTTTGAGAAAACAAATACAAATTTTTAATTTTTAATTTATTAAAATTTCAATGGATGAGATTAAAAGATATCTTGATCTTCATCGACAGTCGAGATCATTTTGACATGGATCACTCGAACTAGCCGTTGGGAATTTTTCCTTTAAATAGGGTGCTAGGGGTCATTTGAGATCATTCGATCTGTGAGTCTTGTGCTGAAGAAAGCTCTCTTGTAAACTTTTTCTTGTGCAATAATGGGGTTGAAATCTTGCTGGTGTTACTCTCCTGTTTTATTTTCTGCATAATTTTATTTTCAGCGATTAGTAATAGCTTGGTGAAGAGTGATGTTGAACACAGGTATCTTGTTTACTCAATAGGGTTTTAATGGTAATAGAATTTCTGAAAGTAATGGCAGGTATCTCCATTAGATTTTGATTTTACTACTGTTTTTCCCTCTTTATTGATAATTGAAGTGAGTTGTGCAGGAAAATCTAGATTGTAAGGATCAACGGGCGTTTGGGGAAGTTCTCGGCTGAACCAACCAACTCCCGAAAAGCATTCTCTTGTAGAGCCCAGTAAGTTTCCATCCTGGGTTTATCATTTAAGTTTATTTTTGAATGCATGAGAGATTTCTGAAGTATCTCATAGTAAAATCTAAAATTTCTGAAAATATTATTGAGGATAACTGACAAATTTCGCTGTTTTAGAATCATAAAACTGTAAATATTGTCGCTGGTTTGTAGGGTTTTAGTTTTAATCCTTGCATATATATTCTTTGGGTGTTTGTTTTTCCGTTGCAGGTTGCAGGTCTGAAAAGAAATTTTTCTTTTTGTGGGAAGCCAGATCTGGCCCAGAAACTAGCCTTTGTAGGTGCATCGTTTTGCAATCCAAGGTTTTAAATTTTGTTCATCTGGAGGTGATCTTACATGGGTTTCTGAAGCAGAACATATAAATTTTATTCAGAAGTCTTTGAGGGTTCTATTTCCAAATTTCAAATATAGCTATAATCTAGAAATTTATTTCAAAGTTTTCATCAAAAGCAAAGGAAGAATTTTTTTTAGATTTCTAAAGAGGTTCAGGGTTGTTCCCTCTTCATCATCGTTCCCCTGCCATCAATCTTTCTTCAAAATCGGTGTGGAAACTATCTTGCTGCCAGCATATCTATCAAATCCTCAACGCTGCTACAATCACATTTTCCCTTTGGCCTCCATTCTCCAAGCCTGGAAAACGCATTTTGCTATCACACTGCCCAGCTTCATTGCAAGCCTGATCTGCGTAGCCTTCACAATTGCTGAAAGTGCTGGGCACTCATTCCCGCAGCTCTCCAGCATCATCTTACAGCCCCACACAGCCTTCTATCACTGCAAAACCGTTTCCTCTCCAGGCTGCTCCAACCGTCTGCAGCCATTGTCTTCCTCCCACGCGCAGCCAATCCACCTGGAAACCCTTGCTGACCCTACGATTCTTCCTCTCACTCCCTGGCCTGCATTCTCCATTTGCTATCTGCTTCTTTCTCCTGCGATCTCTTTGCCATCATCGTAGCTCCTAAACTTGCGCATTATCCATCAAATCTCGCTGCCTCATCGAACCTGCAGCATTGTCACTGCCTCCTCGCTCAAGCTCCTCTGGCCATCCCTGCCGCAGTCAAACTCTTCGACCTGCAGAAACAATACGATATACACCGTTTTGAAATTCCTTTTTTTTTATGCGTTAGTTTACTTAGGGTTGGGTTCTCAAATTTTGATATTCGATTTTCACTTTGTTACATAGTTTTAGATTCGGACTTTTTACTTTTGATTTGTTTTAAGCTTAGAATTAGCTTTAGTTTACTTTAAATGATTTTAAAGTTTTAAAAATATGATAATATATATATATATATATATATATATATATATATATATATATATATATATATATATATAATTTCGATTTTTTTTTGTTGTTCAGTTTTAACTTCATATTAGATTTAGAATTAGATTTTCGTTTATCTTCTAATTTAGTTTAATTTTGTTAGTTTTGTTTAATAATTTTAAAATTACAAAAAATAAAAAAACCATAAAAAGTTCTCTTTTAATTTAATTTAGATTGTAGACTTTTTTTTTACTTTAAAAAATATAAAAAAAAAGATATAAAAATCCCAAAAAGCATAAAAAATAATCTTTAGGCTTTTAGATTTTTTTTAGATTTAAGTTTCATTTATTTAGCTTTTAGTTTTCGCTTAGACTAGTTTTGTTTTATTTGGACATATATATATATATATATATATATATATATATCTTGGAAATATTTTGCCAGATTCAGTTTTGGCTCAAGGATTTGTCATGTTTGCGATATATCTTTTCTGCTAAGCCTAAAATTTTCATGTGGGATTAATATTTATCATTTTTTGTGTGGTTAAACATGCTTAAATGTTCATCTGAAGATTAGCTATATGAAGGTGATAACTGGTTAGCATTCAAAATTACGTGGTTATTTAAAGCATTTAATCTTTCAAATTTTAATTGCTGGAATATTGTTAAGCCATTGAGCATTTATCGATTATCTTGCATTTGGTAAAAGTTAATCTTTGTTTGAGTTATTTGATGGTAAATGATTGCTAATGAGTTCATATTTCTGTAAGCATTTGATAAATAATCATTCAGTCATTAACCCCATAAGGCACTGGTCTATTAACTTAATAAAATCAAATAAGTGCTTGTTTTCCCTCGTGTCGCCCAACCCAACTAGTCCACAGTTGGTCATCCATTGTCCCATAGGGTCTACCCCCTTAGCCGCGGGAGACAGGCTTAAACTGAGAGATCGGGGATCGGGGTGACAGCCCCCGGTCTGAGCGTTGTCGTGACAATCTGTGTGACAACATTTTTTGGCGTCGTTGCCGGGGATAGAGTTTTTTCTGTCCTTGGTCCTTTCCTTTCGAGCTTTTCCGTGTTTCACTTCCTGTCCGGGTGGCGACTCCACTTCATATATCATCTGCAAGAGTGTATACTAGAAGACATCCAAGTAGTCTGTGCAATCCTGCTCCTGATCCTGAAAGGGCTCTCAGGGTACGATTACACAAACTCTCTTCTCGTACTCTTCTTGTTAACCTCGGACAAGAAGCCCTCTTTGATATCCATTTGCTTTTTACTAGTCTAGTTGGGCATGACATCATGGATATGTATGCCCCTTGTGATTTTTCTAACGTTCCAAGGTATCCCAATGATCTTCCATCACTTGGGATAGATAAGTTGCCTAGCTTTTACGGAGATAATGCGATTAGTGCTAATTCACATCTGAGAGATTTTAGTATATGGATGGCTAAGTACGCAAAGTCTGCTGATTTCGATCATGAGGATGTTAGAATGACTCTTTTTATTTTAACCTTGGGGGGCGATGCTCATGAGTGGTTTACTGAAAAGCCTCGGAATTCATTTAATTCCTTACAATCGATCAATGATGCCTTTAAGGAAAAGTACGGAGATAAGAGAGAAGGAAGACACCTCGTAAAAGCTATTAGCATAGTAAAAAAGAGAGAGAATGAAATTGTTGAAGAATTTAACAAAAGGTTTAATGGTATTGTTAGAGAATTACCTCAAGACTACAAACCTACCGACAAATCTCTTCGAGATTTTTACATTGATGCCTTTAGTCCTAAGCCATCTTATGAATTAAGGCGTGCTAGACTTAATGATTATAAGGATTGCCAGGCCTTGGCTATAGAGCTTGAAAAGGACAAGGCAGCATCTGGGAAGTCTGAGATCCCAGGTTTCGATAGGGCTGCTACGAAACTAAAAGAACCTAAAGGAAAAGCAGTTCAAGAGCCTGAAAGCGAACTTGTTCTCAAATTGCTCCAAAAGATTGAAACCATGGAAATTAATCATAATAAGGAGATAGCTACTTTGTAGAATAGGTTGGTCCAAATGGAAAGAGTGCAAACGCAAAATTTCCAACCTCGAAATAATAATAATAGAAATAACAATTGGCAAAAGAAGGGTCAATCTAGTGAGCAGAGACCTCCTAATCCGTTAACTAATTTGGTCGATAATGCTCCTCCTTACTGTCGGGTTTGTGATGCTCTTCATGAAGAGGCCACTTGTCCCATCGTTAGAAGAATCTTAGATAACGGAATGTTTGGGGCAGGTGATCAAATAAATGTAGTAGGTAACAAGTTTCCTTTGTCTATGGATGATTGGATAGAGGTCAAGGAAAATAGTCGTGACATTATGAATCCTTCATCAGCTTTTAGTATAAATAACCTTGAAAATGAAGATGACATTTTGGCTAGGTTATATGGTGAAAAACCCTCTCCAGAGCAAATCATGGAAATTGCTAGAGATAAAGGTTTAACCTATCAGAGAAGGGATAAAGATCAGAGCGGGAATCAAATTCCCCCTCGAACTTTTAACCCTGGTTTAAACTCTGGATTAGATGTCGATTTGGGAAGTTGGTTTAACAATGCGAAAATCTGGGTTCCTGTCTCCGAGATTGCTAAAATCCCTTCCCAAAGAGACAAGTTACTAAAAGCTATTCAGGGTCCTCAAGTAAATATTTCTCAACAGAAGACTCGGGAAGTTGACTATCACGATGCTCCCATATATTTGCAAAGCTTAGATGCAGATAACAAAGATCACCAGCCTTTCTTTATCACCTTGTTAGTTAATGGATATAAATTGAATAATTGCATGTCGGATTCTGGTGCATCAGCTTGTGTAATGACTAAACGGGTCATGGAACAGCTTAACTTAAGAGTTTCTAGACCCTACTATAATATATGTGCCATGGATTCTAAGAAAATTGAAGTGCATGGTTTGATCAAAGATTTACAAGTTCATCTATCAGTTTACCCAGACATCATGATTGTTATGGATATAGTTGTTGTTGATGTGCCTGATGCCTGGGGTATGCTTTTATCCAGAAAGTGGGCCTCTGATTTAGGAGGAAGTATTCAAATGAATTGGTCATATGCTATGATTCCTTCTCCTAGAGGTGATGGTTTTGTAAGACTTAATAGAGAGCCCGAAAGAAAGTTCCATGTTGAAGATCCTAAGAGACCTCACAATGAGATAATTAAAGAGCAATCTGACATTGGGAATTATGCTATCATGTCTAATTTCATAATAACTCCTGATGATAAGATTAAGGATCTCAATGATAGAGTTTGGTACATGTGCTTTGATGGTGCATCATCTAGGCATGGTAAAGGTGTTGGAATAGTGCTTAAATCTCCCCTTGATCACATTTTCAAGTTTGCCTATCGATTAGAATTTGAAGCAACCAACAATGTCGCTGAATATGAGGCTTTATTGTTGCGTCTTGAATTGGCGAAATCTTTGAAAATTAAATTGCTTAGCATTAAAGGGGATTCTAATTTAATTATCATGCAACTTAAAAATAAATTCACATGTAAAAATCAAACATTAAGGAATTATCGAAATGCTATGTGGGATACTATGGAACATTTTGATGCCCTTGACCTCGAAGCTATCCCAAGAGAGCAAAATAGTTTGGCAGATGAACTTGTCGTAGCTGCTACTACCTTCCAATTATCTAATGAGCTAATTAAGGATAAGATCAAAATGGAAGTAATATTTAGACCATCTGTTCCAGATAACTCAGAGCATTGGCAAGTTTTTAATGATGAAAAACAAGTCATTCGTTTTCTTAATAGTCTGGATGAGTTTGAAGATTTCCGGATAGATTCTGAGGAAGATGGATCTTTAAATCGTGAGCATATCATAAATCCTACTCCTAGGAATGTGGTTGCCTTAGAGCAACACTTTGATCGTCATGATGCCACGAAGTTGAGAGAGGAAAATAAAATGGACCCAGGCGAATATCTCGAGATAAACATTGGTACTCCTGAGAACCCAAAGATTGTTAAAATTGGTAAAGGTACTAGTGTGGAGGAAAGAAAAAAGTTAACTAATTTACTTCGCGAATATCGAGATGTTTTAGCTTTTTCTTATGATGAATTAAAGGGCTATGGGGAAGATGTCGTTGAACATACTATCCCCTTAAAAGTTGAAAATGCTAAACCCTTTCTTCAAAAGCTTAGGCAGATTAATCCTAAGTTAGCCCCTTTGGTTCAGAAAGAGCTTGCGAAAATGCTTGCGGCTGGAATTATCGCTCAAACAAGGCATTCGACATGGTGTTCAAATCTGGTGATTGTTAGGAAAAAGAACGGTACGATAAGGCTTTGTGTCAATTTTCGAAATCTTAATCTAGCATGCAAGAAAGATAATTACCCTTTGCCAAACATGGAGACTTTATTGCAAAGAGTAACCGGTTCTAGAATGATGTCGTTGCTAGATGGTTTTTCTGGGTACAATCAGGTATGGGTTAAAAAGGAAGATCGCCATAAAACCACATTCACCAAACCATGGGGTACTTTTGAATACATTAGAATGTCGTTTGGATTAACCAACGATGGGGCTACATTTCAAAAGGCTATGGATTATGCCTTCAAGGGGTTAATCGGGAAATTTATTGAGATTTATCAAGATGATATTACTGTATTTTCTAAAGATGGTATCAGTCATATAAACCATCTTAGGCAGGTTTTCGATAGATGTAGAGAATATGGGATTTCTTTGAATCCAGCTAAGTCTGTTTTTAGAGTAACCAAAGGGAAATTACTTGGCCATATCATTTCTAAGGATGGAATCAAGATTGATCCTGAAAGAATTGAAGCAATCCAAAAGATTCCTCTTCCTCATAATCTTAAATCCCTTCAGTCTTTCCTTGGAAAGACAAATTTTCTTAGAAGGCTTATTCCAAATTACGCAGAAATAGCTAAGCCTATTCAAAGTCTTCTGAAGAAAGATGCAAAATTTATTTGGCAAGAAGACGGCAAAAAGGCTTTTCAAGAAATCAAATGCGCTATTGCAAGAGCTCTTGTCTTAGTTAGTCCTGATCATTCCAAGGATTTCATGATTTTTTCTTTCGCTTCTGAAGATACCATTGCTGGTGTCCTCTTACAAAAGAATAAAGATGATCACGAGCATCCTATTGCTTTCATGAGTAGAGCGCTTCAAAATTCCGAATTAAAGTACAATACCATGGAAAAGCAAGCTTATGCCCTGGTCAAGTCCCTTAAGCACTTCAAAACTTATGTGGGTTATTCTAAAATCATTGCTTTCGTCCCACATTCTGCTATTAAAGATATATTAACTCAAACCAATTGCTTAGGGACTCGCACTGGGTGGGTTACTAAAATACAAGAATATGATTTAGAGATCAGACCCACCAAGCTAGTCAAAGGCCAAGGTTTGGCTCAAATGTTGACTGAAAGTAATGAAAAGACTCTTGGTTTGTTTTGTCTTAGCGAACTATCTTCGCCGGAATTGCAAAGATTAGGAGAGCATGAGTGGTACAAGGACATCGTTTATTACTTGATGAATCTTACATGTCCTAACCATTTAGCTGCTCATAAGAGAAGGGATCTTAGAGTAAAAGCCACTAAGTATTGCCTTATGAAGGATGGCCTTGGATGGAGAAATCCTGAAGGCATAGTGCTTAGGTGTGTTGATGAAATTGAGTCCAAGGAATTAATCTCAGAGGTTCATTCAGGATTTTGTGGTGGTCATTATGCTGCTAGAACTACCGCCCACAAAATTCTGAGAGCCGGTTATTATTGGCCTTCAATTTTTTCTGATGTGCATAAGTTTGTTAGAACTTGTCAAGCCTGTCAATTATTCACTGGGAAACAGAAGCTTGCTGCCCTGCCCCTACAACCTGTCATTGTAGAGGCACCTTTTCAGCATTGGGGTCTGGACTTCATCAAGAAGTTCCATGAAAATTCTAGCAATGGCTACTCATGGATTTTGACTGCTACGGATTATTTCACTAAATGGGTTGAAGCCATTCCTGCTAAGAATGCCACTGAAAAGGTTATTATGGATTTCATTGAAAATAATATCATTACTAGATTTGGTGTCCCTGCTAAGATCACTACTGATAATGCCAAGGCTTTTAGTTCTTCAGAGTTTTCATCTTTCTGTTTCAAATATGGCATTATCTTATCTCATTCATCAAATTACTATCCTCAGGGTAATGGTCTGGCTGAATCAAGTAACAAGAATCTCATAACCATTATCAAGAAGATAGTAGGGGATAATAAGAGATCATGGGATAGCAAAATCGAGTGTGCTTTATGGGCAGATAGGATCACTAAGAAGAAAGCTACTAGTAAATCTCCCTTTGAATTAGTTTATGGCTTGGATGTAACCTTACCTGTGCACCTGAAATTGCCAGCTTATCAGCTCCTTCAACATTTTTCTACTAATAAAGATGTTGTTCAGAATAGAATAGATCAGATTGTGGAGTTAGATGAAGCTCGTAGGACAGCTTTTGATGCTATATGTAAAAATCAATCTAACATTAAGAAAAGCTTTGATAAATTCTCTCGATCTAGATCTTTGCAGGTGGGAGATATGGTACTTCTTTGGGATCACAAGAATGAAAAACCAGGAAAACATAAGAAGTTCGACAGTTTGTGGCTGGGACCATACATCATTCGAGATATAGCTGGACCAAACTCATTCCACTTGAGCAGATTGGATGGCGAACCACTTGATCTACCTGCAAATGGCCAAATGCTCAAGCTGTTCTTCAAAGATGATATCTGATGCCATGGGGCATCCTTTGTATTGTATTTCTAACCCTACTCCTTGTCATTTCAGCATTTTATTTCTGTTTTAGGATTAGATTTACTTTCCTTGTTACTAGATAGTTAATAAATGAAGAGCTTATATCTTTCATGTGCTTAATGTTATATGATGATTTTTGGATGGACGCTACTTATTCTTGGTTGTGTGTTGCGTGGGTGCAGATTCTGGATTCTCACATTCCTACAGTGCAGCAACGTGTCCCCAAGTAGAGCCAGATGTTGACCACTACGTGTCAACTACCCATAGCAGTACACCCCCTTTTTCGCAAAAAGGGACAACACTGGATCTACGTGTCCGTGCCATTCGATTGCCATCATCAGCTTGTTCGTGTTATGTTGTAAACCCAGTCTGCATGTGTACATTGTAAATAATCTTAGTAGATCTTAGTCATGTATGTAAATTGCCTAGGTGGACCTAATTTTCTAGTTATAATCTACGTTCTTGAAGGTTTTTTGTCTCACCGATCCATGATCAATAGAGTTTTCCTTCAGCCTAACCCCAAAGCCGGCATGAATTTTGTCATTAGAATCTTAGGGGAATCCTAGTGCGTTGATCCGCTAGATTATATTTGGTCGCAGAACTGGGTGGTCTATGAGGGTCTATGTCAAATGGGTTTTCCCCCTTGAGATGTAAAATTGTAAAAGTCATGATTTAAAGTGTCTTGAGGGTTAGAAAATGTTTGAGTCCCCTCATAAGTCCTAAGTCCTAAGTCCTAGGTAATTTTTCCAAAGGCTAAGTTCGAGGATCCAAAAAATAAAAATTAAAAAATAGATAAAAATAATTTTAAAATTTTAAAAATTTTAAAAATGACTAAAACAATAAAATAAAATTTAAAAAATAAATAAATAAATAAATAAAAATTAAAAAATAATAAAATAAGTCGAAATTTTGAGAAAACAAATACAAAATTTTAATTTTTAATTTATTAAAATTTCGACGGATGAGATTAAAAGATATCTTGATCCTCATCGACAGTCGAGATCATTTAGACATGGATCACTCGAACTAGCCATTGGGAATTTTTCCTTTATATAGGGTGCTAGGGGTCATTTGAGATCATTCGATCTGTGAGTCTTGTGCTGAAGAAAACTCTCTTGTAAACTTTTTCTTTTGCAATAAAGAAAGACTTTGGGGTTGAAATCTTGCTGGTGTTACTCTCCTGAAGTGCTATAAGCTGTTTTATTTTCTGCATAATTTTATTTTCAGCCATTAGTAATAGCTTGGTGAAGAGTGATGTTGAACACAGGTATCTTATTTACTCACTAGGTTTTAATGGTAATAGAATTTCTGAAAGTAATGGCAGGTATCTCCATTAGATTTGGATTTTACCACTGTTTTTTCCTTCTTTATTGATAGTTGAAGTGAGTTGTGCAGGAAAATCTAGATTGTAAGGATCAACGGGCATTTGGCGAAGTTCTCGGCTGAACCAACCAACTCCCGAAAAGCATTCTCTTGTAGAGCCCAGCCAGTTTCGATCCTAGGTTTATCATTTAAGTTTATTTTTGAATGCATGAGAGATTTCTGAAGTATCTCATAGTAAAATCTGAAATTTCTGAAAATATTATTGAGGATTACTGACAAATCTGGCTGTTGTAGAGTCATAAAACTGTAAATATTGTAGCTGGTTTGTAGGGTTTTAGTTTTAATCCTTGCATATATATTCTCTGGGTGTTTGTTTTTCCGTTGCAGGTTGCAGGTCTGAAAAGAAATTTTTCTTTTTGTGGGAAGCCAGATCTGGCCCAGAAACTAGCCTTTGCAGGTGCATCGTTTTGCAATCCAAGGTTTTAAATTTTGTTCATCTGGAGGTGATCTTACATGGGTTTCTGAAGCAGAACATATAAATTTTATTCAGAAGTCTTTGAGGGTTCTATTTCCAAATTTCAAATATAGCTATAATCTGGAAATTTATTTCAGAGTTTTCATCAGAAGCAAAGGAAGAAATTTTTTTAGATTTCTGAAGAGGTTCAGGGCTGTTCCCTCTTCATCATCGTTCCCCTGCCATCAATCTTTCTTCAAAACCTGTGTGGAAACTATCCTGCTGCCAGCATATCTGTCAAATCCTCAACGCTGCTGCAATCACATTTTCCCTTTGGCCTCCATTCTCCAAGCCTGGAAAACGCATTTTGCTATCACGCTGCCCAGCTTCATTGCAAGCCTGATCTACGCAGCCTTCACAATTGTTGAAAGTGTTGGGCACTCATTCCCGCAGCTCTCCGGCGTCATCTTACAGCCCCATGCAACCTTCTATCACAGCAAAACCGTTTCCTCTCCACGCTGCGTCCATTTCCAGCCGTCTGCAGCCATTGTCTTCCTCCCACGCACAGCCAATCCACTTGCAAACCCTTGCTGACCCTGTGATTCTTCCTCTCACTCCCTGACCTGCATTCTCCATTTGTTGTCCGCTTCTTTCTCCTGCGATCTCTCTGCCATCATCGTAGCTCCTAAACCTGCGCATTATCCATCAAATTTCGCTGCCTCATCGAACCTGCAGCATTGTCGCTGCCTCCTCGCTCGAGCTCCTCCGACCATTCCTGCCACCGTCAAACTCTTCGACCTGCAGAAACAATACGATATACACCGTTTTGAAATTCCTTTTTTTATGCATTAGTTTACTTAGGGTTGAGTTCTCAAATTTTGATATTCGATTTTCACTTTGTTACATAGTTTGAGATTTAGACTTTTTACTTTTGATTTTTTTTAAGCTTAGAATTAGCTTTAGTTTAGTTTAAATGATTTTAAAGTTTTAAAAGTAAAATAATACATATATATATATATATATATATATATAATTTCGATTTTCCTTTTTTTTATTTTTGTTTAGTTTTAAACTTCATATTAGATTTAGGTTTTATTTTGGTTTATCTTTTAATTTAGTTTAATTTTGTTAGTTTTGTTTAATAATTTTAAAATTACAAAAAATAAAAATAAAAAACCATAAAAAGTTCTCTTTTAATTTAAATTAGATTTTAGTATTTAGATTGTAGACTTTTTTTTTTACTTTAAAAAAAAAAAAAAAAAAGATATAAAAATCCCAAAAAGCATAAAAAATAATCTTTAGGCTTTTAGATTTTTTTTAGATTTAAGTTTCATTTATTTAGCTTTTAGTTTTCGCTTAGCCTAGTTTTGTTTTATTTGGACATATAAAAATACAAATTAAAAAAAAAAAAAAATATATATATATATATATATATATATCTTGGAAATATTTTGCTAGATTCAGTCTTGGCTCAAGGATTTGTAATGTTTGCGATATATCTTTTCTGCTGAGCCTAAAATTTTGATGTGGGATTAATATTTATCATTTTTTGTGTGGTTAAACATGCTTAAATGTTCATCTGAAGATTAGCTATATGAAGGTGATAATTGGTTAGCATTTAAAATTACGTGGTTATTTAAAGCATTTAATCTTTCGAATTTTAATTGCTGGAATATTGTTAAGCCATTGAGCATTTATCGATTATCTCGCATTTGGTAAAAGTTAATCTTTGTTTGAGTTATTTGATGGGAAGTGATTGTTAATGAATTCATATTTCTGTAAGAATTTGATAAATAATCATTCAGTCATTAACTCCATAAGGCACTGGTCTATTAACTTAATAAAATCAAATAAGTGCTTTCCCTCGTGTCTCCCAACCCAACTGGTCCACAGTTGGTCATCCATTGTCCCATAGGGTCTACCCTCCTTAGCCGCGGGAGACAGGCTTAAACGGAGAGATCGGGGATCAAGATGACAGCCCCCGGTCTGAGCGTTGTCGTGACAATCTGTGTGACAACAAGCTCTATCTCTCAATAGATCAGAGCACAATGTTGGCGAGACCTTCTAGGACTATTCTTATCTTGGGTTCCCAGCCCTCAAAGAATATCAGTCCTCTTGCCTACTCTTGTCTTGGATGCCCTACCCAACCTCAAAGAGTATCGGATGCTAGATGATTACCCAATCCTCCCATTCTTTCTTCCCAAAGTGAAGACAAGAATGTTGTGTCTATCTCTTCCTCTTGAATGAGGAAGATATACCTAAGTATCCTCTGACAAGGTACTTGTCCAAGTTCCTTTGTAATTGGGAAATTGTTATAACTCCCTCTTAGCTAGGGCCTTTTCCATTCATCAGCAACTTCTTCTTCGTGGGTCCACCATTTGCTTGATCTCCTTCTCTCCTTTGATGTCATGAAGTCTTTGTTCGAACTTCTTCTTGGTAGGGCACCATCCATCGATCACTTTCCTTCTTGGTTTGTCATGTCATTGCTTCCTTCGTGGAAAGTGGCCTTCTTGTCATATATCAGGTTCTCTTGTCATCTGGTTACTCCTTGTCATCTTGTCTATGCTTCAGACTACTCTTCACATTGATGATTCTCTGTACTTGCTTGTTCCCATGCTTTGATCTAGTAGCCCTTCATGACTTCATCCTGATATTGCTTCAACATTAAATGGTGCTTTTGTTGGATGGCTTCTTCATCATGACATCTTCGTAGAGTAGAATCAGTTATCTGCACCTTTCATATCTCCAAGGCCTTCATAGGTGTCAAGGGTCCTTTGATCTTTTCCTTTCTTAGTCAAAGTTGTCCTGCCTTCTTTCGAGAGATGTCTTCAATGGATCTTTGTCAGATAGTGATTATTTGTCATCATGTTGTTCTTCACATGCTTGATCTCTTTCTTTATTTGCTTCTTCTTGGATAGATTGGTCAACCACCTTATGCTCCTTGTGGGAGCACTTCTTCATTGCTTGCTTCTAGGACTAGTCAGCATTTTCTTCTTCACTTGCTTCTTAGTCAGCAATCTTATACTCCTTATGTGAGTATTTCCTTTTGTTGACCTTCTGTTGACCACTACGTGTCAACTTTCCAGCAGTACACCCTCTTTTCTTCGCAAAAAAGGGGATAGCGCTTGATCGACATGTCCGTGCCATTCGACAGTCATCGACAGCTTGATCAATTTATGTTGTAAACCCAGTCTGCATATTTAATTGTAAATAATCTTAGCAGAGTTGAGTCATGTATGTAAATTGCCTAGGTGGACCTAATTTTCTAGTAATAATCTACGTTCCGGAAGGTTTTTTGTCTCACTGATCTATGATCGGCAGAGTTTTCCTTCAGCCTAACCCCAAAGCGGGAATGGATTTTGTCATTAGAATCTTAAGAGAATCCTAGTGTGTTAATCTGCTAGATTATAGTTGTGTCGCAGAACTGGGTGGTTTATGAGGGTCTATGTCAAATGGGTTCTCCCCCTTGAGATGTAAAGTTGTAAAAGTCATGATGTAAAGTGTCTTGAGGGTTAGAAAATGTTTTAATCCCCTCATAAGTCCTAGGTCCTAGGTCCTAGGTGATTTTTCCAGAGGCTAAGTTCGAGGAACCATTTAAAAATAAATAAATAAAATAATAAAAAAAATAATAACTGAAAAATAAAAATTTTAAAAAATAAAAAATAATAAAATAATAATATTTTGAGTAAATAAATGCAGAATTTCAATTTTTTAAAGCATTAAAAATTCGACGGATGAGATTAAGAGATATCTTGATCCTCATCGACGGTCGAGATCATTTTGACGTGGATCACTCGAACTAGCTGTTGGGAATTTTTGCTTTAAATAGGGTGCTAGGGGTCATTGAGATTAGATTGGATCTGAGAGTCTGGTGCTAAAGAAAGCTCTCTTGTAGTCATTTTTTGTGCAATAAAGAAGACTTTGGGGTTAAAAATCTTGCTGGTGTTACTCTTCTGAAAATGCTGTAAGATTGTACTATTTTTTCTGCATAATTTTATTTTCAGCCATTAATGATAGCTTAATGAAGATTGATCTAGGCACAGGCATCTTGTTTGATCTTTGGGGTTTGAATGATAGTTTAGATTCTGAAATATAGTGGCAGGTATCTCCATTTGATCGGGGTTTCACTATTGTTTTCTCCTTCTATGTTGATGGTTGATTTTTAGTTGTGCAGGAAATCCTTTTTTTTTAGATTACTGAGCGTTAGGGGAAGTTCTCGACTGAACCAGCCAACTCCCAGGTTGTGTTTTCTGAAAGAGCCCAGCCAGTTCTTGATCCCGGGCTTATCATTCGAAATATTTTTTATGAATGCATGCAGGGTTTTCTGAAGCATTTTACATTAAAATTAAATTTTGATAATATTACTGTGATTATTGATAAATCTGGCTTCTTAAGAGCTTTCAGTTTGTAAACACTGTAATTTTTTGTTGGGTTTAGGGTTTTTAGTTTTGTTTTATGCACATGTCATTTTTGGGTGATTTTTCATTCCAAGTTGCAGGGTTTCTGAAGATTTCCAAGGTTTATCTGCGTTGTTTCGCTGTCCAAGGGTTTCAAAGTTTAATTGTTTTTCAGGTCCGGAAGAAATTTTACATCAGTTTCATTGATATCAGCGTCTGGGGTTTGGAATATTTTTCCAAGGACTGCAAGATCGTTTTTCAAATCCCCCAGCTATCTTCAGCTGCCAAAAATCTGCATAAAAATAAAACACTTCAATTTTTTTTAAATCGTTGCTCCCTCATCGCTGTCCAGGCCTACAATCTGCATTCCCCCACTGCCCACGTTGTTGCAGCTTCACTACACTGCCTCGCCAGCCCTCAGACAGCTTTTCTCCGGCCATTTCATTCTCACCTGCCTGACGTCAAGCATTCCTCAACTGTACCCACACTCCTTACGCTTCTCCAAAACCTGCAAACAAAATATCAAGCGCAGCTCCATCGAAACTCTGCTCATGCTACTCCATATGATCCGCCATCATTCTCATCACTCCTCTGTCACCTACGTCTTGCCTTTCCAAACCTACAAACGACACTCTTGACTCCTCATCCGCTGCCATAACTGCGTGTTTTATTTTTGCTCCACGCTGCCTCGCCCTCCTTTCTCCTGCACGCCATCGAAACCACCCGCTGGCCATTGCTCCAGCTCTCTCTGCTCGCGTCCAAACTCATTCCATTTCTTCGCAGTCGTTTCCCGCAGCCGCCTGAACAAACACGATATTTTCAGCGTTCATTTGCATTAGTTCGATTTTTTTATTTTAGTTTGGCTTACGGTCCTGTATGTTGTATGCGTTGGTCTATTTAAGATTTAGATTTTTTTTTTATATTTTCATTTTGTTATAAATATTAGACATCAGTTCTTTTTTCTGTTTAGATTTATTAAATTTTAGCTTTAGTTTTAGTTATAGATTTGGACATAAATTTAGATTTAACTTTGGTCTTAATTTTTTATTTCTATTTTAGTTTTTGTTTTAAAATTAAAAAATAAAAATAAAAAAAAAATCCTCTTTTAAATAGATTTTAGTTCTAGATTTAATAAATTTTTATTTTAGTTCTAGATTTAAATTTAACTTTACTTTCTCTATAGTTTAAAATATATATATCTATATAAATAAATAAATAAAAATAATAATAATAAAAATAAATAAAAATAAAAATAATAATAATAATAATAATAAATAATAATAAAAATAATAATAATAATAAGAGAAAGAATTTCCAAATCTGCCTTAGCTGAGCATGTTCATTCTTCCTCTCATTACATCTGCATGGAGGAGGCCAAACTTGTTAGAAAAGAAGAACATTGTCTCAAAAGAAAAATTAAAGAAGCCATTGAAATAGAAAAAAGGAAAAATAACTTTAATCGTGATGATGGACTAAAGCTGAGTAACACTTGGAAACCTATATTAGAAAAATTAAAAAAACAGTAAGTATTAATCTTAACCATCCTCCTTAAACCCTAAATCATTGACCTAACCATTCTTAAAATTCTGTTCTTGATCAATAACATATATCTTGATAACATTAAAAACACTTCTTAGTTAATTATTATAATAAAATTATTTCAATAAAAATCACCTCTAGGATTATAGATAATACTGTAATATTAGTTTAATTAATTAATTATAATCAATAATTCAAAGATACAAATTAAATAAAAATAAAATAAAATAATAATAATAATAATAATATATAAATAAATAATTAAATAAAATAAACAAATAAATAAAAATAATAATAATAATAATAATTATTATTATTATTATTTATCAAATTAATCAAAGTAATTAAATATTCCAAACTTTTGAAATAAATATATAATAATAATAATAATATTTAATAAACAAACAATAATTTTATGATAATAACAAATAAATGCATAATAATAAATTAAAACAAATAAATAAACTAATAATTCAATAATTAGTTTAAACACATGAATAAAGTAAGTAAAAATTAAAAAAAAAAAAAAATATTTAACTTTATATAATTAAATTATCAAAAATAATAAGCTTTTTTTCCGGGGAAAAAAGCAACATTTTATTAGAGTAATAAAAGTTTTGATCCAGTAGTTCTTAAGCCGCGCAGGGCTTATAGAAGCAGTTACAGCTCGACCCGCGGGGAGCTTTTTTACAGTTTGAGGCCTGAGAAAGTCTTCCTCCCAAGAGGAGGATATAAAACCCTTTAAAACAATAGTTCATAAATTTACTGGAGTCTCCATATTGGAAAACAACTCCATTACAGTCAGAGAAAAAAGTGTCCATCTGCACTGTGTAACATATACAAAATTCAAAATTTGGGAATCTGAAAACTGTGAATGAAACAGCCGAAAAAACGAGGTCTGCTAAGGAGACATATATACAAAATATATAAACAGTAAGAAGTGAAAAACTGATAAAGAGCCGACAAAAAAAGGGGACTGATCAAATAATCTGATGTATATGCTACTGATCATAAGGAGGCAGGTCTGATCTGACTGACTGCCCCTGGTAAATCTCTTCTATCGCCCAGCTGTCCGGATCCTGTAGTATACCTGCCTTAGATAACTGATCGGCTTCTTCGTTCCTTTCCCTGTAGATATGACATAATGAAAACCTGTTAAAGAGAGTCTTCAGGTATAAAATCTCTTCAACAATTGTCATTAAAATTTGATTTTGGCAAGCAGCTAAACCATTGATCCAATTTATAACGTTTAGAGAGTCCCCAAATAACTGTATTGAGTTTATGTGTTTGTGTTGAAGCCAGCAAAGAAGTAGGCGCAAAGAGGAGAGTTCTGCAAAATTGTTTGTTCCTGGACCCAGCCCAACTGAGGCTTTTAGAATGTGTTCTGAATTGATGTGTATGCTCATGCCTGCGCCGGCCCGATTATTTTGAGAGGCTCCATCAAAGAAGCCACATGGGATATCCTCCTGAATTATGAGATTGTTTTGAATTGATCTGGTTTTCTTTGCTTCAGGGGGAGGCAGAGAGTGAAAGATGGCTGCTATATTAGAGGCAATGGCTGAGGGCGGTGTAATTTGGTCTTGGAACAGACTCTTATTTCTCGCAAGCCACACTCCCCAGCAGAAGATAATCGGCAGATTCCTCATATTCCCTTCTGAGTATGTATGCCACCACTTCCTCCAGGATTCGACAAGCGGCTCATTTCCCCAGTGTGCTATGATCTTGAGAAGCCCAGTGACCTCCTCCCAAATCTTCCGAGAGAAAGGGCAGGTGATGAATAGATGATTTAAAGTTTCCTCATTATCCTTACACAGGGGGCAACGCCCTGGGCCAACAAGAAACCTGGATTGAAGGATTTCCCATGTTGGAGCCTTCTTTTTTAGAATACACCATAGGAAGAGCTTAGATTTTGCTGGGCTTTTGAGTTTCCATAATGCTTTGGACCACCAATCCGGAGCATCCCATCCTTTCTTTCCCAATAGATAAGAGTAGCCCTCCTTTGGTGTATAACCCCCCGATTTGCTGTGAGCCCACATTAACCTATCAGGTTCCTCCCTTATCCTAACATTGGATCGTTTTAATTCTTTTATGAAACCTGTCCATTCGTTCTTCCATCTAATATTTAGCCCTAGTTCTTCATCATCCTTCCATACCTGGCCCCAAATGGAGGACTGCCCAGCTCTTGCCACCTGATTTAATGAGGTGATATCTTTGGACTCAAGATGTCGAAGGAGCCCTGGCGATAAGGCGAAAGCTTCATTGCACCCAATCCATGGGTCTCTGCCAATCCTGATTTGTCTGCCATCTCCCACTTTCCAAGCTAAACCTTGCTCAATCACTGAGAATGCATCCACTGTGGCCTTCCAAATTACAGAAGAGTTTTTTGCCTTCTTGTTCTGACTCCGGATCCAATCTTCCAAGGGCGTTGGATCGATATACTTCCTTTTAATCACCCTTGTCCATAGATTTTCTATGGTTATAAGCCTCCAGCCAGACTTTGCAGCTAACGAAGTGCTGAACTCAGGAAGTCTTTTGATCCCCCAACCTCCCCACTCTTTTGATCTGGCCACTTTGTCCCATGCCACCCATGGTAAACCTGAGAATTCCTTAGAACCTGCCCAAAGAAATCTGCAACAAATTCTTCTGATTTTCTCCATTACACCTTTAGGAATCCAGGTTAGTGCAGCCCAGTAAACCGGGATGGCTAGCAAGACCGACTTGATGAGAGTTAGCCTACCCGCTCTGGAAAGCCATCTATAGCTCCAGTGTGATATTCTAGCTTCAATTTTTGCTATAATCCAGTTCCAATCTGCTTTTCTGTAAGCGGCAGGTTTTAGCCAAAACCCCAAATATTTGAAAGGAACATCCAAAGATTGGCTAGGATAAGGAAAAAGATCAGCTATAAGACTCCTTTCCCTTCTGTCCACATCTGCTAAACAAACTTGTGATTTCACAGAATTTATCTGCATTCCAGTAGCTTTTAGAAAAAGATCAAAGATACATTTTATCTCCTTTAATTCGCTGTAATTTCCATTTGTAAAGATCAATATGTCATCAACGAAAAGAAGATGGGTGATGAAGAGATTTATAGCTACCTCTATACCTTTTACCTTGTCCGCACTTCTGGCTTTATGAATCAGCCTGCTAAGTCCTTCGGCCACAAGGAGAAACAGAAGTGGTGATAAAGGACACCCTTGTCTGAGGCCCCTCTGGCTAGAGAAAAATGAAGAGGCAGCTCCATTGACCAAAACTGCAAAGCTGACATTTGTTATGCATCCCATGATCCAACTAACAAATGGGTAGTTGAATCCCACATGAGTAAGAAGCATTCGAAGGTAGAGCCAGTTAATCCTATCAAATGCTTTGGAGAGGTCAATTTTGAGAACAGCTCCTTTTTTTTTCTTTAAATTGATACTATGGATTGCCTCCTGAGCAACCCCAATTGCTTCATGGATTTGTCTGCCATCTAGGAACCCAAATTGTTCCATAGATATGTTCCTTGACAGAATTGGAGCTAATCTGAGGGCAATAACCTTTGAGATAATCTTATAAATACAATTGCACAAAGAAATTGGTCTAAAATCTTCAAAGCTCTCTGGCTCATTCTTCTTAGGAATGAGAGCAATAAAAGTTGAATTAAATGGTCTATAAATATCTCCTTTCAATCTGGACTCCTCTACAACTTCGGTTATCTCGTCTCCAATTAGGTCAAAGAAGTGAAGAAAGAATTCAATAGTCCAGCCATCAGGGCCTGGGCTTTTGTCTTTGCCTAAAAGCTTCATGGCTGCTTCAGTCTCCGCCTTAGTGACCGAAGTTGAAAGTTCTTCAGATTCTTCTTCCTCAATGAATCTGGGGAAACATTGCACAGTTTTGAGGACTTCTGCAATAGTAGCTTCTCTCTGTTCAGAAAATAAATTATGAAAATGTCGTTTCCCTAGTCCTGAGAGATCAGAAAAAGACTTGACATCTCTTCCTTCTTCGTTTTTAAGGCTCCAAATTGTATTTATTGATTTTCTTCCTTTTGCAAAATTATGAAAGAATTTGGTGTTTTCATCCCCAGACTTAAGCCAAACTGCCCTACTCTTTATTCTCCATTCTTCTTCCCTTTCCAGAAGTATTCTGGTTTGCCGCTGCTCCAAAAGAAGAATTCTATCCTTGGATTCTTGAGATGAGTATCCATCTGAATCCAAACTCTCCAAATTCTTCAGGTCTTCCCTTATACAAATTAGTTCCTCATTTTGTTTCAGTTTTCTATCCCTTGCCCAAGAGATTGTTGCAGATTTCATTCTTTTTAAATTCTCCATGAACAAAAAGCTTTTCTCCGCTCCTGCATTGTGATCTGGATGGATCCAAGTTTTTTTAAACAAATCACTGAGAGAAGGATCTTGCAGCCAAGCAGGATTGAATTTGTAAGGGGCGGGGGGCTTGTGTGGAGGAGAAGATAGATCTAGAAAGATTGGGAAGTGGTCTGAGTTCCCAATTTCATCAACCCACTGCCTGATTAGGGGAACTTTAGCAGAAAGCGGATCTGAAAGCAGGAAGCGATCTAGCCTCTTAGCAATCCTGTCTGCACCAACTCTTCGATTCCGCCAAGTAGGCTTTAGCTTAATCGGGAGAGGATCAACAAAGTTATTCTCTGAGATGAGATTATGGAAAAAATCTGTAAGAGGATCTTCTCTCGCCGAGGGTCCCCAAGCTTCAGCACGACCTAAAGAGAAATTTAGGTCCCCACCCAGAATCATCACTGGAGCTTTCAAAACTGATGTTGTCATCAAGGTATCCCAGAAAGATTCCCTGCCTTGACAAGGCCCATAGATATTTATTATGGTGATAGGGAAATGGAAATCAGGGGATAATATCTCCATTCCCATAACGTTCTTCATCCCCCAGTTATTGAGAACTTTAACTCTCCCATCTTTGTACCCAATTGCTAATCCCCCCGAGTGTCCAAAGGCATCCATAGCACTGAAGGTCCACCCTGGAAGAAGGGCCTTAAGCATAATTTCAATCTCAGTGGCCTTCCCTAGGGTTTCTTGCAGAAGGATAACATCTGCTTTTGAGTTGAAAATCCATTCTTTCAGGGCCAGTTTTTTGGGTTTACTGGCCAAACCTCTGCAGTTCCAGGATGTTAAGATCATTTGATAACTCCCTCAGGGGTATGGGCTGCTCTAAGAACCCCCTGGATGGAGAATTGTTTGCCATCTGCAACATCCAACTTTGCTTTGAGTTTTGCCTTGAAAAGATCAGATTTCCGCCCTCGTTTGTTTTTGGATTTTGTTTGAGGAGGAATTAAGCCCAGCCCACCTAAAGACCCCTGAATCACTTGGTTCCCACCCTGAGATCTCAGATTGTATGGACAAGGGGTCCGAGTTACAGGAAGAGGGAGAGGAGGCCACTTGGCTTCACAGTTTATATCCAGGAGGGGCAATGTTTCAGTTAAGGTTTCCACATTCGGCTCTGATAATGGGTCGCCCTTGTTTTCAGCTATATTTTTTTCTTGCTCAAGATAAGACAGTGAAGCAATATTGTAATTTACAATTGAAGGCTCAGGAGGAAAAAAAGAGGAGGGAGTCCCCGAGCACTTACCCTTCTCCGGATCGTCGGATTGAGTTAGAGGTGTTTCTTCGACCGAGCCTTTCACTGCTTCCGGGTCTTTTGCTGTTACCTCGACGGCCCCATCCACTGCGGCCTGGTCTGTGCCAGTTTCTGCTTCCAAATCTGTAGGCTGTGCGCTTGCATTCGATGGTTCTTTCTCGATCTCCTCTGCCTCCATATTCGTTTGTTCTTGTGGTTCCGGCATGTCCTGCTCCATCCTTGTCTGATCAACGGATTGTGCATTTGCTCTGTGAGCAGGAGTCCTACGGAAATGTCTCCTTCTTCTCTTATGGGGGCAATCTTTAGCTAAATGGCCGTGCTCATGGCACCAATGGCATCTAAAGGGGAGGTATTCATAGTCTAATATCTGTTCATAGACATATTCATCAAATTGTAGGTTTACCTTTTGTGCCAAACCCCCACTTGGTTTGAGCATTACAAGGATGCGCGCGGTTGCCAAATTGTTTGTTGTTAAGAAGGACATGTCCGCTGTCATGTATTCCCCCAACCGGTTACCGATTGTTCTGAAAACTTCCTCAGTCCATAGAAGGGAGGGAAGACCCGGAGCACGCACCCAGACTGGAAATGTATCTGTGCGTTCCTTAATAGCATCAAACAAAGGAGACCATTTTTTGAAAAGAACGGGGATGTTATCAATATGCCATAAGCGTTGCAGAACCCAATCCGCCGTTTCTCTGTCATCAAATTTGTATTTGAACCATCCTTTTGCTAATACCTGTGCTTCGAAATTTACGGATCTTTCTGGTGTGAAACTTCTTTCGCCCCATTCTTGAAGAAAAGCAGAAGAATATGGCTTACCTCTGACTCTGCCTACCAAAGTGCAGTCAGCCACCGCAAGAGCTTCTCTCATCGATACCTCCATCCCTAGCACCAGATTCTCCGCTATTACCTGTGTTCCAATAGGCCTTTTCTGCTTCCTTGTCGCACCTCTTGGCCTTGAGCTTTCCCCCTCCGGTCTTCTACCTTCACAATCCTCGATATTGTCTGATGTTATTTGAGCTGAGCCCAAGAGGGTATCTGGTTCCCACAGGGACGGGATCTGTCCTGAAAGATCCAAGTTGACATTCCCAGCGAACAATGTATCTGCCCCCAGACCTTCATTTTCTGCCGGCCCGTCAGCTATGGAGATGCCTTGGTCGCTTGGCTGAATCTCGGGTAGGCCTTGTGAATCTCGAGAGAGGGAAACCCTCGTGATCGAACCTGGGGCACCTGGAAAACTAGAATGCTCAAAATCCGCTGGAAACCCTAGCTGGGAGATTTCTTCGAGCCCCTTAGGGTTTGTAAACCGAGGTTTCAGAGGAAGACCCTTTGGCTCCGAGGGCTTAGATGCCGCGTTCACCCCTCTCAGATCTGTCTCTTTCGCTTGTTGAGAAGGGTCGGTCGCAAAACCTTCAAGCTGGATCTCTCTGTCCGGCACCTTGTCTTGGGTAAAAACCTGAGGGATCTCCGACTGAGAAGCAGACGCCAGACAGGGGATATCTACAGATCCAAAATAATAGTCCACATTCTGAGAGTTGATTTCTTTGCCCCACATGGAAAGTATGTCCTCAACGTCTGGGTCCAGTGCTAGAAACTCGGAGGGCTTAACCATGGTTGATACTTACGAAGGAGAGAGACTACCGACAGACCATCAAAAATAATAAGCTAATAATAATAATAATAATAATAATAATAAATAATAAGATAAATAAATAATATTCTAATAAAAATAATAATAAAATGATATTATTATAAAAATAAATAAATAAATATAGTGAATAAATAATAACAAAATAAATAATAATAATAATAATAATAATAATAACAAATTAATTAATTAATTAATAATAAGTAAAAATTAATAATAATAATAATATTTAATAAACAAACAATAATTTTATGATAATAACAAATAAATGCATAATAATAAATTAAAACAAATAAATAAACTAATAATTCAATAATTAGTTTAAACACATGAATAAAGTAAGTAAAATTAAATATTTAACTTTATATAATTAAATTATCAAAAATAATAAACTAATAATAATAATAATAATAATAAAATAAATAAATAATATTCTAATAAAAATAATAATAAAATGATATTATTATAAAAAATAAATAAATAAATATAGTGAATAAATAATAACAAAATAAATAATAATAATAATAATAACAAATTAATAAATTAATTAATAATAAGTAAAAATTAATAATAATTATAATAATAACAATAATAATATCAATATTAAATAAATAATAAAAATAATAATAATAACAAAAATATATATATAATAATAATAAAAATGAATAAAAAACAAATGAATTTAAAAAAAAAGAAAAAGAAAAATAAGCCGACCTAATTTCTCACTGCACTCCTTAATAAACCTCTTATATATATCAATAATCATAGCTCTGTGATACATCATTAATTTTAAAGATTATCTATTGCCACATCCCCTGATGATGGACTCACTTCGTAGTCCGAAACGTTGGGTTCACAAAACTCTGCAACAGGTGATTCCTCCTCCATCTAAAATAATAATAATAATAATAATAATAAATCAATTTTCTTTTGTTTAACTTAGGTTTATAATAAATTTGAGTTTCATTTTCTTTTAGGTCTAGCTTTGTTCTGTTTTTACTTTAAAAAATAAAAATAAAAAATAAAAAATTCATAAAATATAAAAACATAAAAAATATAAAAAAGGCAGTTTTGGGTTATTTTTAATTTAGATTTATATTTCAGTTTAGTTTTATTTAAAAAAATAAATAAATAAATAATTTAATTTAATTTAAAAAAAAATAATAATAATAATTGAAAAAGTTTAACAAAAAAAATAATAATAATAAAAATTATTTTGTTGTCTTTTTTGTGATATTTTTCTATAGCTAAGTGCATTTAATGTTTATTTATAAGTTGGCTATGTGAAAGTGGTGGCGGCCAGCATTTAAATTTTATGATCTTTTAAAGCATTTAATTTTTCTTGAAGTTTAATTGCTGGATCATCGTTAAGGCGTTGTGCATTTGTGGAAAATCTTACATCGCTTATAAGTGATTGTTAATCATGGAATTATAAAGTTCATATTCCTGCAGCTTTCGATAAGCAATCGTTTAATCATTAACTCCATAAGGCACTGGTCTATTAACTTAATAAAATCATTTTAGTGCTGGTTGTCCTTCGTGTCTCCCAACCCAACTGATTCACAGTTGGTCATCCATTTTCCTATAGGGTCTACCCCCCTTAGCCGCGGGAGACAGGCTTAAACGGAGAGATCGGGGATCAGGGTGACAGCCCCCGGTCTGAGCGTTGTCGTGACAATCTGTGTGACAACACCTTCATTGTATTGCAGTGCTGCCTTCGAGCATGTCATTGGTGAAAGAGATTCTTTCATACTTGATCATGTCATAGAACTATTCCCATGACTCAATAATATACATATAATAACATGACTAAACTTTGATGCATACATACCTCATCTTGATTCTCCTTTGATCATCTTAGCTTCATTTGGTTGTCCTTGGTGTGGCCCTTCTTGCTTCATCTTAGCTTGCCTGCATATCATCCTTTTCTTAAATCCCATGAATGGGATTCCCAATGAGACATATGCTTTTGTTTATGAATCTTCTTTTGAAGATTCCATCATAGGATCTTGAAGACCCTTACCCTGCAAATGTTTCTTTCCTTTTGATGATGGAGGTCTTCTAAGATTCTTAATCATGATCAATTTTCTTTCATTGTGGATGAGGTCCTATTCTAGGTATGCTCCTTCTACATGAATATCTTGAGCTATATCTACCATGCTCCTATATTCTAGAAGATATTTCTAACCATGCATTTTGTTCTCATTTATAAATGCTCTTTCTACATGAGTATTTAGAACTCTATGTACTTCATGCTTCTAGATTCTACATGTTTCTAGTCATGCAATTTTATTCTATTCCTACATGCTCCTATCCTACTCAAAACTTTGAAAGAAGACTTTAAGTAAAGAAGAAGACTTAGTCATAGTAGAGATCCGGAGGATCTTCCTTCTTTTGCTTCTTGTCTTCTTCTTTCATTTCTTGACTCACATAAGCTTCTTCCCTTTTTCTTTTGTTGTTGTTGTCCTTCTTTAGTTTAGGACAATTCCTTTTGTAATGTCCATATTCTTGGCATCCATAGCATTGGATTTTGGACATATCTTTGTTATTTGTTCTTCGTGGACCAAATTTGCCAAATTTTCCCTTTCTCTTGGCCATGGTGACAAATGCTTGCTCCTTTGATCCCACATCTTCCTTTGCTTTAAGTCTTGTTTCCTCTATCTTGCATAGAGACCACATTTCACTTAGTGGGGTGGCTTCCTTCTTGGCATATATGCTTGATGTGAAGTTGCCCCAATCCTCAGGTAGAGCATTGAGTACTACGGTTGTCATTTCTCTGTCAGACATGACTTCCCCTAGCTCTTGAAGTTGATCCCTCATCTTAGAGATCTTCATGAAGTAGGAAGCTATTCCTTCCTTTGATATCTTCATCTTATACAACTCATTTCGAAGAGATATCACTTCTCCAGCTGTGCTTACCGAGAATAGCTCTACTAGTTTATCATAGATTTCTTTTGATGTTTCAAGTTTGGAGACATAAGGAATGAGAGAGTCTTTGATGGATTCTATTAGAATCCTTTGAGCTCTTGTCTCATCCTTATTATACTTGGCTAAGGCTTGAGTTTGTTCCTTAGCAGGAATAGTAACATTCCCTTTGATGTGTTCTAGAAGTTCATTCTCCTTTAGAAGTAAATCAGTCCTCTTCTTCCATGCAATAAAGTTACTGGTACCTACCAATTTGTTGCTTTCCTTGCAAAAAGACATTGATGTATATTCAAAAGGGGACATATACTTACTTGATAGATTTTGAGATGTAGTAGACTTGCTTTCTCCTTGAAGACTTGATGGCTTGCCTTCCTTATATCTTGATGTTATTCAAGTTGCTTTCTCCAAGTGAACTTGCTTGATGACTTGTAGCTTGATATAGGTCCTTCTTTGATTTGTTCTTCTTGTAGGTGTATTTGTGTAAGGCTCTTCTTCTTGCTTTGTAGTCTTTCTTGATGAAAGATAGATGGTAGACCCTCTTGTCCTTGATGTGATAGATACTTCTTCGCTAGATGCTTCAACTTTTGTAGATGTTCTTCCTTGATGAGTGTTCGTGAGATGCCCTTTCCTTGATGTGTCACCTTAGCTCTGATACCATGTTGAAGAATGAAGGGCACTCGTGTATGTTAGGATTCTTCACTGCTTGATAAAATTTTGTGATGCACTTTTACAATTATCTTAACATGATCTTCTTCTTATTATTATAGTGTGTGCTTCATCAAACTGCTATCAAAATCGAAAAGACAAGAACACAAATGTTGGCTCTACCAGGGCTAAAACCTCTCTCTCTTAGAGAGGAAAACCCTTCGGTAATTTTCTCTTCTTGAAGCTTCTTATTGACTAATGCCAAACCCTAGACCCTTGACTAGGATGTCCTCCAAGCACAAGTCAAGTCCTTCCTATTTTCTGCACTATGTTCCCTGGCACATAGACTTCCTTCTTCCGGCACTTTTCTCCCCAGCACTTCGTCCTCCTTCTTTGCTGCTTGTCTAGAGATAGACCTTGCTTATGTGAGCTTCTTGATGAGATATGTTTCTTCTTCTCTTAGAGATGTTCTCTACTTAAGGAGACACCCTTCTCTTGATTCAACGAGATACTTCTTGAGATATGTCTTCACACTGAAGTGACTGTACAACAGCCCTAATTTTCCCACATGTGGATGGTTCCCTTGGAGAATAAGGATCTTTTTATCTTCGATAGAGAGAGGGACTTCTTCACTTGACTTGAGAGGCCTTGTAGGCCTAGTAACTAGCCCAAACACCAACAAAACTTGAATTGTGATACTACTGCTGTTGTACCCACAATCTGTCCTCCTTCTCTTCGCACGTGCAACTGTCTCTAGCCCTAGAAACAATCCTCTACCTTCGCTGAGCTTCCTCCTTCCTTCGCTGCACTTTTGGGGACCCTTTAGACTTGCTTCTCCTTCCTTTTCTCGACTTATCTCTTTGCTGATTTCAGAGCTTGCTTCATTAACTTTATGAGGGAGTGGACAGCCTCTATATATAGAGGACTGTCCCTCCTCTAGGCCAACATTAGGCCGACTTGACCATATCTTCATTACTTTCATCATTTTGCATATTTTGGAAGATGTTGCTGCATGGAGAGGACTTGCACTTGTCTTGGAGGTATTCCTTTGACCTTATACATAGTGTAACATGCCCTCTAAGGGTCTTACATAAATACATTGAGCTTTTGACTTCCTAGAAGCACTTAACCATGTGCTTAACCTACTTCAATGAGCAAAAAATTCATTGACAAATAATATAAAAATAATATTTCTTTTCTTGAATAAATACAAATATCAAAAGTACATTTATGAAGACCGAACCTAGTTACATTTCCTTCAACACCTTAAATAACTTCTCAACGTAAAATTATTTACTGTACTTGAGAAAAATAAAATTATTATCATTATTGTTTCTAGCATGTTCTTGATGCTTTTGATTTGGTCAAAAATGTATTTTTGTAAAGAAGAAAAATATTATTTTATTTAATTACAAGTGGCTCAACAAGTGCTAAGTCGGCCCTTCTAGCTGGTCAAGTTGGCTTGCCCTAGAAAGTCATCCATTCGGATCCCATGAAGGCTAGATAAAGAGCTCCATTCGTCCTCCTTACCAAGCAATTTGATCACACAAGTAAGACACATCTGTTCTCTTATGCAAAGGTCTCTAAGGAAGATATCGGGGGCTAAAGAAGTTTCCTCTCTCTTGCTTAAGGTCTGTACTAGTCTGAGTACTAGTCTGAGTTCTGTGGCTACTGAAGAAAAAGTTCTGAGCTCTGCTGCTCCTGTGGAAGAGGTCCGAAAGTCTGCCTTTGTACAAGTTTGATAGCCATTCAAGGTCTGGTTATTAGGCCGAGTTCTGGAGGAGTATACCGAGCTCTGTCTCTGTGATCTGAGATCTATATTTGGTCCAAGTTCCAAGATGTTACAGGCCTGCAACCAGGCCAAGCTCTGAAGCTTCCACAGGCCTGTGATCTTGTCTGAATTCTGAGATATCTCAGATCTGCATCCTATCCGAATTCTGAGCCTCAGAAGTGCAGAGATCCGAGCCTTGATCTATGTCGTATGGTGAGAGGATCAGCCTCTCGTTTGTGATCTTGTTGGAAGACATTGTGAAGAAGAGCTTAGCACTTGTGGAAGCCATCTTGATTGGTCAGTATTGTCTATGTTTTGATGTCTTGTTGAAGGATCTCTTTAAGGAAAGGATTGCTGGGTTTTACCCTTGTGGGTTTTGCGCGGGCCACAGGCCTAATTTCTGGTCTCTTGTCTCTTGTGCACTATGATGGTTAAATTGTTAATATATAATTGCTTGATGAAGAATAAAGAAAGGCTAAAGGAACAATAATACATTCACAAGTAAATATCATGATTAGAAATTCAATCTTGCAATCAAATTTCAACATCCAGGGTCATTTTGTCCATGTCAAATGCTCATATTTCAATGTCCCATGTCCTTGTGTTATGTGACTTGGATTATAAGGAATTAGATTTAATGTTATGACTTAAAATATTTGCTAGCAATTAAACAATTAGTTCTCAAAACCTAATTCTACTTTATCATGCAAATAATCTTGATTGTAAGATGGAGAGATATTCTTTCTTACACAGGAAACCATTTCAACATTAACTAACATGTTACATCCTTTCACAAATAAAACATTATCATACCCGTTCCTGTCCGTGACATTGGGTCTGGTAAATTCACAAAAAAAGCCATAGTCTAGCTGATTTACTTGGTCAGTTCTTAGAAGTCAGTGCTCCTTCAGTATTGTGTTGTGCATTCAGAAATGGACTCCCGTGCCTTGAGCCAAGAAATAATAAAAAGAAGACATAACTGCAATGCTAATGCTCAGTTTCATTTCACTGTCTCCTAAGAGCAGCTCTATTTTTCAAGCCTACAAATGCACAAGGCTCCAATTCTTTCAATCCAATATAAATCCCCTGGATGTAACACCCTTAGACTGAAAACCAATAAGCCCTGCTAACACAAATCTGATTTACTTATCTGTTTGAAACTATTCCTTAATACCGATATCCACTTTACAATTCAGCATGTTCTTTCTTGTTCATATGTTCCATTCACATTCTTTCCATTACCTTTCCTTTAAATTCATCAAACCCCTACATGAAAATCTTTATACATAAAGAAAACGTTGTTCCCCCATGAAGTAAGGAGTTACCTGAGAATAAGGCCTCTGGTTGCACTACAAGCAGAACACCAATGAAACTAAATAGGGTCCCTGATACCATTTAAAATCAACAAATGTCAAATTTTCTGATCTGATTAGTACAATGATTGAAATTAAAACAATTTTTGAAATAAAAAGTTTATATGCATAAACATTTTACTATATTTGCCTGCCATGTCAATTTCTCTACCCTTTTATGGAGATGAAAAGATATTACATAAAAAATCAAAGTGATCATCCAACTTTCCCATCAAACCCTTGACTGTTATAGGACATGAACAAGAGTTTAAAATCACTGTTAAAATCAAAAATAGAAGTTAACAAAGAATTAAGACAATTAAACTTAGCTGCTACAATGTGATCCCAAGACCCTGGAAAATGAGAAGAATAAAAATTGGGCATTGAGACATTAGATAAATCTGGAGTCTCACATTCTGCTTAACCCGAAATCGCTATAAACATTGAAGTGTCACCCACAGGGATGAATTTAAGGTCAAAGGGGCTATGATTTAAGTAACGGTAATCCCTCTGCTTCTTATACATGAATGGACTGTACCTCAGTTTTACTTCATATTTGTTTTGTAATTATTTCAGTGTGGGTGGAAAAGGAAGTCTTGCTTGCTCAGCTCAAGATAATTGACCAGAAGCTCGTGAAAGTTTCAACAAGGGCCGGCAACAGTTCCTAATGATGCTTCCATATACTTCTGACTGTTTTTATGCTAATTCTATATCATTTTCAAATAATTTCTAAGAGTTGATTCAGTCATTAGAAAAATAAGAGCTAGGCTTTGTCCACAAATGACCACATACATATATATAGTTGCTTATATATTTTGTATCAAAATATCCATATCCGCAATAGCATAAATATGTAGAGAGACAAGAGAGATGCTCGATATGTTATTCACTGAATGAAAGTGAATACATAATCATGAGTCTTGGGTGAGAATCTTAGGTTAGGAAAACTACTAATGCGACCATGAAGTGATGTGTGACTAATTAAACATTAAGTCAGTTTATTAATTCACTATTTTATCAACTCTACATAACATAAAGTTCTTATTGCGCCATGACGCGCTCTACAGACCAGTATAGGGGGAGATGTGTAGGCATAAATGTTTGTAAAATTTAACATTTAACCAATGTTCCACCAAGACTCTAGTGCCGGGAGGCGCGGGTGCGGGAAGACCCACAGGGGGGACGTGTGGGAGTACCCTCAAATTTTAGGGAAATTTCGGGGGTGTGGGGGTACGTCAGGGTATATAATTTTTAATTATATATATATATATATATAATTCAAATTCATATTCATATTCATTGTTCAATAATGAAAGCATAAATATTAATAGACTAATAGTAATATGGATACCAATACATTGAAAATTGAAATTTGATCCACACATAAAATTTAAATTCATAATTGAATTAAATAATGACATACATTGATCCATCATCATCATTCATTTTGATACATACATCATTCATATATCATACTCATTATTCAACCATACCATGAGATTCAATAATGAAATATTCAAATACATCGATCCATATCATTCACCATTCATCATTCTACAATCTACATTGATTTAAAAATTAAATTCATCATTCATCATTCATCATTCTAGAATCTAAATTGAAAGCAAAACATACTAGTATATTACTATATACTAGATATTGAAGTTTGAACATTACATTTATATAACTCAAAGTTTCAAACTCAAAAATAGTTAAGAGTCAAGAATCAAGAATCACTTTGAGGTCATCAATATCTAGTTTCACAACTCAAAAGTTAAAACTAAAAGGTAAAAATGGATAATGAGCATTGAAAATAAAATCAACATCAAGGACTCAATCTCAATGATTGGTCCTCTACATCCATCTGTTGTATAAAGTCGCCGCGACCATCAATCTCAAAGCACCCCTTTTGAGATGGGACGACTAGACACACCCCTTTTGGAGAGTCCCGTCCCCACACTAGGGAAACACACCCCCTTGAGTCTCCCCAAGACTCCCCAAAAAGGGTGCATGGGGAAATGCACCCCCAGTAGACTCCCCGTCCCGGGTGCGTGGGGTGTGAGGGGTGCATGCACCCGACCTTGGAGGATGTGTCCCCGTGGAACACTGCATTTAACATAAACATTTATTAATTTATATGTCAGCTCAGTCAAAGAATTAAAACATAATATATAGTATAGGGGGAGATGTGTAGACGTAAATGTTTGTAAACATTTAACATTTACATGCCTGCTCAATTAATAATAAAAAGCCGGCAACAGTTCCTAATGATGCTTCCATATACTTCTGACTATTTTTATGCTAATTCCGTATCTTTTTCAAATAATTTCTAAGAGTTGATTTAGTCATTACAAAAATAAGAGCTAGGCTTTGTCCACAAATGACCACATACATATATATAGTTGCTTATATATTTTGTATCAAAATATCCATATCCGCAATAGCATAAATATGTAGAGAGACAAGAGAGATGCTCGATATATTATTCACTGAATGAAAGTGAATACATAATCATGAGTCTTGGGTGAGAATCTTAGGTTAGGAAAACTACTAATGTGACCATGAAGTGATGTGTGACTAATTAAACATTAAGTCAGTTTATTAATTCACTACTTTATCAACTCTACATAACATAAAGTTCTTATTGTGCTGTGACACGCTCTACAGACTAGTATAGGGGGAGATGTGTAGGCGTAACAGTTCGTAAAATTTAACATTTAACCAATGTTCCACCAAGACTCTGGTGCGGGGAGACACGAGTGCGAGGAGACCCACAGGGGGGATGTGTGGGAGTACCCTCAAATTTTAGGGAAATTTTAGGGGTGTGGGGGGACGTCAGGGTATATAATTTTTAGTTATATATATATATATATATATATATATATATATATACTTCAGATTCATATTCATTGTTCAATAATGAAAGCATACATATTAAAAGACTAATAGTAATACCAATACCAATACATTGAAAATTGAAATTTGATCCACACATAAAATTTAAATTCATAATTGAATTAAATAATGACATACATTGATCCATCCTCATCATTAATTTTGATACATACATCATTCATATATCATACTCATTATTCATCCATACCATGAGATTCAATAATGAAATATTCAAATACATCGATCCATATCGTTCACCATTCATCATTCTACAATCTACATTGATTTAAAAATTAAATTCATCATTCATCATTCTAGAATCTAAATTGAAAGCAAAACATACTAGTATATTACTATATACTATATACTAGATATTGAAGTTTGAACACTAAATTTATATAACTCAAAGTTTCAAACTCAAAAATAGTTAAGAGTCAAGAGTCAAGAATCACTCTCAGGTCATCAATATCTAGTTTCACAACTCAAAAGTTAAAACTGAAAAGTAAAAATGGATAATGAGCATTGAAAATAAAATCAACATCAAGGACTCAATCTCAATGATTGGTCCTCTACATCCATTTGTTGTATAAAGTCATCGGGACCATCAATCTCAAAGCACCCCTTTTGAGATGGGACGACCAGACACACCCCTTTTGGAGAGTCTCGTCCCCACACTAAGGAAACGCACCCCCTTGAGTCTCCCCAAGACTCCCCAAAAAGGGTGCATGGGGAAATGCACCCCCAGTAGACTCCCCGTCCCGAGTGCGTGGGGTGTGAGGGGTGCATGCACCCAACCTTGGAGGACATGTCCCCGTGGAACACTGCATTTAACATAAACATTTATTAATTTATATGTCAGCTCAGTCAAAAAATTAAAACATAATATAAAGTATAGGGGGAGATGTGTAGACGTAAATGTTTGTAAACATTTAACATTTACATATCTGCTCAATTAATAATAAAAAGTTAAAAGTAATCAAATAATAAAATTCAATTTGTTATATTGTAATTTTGTTTTTATAAATAGAATTATGAACAATTTTTTAGATAAAAGAAAATAATAATATACATATCACATATAAATAAGAGTTATAATTTAAGATTCATTTTACCATATAAATTAAAACAAGTGTTGAATGGCAGCTTAGTCGCTGCCACTCAAGTTAGAAATTATGTTATGTGAAATATTGCATATAAAGTTATAAGTTATAACCTACATTGGTCAGTGCTAAATTAATAGTGATCAACATGCAAATTGAATCCTATAGTCTTGCTTTTGAAGGATCTAATAAAATGAGATGTGAAGAGAATAAATTAATTGATTGTTGAGGGACAAGGACTTGCACAAATTTTGGTGGGTAGTAACAACTAGTAAGTCTACACATTTATAGTTTTACTCCTACAAAAGTGTTGAGGAAAACATAAATAATGGTGGGAAGTGACTCCTAGTAAGTATATTTATTTGTGTTGAAGTTTCTAAGTCTACTTAGTTAGAAACCCTCCATGCACTTTATTTGATTTATTCCTACCTACTTGTTATGTTACTTAACAAGTTATTTACAATGTAAATACTAAAAATAAACACTAGTGCATGCTTAACATATTACAGATCAACAACTAAAGGAAACAGAAACAATCACACCATATGACACCATTATTTTAAGACCAATGTCCCCAGAAAAACCCAATGTGGGAAAACCTGTGCAGCTATCTGAGGGTTTTCTTAATAAGAAATCTCAGAGTACAATCCGGGTGTCGAAACTGGCCTACCCAATAGAGAATTTCCTTGGCTGTAATACCTCTCAGTTTGAAACAAATCTCCTGGCTGAAACCCCGGATAATCCTTCTGGCAGCTCCTCAGCACCAAACTTCCCTAGAAACCCCAGCGTCAGCCTTTTCTGGACTGTGTCAACCCCTCTCTGCCTAGCGCTAGCCATGCGTCACCCCGAATGGGTCTACGTCAGCCTTAGGAGGCCCTGCGTCAGCCTTCTGGCCCTCTGTGTCAGCAACGTTGACCTCTCTAAGGCTCTGCACAGCTCATGGGTGCCTCTGCATGGCTCTGTGTGAGCCCTAACTGGCTCTGCTTCACTCTCCCTGGCTACCGCACTACTCTCCCGGCACTATCTCTGCCTCTGTCTCTCTGTACTCAATGCCCCTCAACTGCAACTCCCAATCACTAATTCTATCTCTTAGCAAACCCCGCTCTAGAGAATAGAATGATTGATCACTCTGGTGTGTTCTCCAAGTGACCCTCAAGTTTCTCTTATACTTTTCCTGTTGACATATCAACGGCCGAGATTAAGTCCCTAATCAACGGCTAAGATTAGATCTGGCTTGATCCATGTCTTTTGGACCATTCTAACACAATTTCATATTAATCCACATTAATATTTTATTTTCCCTAAGTTTAGACTTAGGGACTCCATTAAAAATATTAATTATTTTAATATCTCCTGAACTGTTTAGAATCTGCCCAAACCCTTTCTGGGTATTGGAGATCTCATGTGCCCCAACCTCTCCACCAAATTTCGTGGCTAGAGCACATCTGATGCTACCCCAAATCAACACTCCCTCTTAGCGAGAACTGTGCTCTAGCAATACTCCTCACTGAGTATTACTCTGACCATCCCGCATCAGTCCCTGTGCTGATGCTAGGCCTGCTACCCACCATCCTCTGCACTGTTGTATTTTGTACTGCTGCCCATGGTTCTGCCACTGCCACTGCTGCATCTGTACGATAGCTCTCTCTGCATCCGTGTTGTTGCCTCTCCTTTCTCCCAGCACTACATCCGCACTGCACCTCCTCTCATCATGCTAAATCGTGTTGCCCACTGTTGCACTACACCTCAGTTACTGAGAAGTAAGTAACTGATCTCCCAACTTTGACCTCCCTGTTGGGCTAGAGACCCTCTTGATGTTGAAGCTCCCTCTATCGCTGACAAGTGCTCCCTCTCTGACCTTTGCACCGCTGCAACAACTCCTTGCATCTTGCACCGTTGCACACCTCTCTGTGCCATCTTGCACTGGTGCAACACTCCTGTGCCTCTCGCACTGTTGCAGCCTGCTAGCCTCGCGCTGTCTCAAGACTCCTGCACTGTAGCTCTCTCTGCCGCTTCATCCGCATCCATCTCTACCTAACTCACCAGTCCTGCTACTCCTCTTCGGGGCTCCCGTAGCAAGGTCTAATCCAAGAGGCTGGGAACCTCGAGGATCCTACCCCTCATCGCCTATAGTCCGCCAGACTATGTCTCCCCACTTCCGCTCAAGTGGTGCGTGTGCACTCATGGCACAGTCATCGTCTATCAAAACTTCCTTCTCTGTCCGTTCTGGTGCTGCCTTAGTCTTGGAAGACTCTCCCATACTTTTCTTCTTTGGACACTGGGTCGCATAATGACCCAGCTCCCCACAGTGGAAGCACTTGATCTTGGAGGGATCCTTCTTCTTCCGTTTTTCTTGCTTTCCCTCAGATGCTAGGGCAACATCTTCCTCCTCCTGCTTGACTTTGATCCCCTTGCTGCTACTACCCGTCTTCGACTGCCGTCTGATCTCTTCCTGGCGAAGCGCTGCCCACATCTCATCCCAAGGTGGAAGTGTCCCTCTGCCCAGTATACTTTGGACAAATACCTCCCAGTCTTCTGAGACTGCATTCAAGGCCATCCTCACCATCAACTCCTGATCCGGCGTGGCTTCTATCGCAGTCAACTGATCTCGGATCTCATTCAGTCCTCCAAGGAAGGTGTCGATCGGTTCTCCCTTCTTCATCTAATACGACCTCAACTGATTCTCAAGTAACATTCTTCTCTGCACAGAAGTATGCTAGTACAATTTCTTGAGGGCCTCCCACATCTCATATGTCGTCTCCTTCTCGGCAATGTGTGATACTACATTGTCCTTGACCCTGTTAAGGATGATGCTCTTGGCCCTCGCCATTGCCTCCTCGTACTTGTCATTATCATTGGGGTCAACTGGGATAGCTATAATCTTTAAGGCAAAGTTCTTCACACGATTTCTGTCAAGTACGGATAAGATTTTAGCCTTCCAGACTACGAAGTTCGACGCTCCGTCCAGTCTACCCTAGTCTCTTACTCTGTGTAGTGCCATGATGCTCTTCTACTTCCCTCCTTGAAGTTCTTTGTTCGACTCCTCCGAGTCTCTACTTCCCGTGTGGAAATTCTCTTCTGGACTCCCTCTGAGTCCCGATTTCCCTCCTGGAAATCCTTCTGCCGCTGTCGCGGTGCCCCCTACTCTAATCGTCTTGTGCAACCACACCATTGATGCGGGTTCCTTGGCTAGAAACCCTCGGTAGCAACTCCCTCCTCTTGGCCTTGCTCTGTCAGGTACTATTCTGACTACAGCACCTCACCAGCTTCACTCTGCAATATTCCCATAACCTTTCTAAACCCCAGTTGTTATGCTCTTAACCTGCAAAATAATACCCAAACACAGAATATGCGAAGAAAGATACCCAGAACACAGAATAGCAATGATTTTATTATTCAGAGAGCAATGTTCACATGCCTCTTCGAGGGGGCAACCTCCAATAGAGCAGAGCTCGATTACAAAAACAAGACACAATGCTCCTCGCAGGGAGTCTCTATCCTTTATATATGACTCATACATGCAATACCACGGGCCAATACCGTGGGTTTTATTAATACCATCTATCTAATACTACGGCCCATTTGCAACTAACTGTGGTCCCGTCATTAATTGCGGGTTAACCACTTACAAATATTAATATGGGCTTTATTGACTCTTGACTATGACGTGATCCCATGACATAAATAAGGGGGTTAGGGTGGGACCCTAACATGCCCTCCCCCTTAAGACTAGCCTTGTCCTCAAGGCTGAAGCTGCGGAAACTTCTGAAGAATAGTGGCTGGTTCCCAAGTTGCATCTTCCGGAGAGGAGTCTTTCCATTTGACGAGGACTTCCTTAATCATGCGGCCGCGCAGGTGCTTGTCTCGTGTATCTAGAACCTGTTCGGGTTGAAGCCAGATTGACCCTTCTTCGTCCAATTCAGGTAGACTGGTTTGAACTCGGCAATTGTTCCCAATCACTTTCTTGAGGCACGATACATGGAAAACTAGATGGATTTTTGCCGTAGGTGGCAAAGCCAACTTGTAAGCCACTGCTCCAATGCGCTGAAGTACTTGGAATGGTCCGTAGAATTTTGGAGAGAGCTTTTGACAACCCTTGTCTTTGAGTGATGTTTGCTTATATGGTTGCAGCCTCAAAAAGACCTGATCCCCTTCTTGAAATTGGCGCTCTGAGCGATGTTGGTCGGCCTGTTGCTTCATGCGGTTCTGAGCTTGATGAAGATTCTCTCGAAGATGGGCGAGCATGGTTGCGCGGTGTTGTAGGAGTTGATCCACTGCTTGTACTTTGGAGCACCCCTTGAGATAAGAAGTAGGGGAAGGCGGAAGTTGACCATAGACTGCTTCATAGGGAGTCATTTTGGTGGTGGCATGATAGTTGGTGTTATACCACCATTCAGCCAGAGGTAACCACTGTACCCAAAGGTGTTGCTTTTCTGAAGTGAAACACCTAAGGTAGGTTTCTAGACATTTGTTGACGGCTTCGGTTTGACCATCTGTTTGCGGATGATATGAAGTACTGAGATTGAGTTGAGTGCCTTGTATTCTGAAGAGTTCCTGCCAAAAATTACTGGTGAAGATCAGGTCGCGGTCGGACACAATAGAAGTGGGCATGCCATGCAATTTGAAGATCTGATCCATGAAAGATTGAGCAACCAAAGTTGGTGTAAACGGGTGGGGTAGGCGCAGAAATGAGCATACTTCGACAGTCGGTCCACAACCACCATGATGACTGACTTGTTTCCTGACTTTGGAAGACCTGTAATGAAATCCATAGAAACCTCCGTCCAAATTGATGCCGGAATGGGCAATGGTTGTAATGAGCCTGGTGTGTTGACGGTTTCCCCTTTGTGGCGTTGACAGACATCACATTCTGCTACGAAAGTAAGGATGTCCTGTTTCATGCCTGTCCAAAAAAATGATCTTCTGGTGCGAGCATACGTCTTCTGAAAGCCCGAATGTCCTGCAATGGGAGATGAGTGCAATTCTGCCAAAATGCGACTTTTGAGGGTGGATGTTGGTGATATTACCACTCTGTCCTTGTAGCGAAGAATATCATTCTGCCACGAGTAGCCCTTGCTGGAATTAGGATCTACCTGCAATTGAGAAATGAGTTGGGAGAGCCCGGGGTGTGAAAACCATTCTCTGCGAGCCTCTTCAATCCAGTCTGGAATGGGGAGGGAAATTGCGAGCAGAGTACTTTCCTCCTCAAATTGGCGAGATAATGCATCTGCTACACTGTTGTCTTTCCCTTTCTTGTAAATGATCTCATAATCATATCCTAGCATTTTGGCTAACCATTTATTTTGTTGTGGGGAGGATAGGCGTTGCTCCAAAAAATATTTAAGACTGTGATGATCTGTGCGGATTTGGAAACGTCGCCCCAATAAGTAAGGTCGCCAGGTCTCGACTGCATGTAAGATGGCCATCATTTCCTTCTCGTAGGTAGATTGGCCCAGATTTCTCCCACTGAGTTGTTGGCTTGTGAAGGCCAATGGTCGCCCTTCCTGCATTAAGACCGCCCCAATACCTGTACCCGAAGCATCACATTCAATGACAAAGGATTTGGTGAAGTCAGGTAGTGCTAAGACTGGAGTGGAACACATGGCGTTTTTGAGAGCAGTAAATGCCTGTTGTGCTTCCTCGTTCCAGAAGAAGGAATTTTTCTTTAGGAGTTGAGTGAGGGGCTTCGCTATGCGGCCATAGTTGCAGACAAATTTACGATAATAGCCTGTAAGACCCAAAAATCCTCTCAAGCTCTTCAAGGTCTTAGGTTGAGGCCATTCTTGCATTGCCTGGATCTTTTTGGGGTCCACCTTGACACCTTCACGCCCCACAATGTGGCCCAAATACTCAACTTCTTCCATGCCAAACGAACACTTAGACATCTTGACAAATAATTTATGCTTGCGGAGCAGTTGCAAGAGTAGATCTACATGCTGAAGATGTGCCGCCCAAGTGCCACTATAGATGAGGATGTCATCGAAGAAGACAAGGACAAATTTTCTGAGACATGGTTTGAGAATATGATTCATAAGCCTCTGAAAAGTAGAGGGGGCATTACAGAGACCAAATGGCATGACCAGGAACTCATAATGGCCTTCATGAGTTCTGAAAGCCGTCTTGGGAATGTCGACTTCCTTCATGCGAATTTGGTGGTAGCCTGAGCAAAGATCCAACTTAGTGAAGAATTGAGCCCCATTGAGTTCGTCCAGCAAATCGTCAACCACCGGGATGGGAAATTTATCTTTGACTGTCAACTTATTGAGGGCCCGGAAGTCGGGACACATCCGCCACTCCCCATCTTTCTTGAGGACCATGACCACTGGGGATGAATAAGGACTAATGCTGGGACGAATGACACCTGCTTCCAACAATTCCTTGATGATTTTTTCTATTTCATTCTTTTGGGTGAACGGATATCTGTATGGCCGCACATTTGGGGGTTGGGCCCCTAGAACCAAGGTGATGCTATGATCATGTTCCCCTCGCGAGGGTGGAAGCTCATGAGGCTTGTCAAAGACCGTCCGATGGTTATTTAAAATCTGTTGCATCTTAGGATGAATTGGCGGAGACAGGGCTTCGACTACCTGGATGGCATTAAATTGAGCGACCACTCCATGATGGCCCTTTTTTAACAATTTTTCCATCCTATGCGCGCTGATGATAGAGGGGGCTCCCGCCTGGAGTCCACGGAGGGTATGTGTGGAGTTGTTCTGCTTAAAACTCATATATAACTCCTGGAAATCCATTGTGATTGGCCCAAGAGTGCGGAGCCATTCAGCGCCTAGGACAATGTCGCAACCCCCCATGTGTATGGCAAACATGTGGGTTTTCAACTGATAATCCCCCATTTGAAGTTTGACATTTTCACAGCGGCCTTCACATTTCATTGTGCCCCCATCTGCAATTTGGACTTGGAAATTAGAGACTGCCCTTACAAAACAATGCACTGCTTCTGCGATTTTTTGATGGATGAAATTATGGGTACTTCCACTATCAATCAAGACTACTACTGGGCGATGTTTAAGAAAACCCCTGATTTTGAGAGTTTGAGGGGAAGAAATTCCTGCCAACGCATTTAGCGAAATAACTGGTTCGTTAGATATAATCTCCTTTTGGTTGTCTTCTTCGATCGCCTCCGGTTCCTCAAGTGGTGGATCTTCCTCGGTGGAGCTGTAGTCAGTGGCATCTATTTGAAAAAACTTGGGCTCCTTGCATTTATGACTCGGGGAATATTTTTCATCACAGTAGTAACATAGTCCTTGCTTCCTTCTTTCGGCCATTTCCGCAGGTGACACCTTTTGAATCTTAAGTGTCTGAGTCGTGTTGGGAGCCTGTGGGGGACGACCTTTAGCGGGGAAATTGGGGCGGCTGTATTGGGCTGCTAATGCCTGTTCCACCTTACGAGCTACCTGGCAAGCCTCTGTCCACGTGGGAGGGTGGTGGAGTAGAACTTGAGCTTTGATGGCTTCTTTAAGACTGCTGATAAAACATTCCGTGTAGAATTCATCTGTGAGACCCTTAGTGCGGAAGGCTAAGGCTTCAAAAGCGGTAATATATTCATCCACTGTACCCGTCTGTTGGAGCTTAGTGAGACGCCCCAAAAAAGAGTCTTCCTGTTCAAAGCGATTTCGAAGAGCTTTGGTAAATTGGTCCCAATTCTGAAAAGGTCCATTGCAACGCTGATGCCATTCCCCCCATTGCCATCGTTCATTGTCCAGGTACATGGTCCCCACCATAAGCTTAGTCCAATCATCTAGGATATGATTCAATTTGAAATACTGCTCCATTTGTGCTAGCCATACGGACGTGTGAGAACCGTCAAATTTATGCATATCCAACTTGGGAGGTCGCTGACTGGGTGGTGGATGGGTGTGCCAGACGTGAGGAGCGTGGCTCGACTCACCCTCATGGTATTCATGGCCATTATACGCCTCCTCGTGGGCTGGTTCCTTGCCCTTCGAGAGTGCTTCTTGTACCTGGAGACTTAGTCCGTTAATCTCACGTTGGAGGGAGCTCATATTTGCTTCAAGTTTGTCCAGTCTTTCATTGGCCATCGCTTGAGCTCTAGTTTCTACCATACACCAACTTGATGAAAAAATTGGGACCGCCTAAAAATTTTGACTAATAAATTGAATGGTACCACCTTGCTCAGCTCGTCGTCCTGATGTTGATGGGCTAGATCACCAATAAGCGCCTCGGAAGATCTCAGACTAAACTCCGAACGGAGTTTTACTCCTTCTTGATCAATACTGCAGTCGCCAAATCCTCAAAATGTCAATGCTGCCAAAAGTCCTGCGAAAAGTATACCCCGGTATAGGAACCCTTCACAACAACTCCGATCTGGTGGATCTGAGAGATCTGAATGGTGGAACAACTGCTGCTGCGGATCTGATGGAGCTGCGGGACTGATGTCTGCTGTTGCAACACGTCTTTGCACACGCGGATCTGGAATAGATGATGTGTGATCCCCCAATAGAAAAGGGAACTATGGTCTAGAGGGGTGTCAGGTGCTACAGATCGCAATATACATAAGGGTCTGACAGTAGTACTCGGCCCAATGTTTCAGGGCTCTAACTAAGGAGGATCGACCATACCCTTAGCCGTACAACCCGACTACCCTATTGTACAGGCGAGTAATCTCTCCGAGTGCTGTTCTCGGTGTACTGTAGCCACAAGACGGCCGAAGGTTTATCTATGGCGAGGTTTCAAGGGAGCCTAGGGGGCTTCCTATATACCCAGAGGGTACGTGGAAGACAGTCCGTGCGCGGTTCTGTCTAATGCGCTACTACTCGAAGGGGTACCCACATGGGTTACAAGGGAGTCCAACAGACGTGACCACCTCTTGTATTTCCTGCGTGCATGCCTCCCCAAATCCGCAGGTTTATGCGCTTAACGACAGATCCCGTGGTTTAAAGACGCTGGAACACGTCTCTAGCCAAAAAAAAAAATTGCTAAAAATTGGAGATCCCACTGAGCCCTGGAAAGTGCTCTGATACCACTTGTTATGCTCTTAACCTGCAAAATAATACCCAAACACAGAATATGCGAAGAAAGATACCCAGAACACAGAATAGCAATGATTTTATTATTCAGAGAGCAATGTTCACATGCCTCTTCGAGGGGGCAACCTCCAATAGAGCAGAGCTCGATTACAAAAACAAGACACAATGCTCCTCGCAGGGAGTCTCTATCCTTTATATATGACTCATACATGCAATACCACAGGCCAATACCGTGGGTTTTATTAATACCATCTATCTAATACTACGGCCCATTTGCAACTAACTGTGGTCCCGTCATTAATTGCGGGTTAACCACTTACAAATATTAATATGGGCTTTATTGACTCTTGACTATGACGTGATCCCATGACATAAATAAGGGGGTTAGGGTGGGACCCTAACACCAGCAACCTGAAGGTGAGAGCTCCTAGGCTCTGCGCAATCCTGGCACCAGCAACCCAGCCTCCTCAACCAACTGCGTCAACCCTCCCAGCTTCTGCGTGGTTCTGTGTGAGGCTCCCTTTGCCTTCCTTAGCCTCTGCGCTGCCTCTTCCCAGCTCACCCTTCCCTTATTGCTACTCTGCTAGAAACAGCTTTTGTCACCTCGGGACAGTTGTTTTCTGCTACTATTGCTCCGCTCGGCTGATGTCCTCAATCCTTCTGTGATCTGCAATCATGCTCTGATACCATGTTAAAGTTTCTAAGTCTACTTAGTTAGAAACCCTCCATGCAATTTATCTTATTTATTCCTACCTACTTGTTATGTTACTTAACAAGTTATTTACAATGTAAATACTGAAAATAAACACTAGTGCATGCTCAACATATTACAGATCAACAACTAAAGGAAACGGAAACAATCACACCATATGACACCATTATTTTTGGACCAATGTCCCCAGAAAAACCCAATGTGAGAAAATCGGTGCAACTATTTGAGGGTTTTTTTATTAAGCAATATCAGAGTACAATCTGGGTGTCGAAACGAGCCTACCCAACAGGGAATTTCCTTGGCAGTAATACCTCTCAGTTTGAGACAAATATCCTAGTGAAACCCCGGATAATCCTTCTGGCAGCTCCTTAGCATCAAACTGCCCCAGAAACCCCAGCGTCAGCATTTTCTAGATTGTGTCAACCCCTCTCCGCCCAGCGCTGGCCATGGTCACCCCGGATGGGTCTGCGTCAACCTTCTGGCCCTCTGCGTCAGTAACGCTAGCCTCTCTGAGGCTCTACGCAGCTCCTGGCTGCCTCTGCGTGGCCCTGCGTGAGCCCTGGCTGGCTCTGTGTCACTCTCCCCGACTACTACACTGCTCTCCCAGCACTATCTTTGCCTCTCTGTCTCTCTATACTCAATGCCTCTTAGCTGCAACTCTCGATCACTAATTCTATCTCTCGTAGTAAACCCCACTCTAGAGAATAGAATGATTGATCACTCTAGTGTGTTCTCCAAGTGACCCTCAAGCCTCCTCTTATACTTTTCCTGTTGACATATCAACGGCCAATATTAAGTCCCTAATCAACAGCAAAGATTAGATCTGGCTTGATCCATGTCTTTTGGACCATTCTAACACAGTTTCATATTAATCCACATTAATATTTTATTTTCCATAAGTTTAGACTTAGTGACTCCATTAAAAATATTAATTATTTTAATATCTCCTGAACTATTTAGAATGTGCCCAAACCTTTTCTGGGTATTGGAGATCTCATGTGCCCCAACCTCTCCACCAAATTTCGTGGCTAGAGCACATCCGATGCTACCCCAAATCAACAATTTGCATCTTATTTCTATCCATTTTTTATGCAAAGACTTGCTTAAATTATGGTGGGAAGTAACTAATGGTAAATATGTTATTTACGTGAGTATGAGTTAAGATTAGGTTTAAGATTAAGATGTAGATTTTAATTACCCTGGAATTAATTTTTTTTTAAGAAGGGTTTGGTTTTAATTCTTTGTTTAAAATTGGTTGTGTTAAGAGATGTTTTACAATTTAGTGCAACGAGATGTTAATGTTAAATCGTTAGATTATAAATTCAACTAGCATTATTATATAAATTAAATGGCCTAATAAACATCCAAACACCTATCTAATTATACATCTCATGTTGTCAAGACTTTTAAAAATCATAAAAATTAGGTATACCAACCTAGATCCATCCTAACTATGGATCTACCAAGCGTTGAGAGAGAGGGAACAACAAGGGAGAGATGGAGAGAGAGTAAGGGAGAGAGCAGAGGAGGGAAGAGAGAGAGAGAGAGAGAATGAGACGACAGAGAGGGAGAGGGAGACATATAGATGGAGGATGGAGAGAGAGAGGGAGGAAGATAGTGAAAAAGTTGGAGGGTGAAGAGAGAGAGAGAGAGAGAGATGGGGGGCAGAGATAGAGGAAGGTGGTAGAGAAAGGGAGAGAGAGGAAGGAAGAGATAGGAGACTTGAGAGAGAGAGGGAGAGAAGGAAAGATGGAGTTGCACTAGGAGAGAGAGGGAGTATGAGCTGCCTAACCTTAAGAGGGTATTCACTGTTATATCATTCACATCATGTTCTCATTCCCTAGAGCCTCGAGCAATTATAAAAAAAAAATCAATAAAAAGAAAAAGGAATATGAAAAAGGGTGTGTTGTCGCAGAGAATGTCTAAGCACCACAACAACAGTTCAAATCGGGGGTTGTCACCTTGATCCCCAATCTCTCCATTTAAGTTGTCTCCCAATAGCAGACTTAGGGGGGTTGACCCTATGGAAATGGAATGAAGGAGAACTAGTTGGGCCATCTTAACTTTTCTCTTTCTTTTATTGTGGCCATCTTATGCTTTTCCCTTTCTTTTAGTTGCATCAACCTCTGGGGCATATTTTTTCGGCCCTAACTCAAGGATGAGGATGTGAGGGTGTCAATCCCAATGAACCAATGGCAATAAACTAGCGAATAGATGTGAAATCAGGGGAATGATGAAGAGTGGTAAGTATGGAATGGTCATGGACATGCTATTTCAATCCAAGTTTCCAAAGTAGTGCCCCTCTTATAACCCTCGGGCCTCAAAAGAGGCCTCACTAGACTAGAGCCAAAAACTAACCCTCGTAGTAAGGTGAGAGAACAAGTTTATAGTTAAGATTGAACAGTCATCCAAACAACCCTTTCATCCATGTTAGAATTCCCAAAACATTAGGTAAAAGCAATTGATTGCAAAATGGTTAAAGTACCTGCCAAGTGATAAACGACCTTCCTTCAAGAGGAATGTCAGATGGTGAGAGGTGTATGACTGGTGCAAATGGCAGATGAATGTGGCATATCATCATAACTGAGCAATATATATGGTTGTTGGCTGGCTCGCTATCCAATATTGAAGAAAATTTTCTCATATGGGGTTACCCACTTTTGGTGGGTAACAATCCCAACACTCATCTCTATGTTGAATTCAGCTGAAAGAAATTCAAGAGGGGATGTGTCTTATATAACTAATAATCTAAATATAATTAACATATTCATTAATAGTCACAACCATTCTCGAGGGTTCCAATCCTAATCCCTTGATTGCATATACGTTGTTGCTATTGCTGCTCAAAGTCAAAAATTATGGTCAAACTAACTAGCATTCAACAAGTGTCCATGTCATCCCTCCTCAAACTAAACATAGAATATGTACCTCAGAAATATATGGCCCTCTGTCACAAGTATCAATCACAAGTTCGGACCTCTGTCATAAATAGCTTTCACAGGTTTGGATCTTTGTCACTGATAGCATACACAGGTTCGGATCTTCGTCATAGATAGCATACACAGGTTTGGACCTCTGTCATAAATGGCATCCACAGGTTCGGACCTCTATCATAAATGTCAACCACAGGTTTGGCCTTCTTGCACAGGTAACATGTCATTGAATTTGAATCTCTCATAGAAACATATGCCACAGAACTTGGCTCACATGTACAGGATACGAATCACAATTTCGTCCATCTAGAGCAAATATCGACGATAGACCACAGAAATAATTCACTAAATCAAGAGACTTCTTCACCTTTGCTTTGCTTCTAAACTTGATTCGTATGCCCATAACTATCTTGATTTATGCTCAGACGAGTTGTACTTTGAAGAGGACCAGTGTTACTTAGGAGTGGGAGCAAAAGCGGGGAGCGAGAGCGAAAACGGGTGCGGGAGCGACATTTTCAAAATCTCTCGGTTTGGGAGCGAATCCCGGAGCGTTTTTTATATAATATCTATATTTTTTATATTTTTATATTTTGATACATATATGTCAACAAAAACATGTAGAATTATGAATTAGATATAAATAAGTAAATAAATAAATAAAATAAAAAACAACAACAACAACAACAACATAGATTGAACCATATAACAACAATCATCTAGAAGTTATAATTTTCATCAACCACGTCCACAAGTTAGTAACATAGTAACATACAACATATTGAGTCTCGTGATTCATCAATCTTAAAGTTTCAAGCTTTCAAAATTCAATATATAACATTTATCATCATTGATCACCAAAGTTGTACTTGTAAGCTAAGTGTAACCATTACAACAAATAATATCTAACATGAAATGAAATGTTATAAAATGAAATGAAACAACTTTCAACTTTCATGAAGCAACATATTCATAATTCATTACTAATGAGTTATAATTGCCAACTTCAAACTTAAATTGTCATATATTGTTTAAAAAAATATCATAATAAATATGAAAGAGTCAATAGTTATAAAAACTACTAGAAACTAGAAAAGACAAGTAAATCTATTATCTATTGCTTATGCTTGCGCCTCTTGCCACCATGAGAAATGTCTAGTTTTTTAGTCTTGTTGGAAAATCAAGATCTTTGTCATTAATATCACCCTCTAAGCATTAACATAAGATAGAAAAAGCATAGCATGTCAAGTCAAGAATTTGTTTGAGTGATGCGTCATGATAGAGGAGTCCGACAACCAATGTCACTAACATCAAGGTACATAGAGAGATTGGTGCTCTTGATTAAATACAACTTCCATACCGTAATACATGACAAAATTCAATGGAAACATTGCAATCCTAAAATCCTAAAAAAACTGATAACTCTGTTGGATTTTGAATGAAATCTAAAATTCTACTTTTTCCATATGAAATCCAATGAGGTCGAACCACTCTCAAACATCCTGAGTCATTTCATGGTAATGTTAAAAATTTAAGTAAAAGTGACATTCTCCTTAATCTTCATTTTCATCCTTTTACTTTAAGAATTTAACATTACCATGAATCGCATATCAATACTAGGGCCATAGGCTTGATCATTAAGTTGCCCCACTCAAAACTTATTTGTTTCTTTGAAAACAAATTGCATTTGGAACATTACTACAAAAAAAAATTTGCAAAAAAGGCTAAACGCTCCCGAAAAGGCAAGGAGCGTTTTTTTTAGGGAGCGCGCTCCCAACCCGCTCTCGAGTCGCTCCCACCCAGAGCGTGGATTGGGAGCGGGATCGAGGGGGGGGGCGCTCCCCTGCAACACTGAAGAGGACGAAGAACTCTTATTTATAGCCACTTCATGAGGTCGAATGGGTGTGAATCAGTGTTGCGAACATCGCAATTTTTTCGCCCCGTCAATTTAATCGCCGATTTTTTCGGCGAACTTTTTATTTTCAAAACATCGTGATTTTTACAAAAAATCGCGATCTGACAAGTAAAAATTGTGAGTGGCGGAAACAGCGGGTAGAGCCGATTTTTGGTTTTTTGTCATTTTTTCAAACAGTGGGCAAGTTTGAGAGCAGAGGAGGAGACAAAATCATCTACAAGGGCAGAGGAGGAGAAAAGCGAAAGATTTTAGCATCCCAAGCAAGAAAAATTCGAGTTTGGACCAAATTTCTTCAGCAAAGCATGGTTTCCAGGTATGGGCACCAAATTTGGCCATTTTTTTTTTTTTTTTTCTTGTTTTTGCTTGGGTTTCTATAACCCATTGATTATCAATGATTTTTGAGTGGATTTGATTGTGTTTTTTTTTCATTTTTGTTGCATAAAGTGGAGAGGGTTCATTTTGGTCAAAAATGCAAAAACTTGATTGTTAGATTTATAAGTTTAATTTCTTCTTGTGCTCTATTTTTTTGCATCATTTTTGTTTGGGTTTGAATGTGCATTTTTTCCATTATTGTTGCATTGAGTTGAGGTTTTTTTTTGTCAAAAATTCAATGTGTTGTATGTAAATTTTATTTTTATTTTTTTAACTTGCAATTCTTCTTGTGCCCTAGGTTCAACTTCAAACTTCATCTTACATTAAAACTCAAGAGTTCAACCAAGTTACAAACATGCCAAGGAAATTGGACCCTCTATGGGAATTTGGTGAACCTGATGGAGGGTTTGACAGATCAAACTTGACTTGCAAGTTGTGTGGGCATCATATGACAGGGGGTATACAGATTGAAGTATCACCTTGCACAAATCCCTAGACATGAGGTAGGGCCTTGCACCAATACAAATCCGGAAATCATCCAAAGAGCCCTCAGATCATTGGAAGAAATAGAGCAAACCAAACTATCCAAGTCAGCTCTGAAGAGTCAACTAGCAAGGAATAGAGTGTTAGGAGGTGAATATGAGAGTGGCACTGGTTCTACTTCAACATCAGTATCTACAACCAACCCTGTAACTACCTCATCATATTTTGTTCCTAGAACCACGTCTGGTTCACAACCATCTATCTCTTCAATTATAAAAAAAAATGAGCAAGAAGAAGCTAACAAGTTGTTGGGCAAGTTTCTTCTTTGGAGTGATATTCCTTTCAACGTTGCAAGGAATAATCCATTTTTCCAGCCTACTGCTGATGCTATTGCAATTGTTGGCCCAAAGTACAAAGTCCCTTCTTATGATGACTTTAGAGGCTGCATTCTTCAAAATGAAAAGGTTGACTGCACCAAGAGACTGGAGGAGTTTAGGGCATCGTGGGCACACACAGGATGCACTGTGATGTCAGATGGTTAGACCAATCAAAAGGGTAGAAGCCTTATAAACTTCTTGGTTAATTTTCCCAAGGGGGCAATGTTTATGAAATCTGTTGATGCATCTGCACATATCAAATATGCACGATTATTATGTGATTGTTGGATGTGTTTATTTTGGAGGTGAGTCCAGAACATGTTGTCCAGCAAAACGTGCAAAAATCTCAAAAGAAATGGAGATATACAGGATGGCAGGTGGCACATTTAGCTTTGACATGGTTGTGGTTGATAAGAAGACTAAAATGCCAGGTATTTTTTAGTTTGTTTCAAATTTCAGTGTCTCTTCAAGTTCATAACTTCATACTTTGCTTCAACTTTCAAATTTCATTTTTTTCTTATGTTTATCTTATTTGTAATTTTGTTGTAGATGCATGGTGGAGAAGCTATAGTGGCAGAGTACTCAATCTGCGAAGGCTTGCCATTCGAGTGCTCAGCCAAACATGTAGCTCCTCAGGATGCAAGCGCAACTGGAGTGTATTTGAAAAAATACACACCAAAAAGCACAACAGGTTAAAATTTAAAATATTCCAAATTTCCAATTAATTTTTTGAATTCATTAAATAGATTTTTTTTATAATTATTATTTTATGACCCTTGTACAGGTTGGAGTCCTAGCGAGTTAATGACATGGTCTACGTCTACGACAATCTTAGATTTTGTGTGAGGCAACTTGAGAGGACACCTGATATGGAGGCCGTCTCATTGGATGGGATTGACACCACTACTGCATGGAGGGTTGAGGCTAAGAGGCCTCTCATGGAGTCTATCATTGATTGGTTAGAGCAGGAGGTAGTGGAGGGGGTAGAGGAGGAGGAGGAGGTGACACCACCTACCCAGGCTACCCCTGTCACCAGTAGAGGACGTGGTCTACCTCCTGTAGCTCCTAGTTCTTCAGCTTCTAGAGCACAGCAAAGTCCACTGCCAACTCCACCGCCATCTACATCTAGAGGGAAAGCTATTGCATTTTCTCGCAAGAGGGGCAGAGGAAATCAGTAGTATTAGTTATTTGGTTCATTTCATTGTATATGACATTATGACTCATGATATGAGATACATTATTATATTTTTTGTTGATATTTTGGGGTTGAGTTGGGACTCAGGACTTACTAGTCAGGACATGATTCACTGTTATGTGTGATGTAGCACTAGAAATGATATTACACATCTTATATATTAATTCTTTTATCATATTTATGTGTCAATGCATTTATTTTATGTTGTAGATGCTTTAGATATTAAAAAAATTGAGAAAATGAATATTTTTGTATTTGCCGATTTTTTCCCGATTTTTCACTGATTTTTCTGATTTTTTCCCCTCGTCGATTTAATCCTGATTGCGATGTTCGCAACATTGAGTACGAATGCTAGTTGAGCCGACTTGTAGGAGATGGAGGGCCGACTTGAAAACTTGGGAGCAATGTCACATGGTTCGGGTTTGAGTTCGGGTTCGGCAATGATTAGTTTCGGTTTGAGTTTGAATTTTTGGATGAGGTTTGCCATTAGGTTCATCTATATATATATATAGTAAGAAATTGACATCAGTAAACATCAAAATGTTATCACGGACGTGGAAACTGCAAGGATAAATTACAACCTTGAGTTAAGACATGAGGTTATGAGTTTTGATCTATGGACTTGGTCAATGGCTATGAGGTTTGATGAAGTTCGCCAAACCTCAAAAAAATTTTGAGGTTCACCAAAATTCAAACCTCAAGGTTAAAGTTCGACAAACCTTGTGACATAGCTTGGGAGCCAAAACCAATTTTCAAAAATTTAAATTTTGATCTCTTGATAATACAAAATTTGATTTTCTTATGAGCATGAAGAACATGCTTTACATGAACAAATACATCAATATATCAATATGAAGACCGACCATAGCTACAAAATTCAACAGTTGGATCCACTATTTTGAAGATCTATTCACAGCAGAATTAAAGGTTAATACCAGGACATGTCTCAACGCAGAAGGAGGACGAATTTGAGGATCAACTGATGTGTAGAAGACCTGCAAATCAGAAGCAGTGGAAGGGCCGAGTTGGTAGTGTAAACAGCCAGTTTCAATTTCAGTAAGCAGTCATTCAGTGTCAAATAAAGGAGCTGTTACAGGTTCTCCCAGATTGATGCAAATCTCTTATTTAAGATGAATAAAGAAGGCTGCTGTTCATTGCAATCTTGCTGTGTTATGCTCTGTTACCAGTGTTTCTATTGCTGTGCATAGAACTGTTTGACGAAATGTCTTAATGAATCATTTTACCACTATGCAAAGTGTTTGATTTAAGTATGTTTCCTAAGTGGTTGTAAAAATCCCTGAATGAAGTTGTTGGAAATTTTCCATAATTAAGGAATATTGCATATCCATTGTAGAAAAATCTCTTCAACTGCATTTGGTGCCAAGTCGACACTTATTGGATATATTGCGAGATTCATCTTGTCATAAAAATTGTACATTTCCTTCAAATAAAATAAATTTCTGAGCACACTAATGTCATGCGACTCAACTTATAATAACAAATAGTTATCCTCATAACTCCAAACTAAGATACAAGCATGTTTACAACTGTCCACCTTGATTTACACTGACAACAGAATGGAGGCAGCTTGCAAAGGAACTGCAGATATCAACTTTAAGAGTATTTCAGTAAGCAGGTATTCAGTGTCAAATAAAGGAGCTGTTACAGGTTCTCCCAGAATGATTTAAATCTCTTGTTTGAGATAAATAAAGAAGGCTTCTATTCATCGCATTCCTGCTGTGAATTATGCTCTGCTACAAGTGTTTCTATTGCTGTGCATAGAACTGTTTGACAAAATGTTTTAATGAAACATTTTACCATTGTGCAAAGTGTTTGATTAAAGTATGTTTGCCAAGTGTTTGTAAAAATCCCTGAATGAAGTTATTTGAAATTTTCCATAATTAAGGAATATTATATATCCATTGCAGAAAGATCTCTTCAACTGCATTTGGTGCCAAGTGGACACTTACCGGATATATTGCTAGATTCATCTTGTCATAAAAATTGTACATTGCTTTCAAATAAAATAAAGTTCTGAGCATGCTAATGTCATGTGACTCAATTGGTAATAAAAAATAGTTATCCTCAGAACTCCAAAACTAAAATGCAAGCATGTTTCCAACTGTCCACCTTGATTTGAGGCAGCTTGCAAAGAAACCGCAAATATCAACTTAAGAGTTTTTTAGGGTAAATAAATTAGCTGCGAAGTTCTTTCCGAAAAAGAGTAAACCTTACCTGTCATTTCAGCACCACCCCATCTTTCTTTCAGAAAACATGTTGCCAAAATGGCAGTGAAAACAGGCATGGTAAAGTTAAGCACTGTTGCATCCCTTAAAGCTAATAACTGTATACTGCACATCACTACAAAGAATAATCGATCAGTAAGTAGAATATATCATCTCCAAATAACATAAATAAAAGGAAGATATCTTCTGCATAATCAAATTGCAAGAAACTAGAACAGAAATCAGTAGACAATACAGATTTTTTGATATCACGTACATATGCATGCCAGCCTAAAAATTTCAAACATATTGACCTATGAATTTAGCATGTGCTCGATGCTTTGGAAAGAATTACGCGAAATGAAAAGAGAGCTAGTAGTTGGTGTGTTCAATAGTTAGGGAAGGAGATTAAGAGTAATAATAGGGCAGAGGGATAGAAAAAAGCCTCTCCATGGGCTTTTGAAGAGAATTATTGCAAACTCTCCACTTAGATTAAAGAAAGTGATGAGAGAGATGATTTATGCTCACAAAATCATGGACACGGGTCAACAAGAAAAAGGGCAGAATGTGCGAAGAAATTTGATTCTCTAGTTGATAAAGTGTGAGCATATTCACCCCTGAAAAATAGATCCATGTTGAAGGACTATACTTTGTACATTTAAAGGGCTATGATCAAAATGAAAAGGCTTGAATAAGTTGGTTAAGCATTGCTCAAGAAAAAAAGCCACTCTTGAAATTTGATTAGTGTAGCTTCAAGAGGCTTAGTAGCCAATTTTTTTTATAATATGAACTGAGATAGGAATTTGATGGTGATTGCATAGTTCTCGGGGAAAGTTGGGTTATGTATGAGACATAGCAAAGATGTCTCCAATCCTTTTAAAGAAACCTCAAAAGATATTGATAATGCAGATGGAAAGTTTGTTAAGACAGTATATATGACTCGGCAAAGAATATTTGCCATTTATTAAATAATGTGTAGATGTTGATCCAAATGTAAGCATCCCAGTGAAAGTCGACATAGACTTTCTAAGATCTACATGGAAGCACCAATTGAACCATAAGAAAACCCATCCAATCATATGTGAAAATTCAGGAAACCCCAAATCCTATTGCAGCAACTGATGTTAATTCTTCTAATTGTTAATTCGATTAAATAATTTACTTCTTGTGTGCTACGGCAAATATCAAATTAAATACATTGCTGTTGAAATTTGGTACCGGAGGACAGGTGGTTCCCTTAGGCTTTGATCTTTGGCCTAGGGAAAAGTGTCCAAAAGAATTTAATTTTTCTCCTAAAGTGACTTTATAATTTTATAAAGTTAAATCTAATTTAAAAGTGACTTTAAGTGATAAAGTTACTAAGTCTAATTTTAAAGTGACTTTTATAAAGTCAATGAAAAATTAGAAAGGAAAAGTGACTTTGGAAATAAATGACTAAGTGGGTCTTTATTAAAGTGGGGTGAATTAAAAAATAAAAAATGAGATTTAAATGAGCATTTAATCTCAGCCTTAGATCTCAATCTATTTCGGCCATTGGAATTAGGGATCACCCAAAAGTCACTTGGATCACCCAAAAGTCACTTGGGGTTAGATTAAAGGAGGAAAAGGAGGAAAAGGTCATTCATTCTTTCATGAGCAGATTGAGAGAAGGAGAGCAAGAGAGCAAGGGAGATTTGTGGACAGTGAGCTGCGGAGTTTCAGCAGCGAAGTATCAGCAGCGGAGTATCAGCGGCGGAATATCAGCAGGGTGGAGTTTCAGCAAGGCTGAGTTTCAGCAAGTCTGTACAGCGGAGTTTCAGCAGGGCGGAGTTTCAGCAACGCTGATTTTCAGCAAGGCTGAGTTAAGTTGTAAAAGTTTGCTTGCTGATTTTTGCTGAATATTTCTCTTACTGTAAAAAGGCATTTTCCAGAAATAAAGAAGAGCTCTCAAACTGGTTTTCCCCAAGAGTTGTAGGGGCTTTTTCCAGGGTCACATTGACCAAAAATCTTAGTGTTTAAATGTGTTTTAATAGCTGTTTATTACTGCTGATTTTTATTTCTGCAATTTCCAGCATTCTGTAAAATTTCCAGAATTTGTGTTTTCAGCAAATTTATTTTTTCCAGCTTGTTAAATGTATGGTTATGGGAAAGGGCATTTAACTATATGGGAGAAATAAGGAGAAACTGAAAACCGGGGTGGGAAATGAGAAATTTCTACATGGTATCAGAGCTTGAGTGCTGAAGGACAGTTTGGGACAGCAAAAGGAAAAATTACAGCTGCTGATTTTTCACTCAGAAAATTCCAGCAAGCTATTTTTTTTTTAAACAGCAGTTTTATCTTTACTGAAGCAGGCTTCCACAAGCAATGGTGGGGGCAAAGGCAAAGGTAAAGGTAAACAGGGGAACACACAAAAGGACTATTCCAAGGTGAAGTGTTGGAATTGTCAAAAGATGGGACACTATGCAGTTGTGTGTCCGGAGAAGAAGAAGAAGAAGGGGAAGAACTAGGACATGGCAGCTTCAGCAGAGATTGAGGACTTTGCAGGTCATTTTGACCGGGAGTTTGCGTTCACTACGTGTGAGTCCTCTAGTGCAGGATCACCTGCCACACAGGTTCAGAGGGAGCATGCTTTTCCCTCGATTAGCGGAGCATCTTCAGGTATCTGGTACGTGGACAGTGGGGCTTCACGTCACATTACAGGAGTCCGTGAGTACTTCTCAGAGCTTTCAGAGAGTGGCACTGATATAGAGGTAGTACTCGGTGATGACAGAGTTGTTAGAGCAGTCGGGGTGGGGACACTGACATTTCAGAGGGAGTCCAAACCTCCCTTGAAAGTGTCAGATGTTCTTTATGTGCCAGGGATGAGGAAGAACCTCATATCCGTCTCAGCTTTGGAGGACAGAGGATATGAGCAACTGTTCAGGGGAGGACAGGTGTTGATGTATCCCAGGGGCACTCTAGTTGATTCAGCTAGAGTGATAGGTGTACGCCATGCAAAGGTGTACAAGTTTGCATTCCAGCCCCTTTTGGCATTGAACAGTAGTACCGACAGCAAAGCTAACAGTTCTGAGCTGTGTGAGATTTGGCACTGCAGGATGGGACATATGTATCATGGAGCCTTGAGGACATTGCGGGAGATCACTACAGGTGTGCCAGATTTCAGTACTGATCACTTTGATACTTGCAGAGGTTGTGCGATGGGCAAGTTTGCCAAATCCCCTTTTCCCAGCAGTGACAGCAGAGCGAGTGGGATACTTGATTTGATTCATTCCGATGTGAGCGGTCGAATGTCTCATGTTTCCTTGAGTGGATATGAGTACTATGTTTTATTCATTGATGATCACTTCAGGAGGACCTGGATTTATTTTTTGAAGACCAAGAGTGAGGTCTTCAAGCGGTTTCAAGAGTTCAGAGCTCTTGTGGAAACACAGACAGGTCGAAAGATCGAGTCCCTGAGGTCGGACAATGGAGGAGAGTACACCCTTGGAGAGTTTGTTGACTATTGTGCGGAGGCAGGCATTAGGAGGGAGTTCACTGTTCCTTACAACCCCCAGCAGAACGGGGTTGCAGAGAGAAAGAACAGATCCATCATAGGGGCTGCCAAAGCCATGTTACATGATCAGGGGTTGCCATTGTTCTTGTGGGCAGAGGCCTGCAACACAGCTGTTTACTTGCAGAAAAGGAGTCCGCATCGTGCCTTGGGGCACATGACTCCGGAGGAGGCTTTCTCTGGGAAGAAGCCTGATATTGGTCATCTTCATATCTTTGGATGCATTACATACTCCTATATACCCAAGGAGAAGAGGACCAAACTAGAGCCCACCGCAGAGAAGGGTATCTTTGTGGGCTACAGTGAGACCTCAAAGGCCTTTCGGATTTACATTCCTGCACAGAGGAGAGTTGTTGTCAGACGGGATGTGAAGTTCAAGGAGGACAGGGCCTTTAGGAGGTCATGAGAGTTAAAGTATCTGGATCAGCCAGACCCTCAGCAGCAGTTGAGTCAGTCGCAGGGATCCAGTGGGCAGGGATCAGGAGGTACATCTATGAGGATGTCAGGTCCGTCATTGCGCAGTGGCTCACCGAGCCAGAGGGGTGGTGCTCCGGGCAGCATGCAGAGCAGTTCACTAGGGAGTCCACTGATGGACAGTTCACACGGTACCTCAGCTTCTACAGGTTCAAGTGCAGGCAGGAGGACAGCAGACAGACAGTCAGGAGTTCAGGCTACTGATGGTGATGAGGAGGAGGAGTTTCATTCTCCTATGGGAGAAGCATGCTCAGGGAAGAGGAAGCCCAAGTGGCTTCAGGACACCTTGAGAGATGCCACATCTGTTGCTGAGCCGAAGAGGCCGGTCAGAGAGAGTAGACCACCTGAGAGGTTTTGTAGTTATATGGCGATGGTTACCAGCATCCTTGACTCTGAGCCTTCTAGCTATGAGGAGGCAGCTAGCCAGCAGGTCTGGAGAGAGGCCATGCAGGAGGAGTATTCTTCTATCATGAAGAATGATGTTTGGGAGGTGGTGCCGAGGCCTGAGGGCAAATCCGTGGTTACTTCCAGATGGCTTTACAAGGTAAAGCATGCTGCAGATGGCAGCATTGAGAAATTCAAAGCGAGGTTTGTGGCTAGAGGGTTCTCCCAGGTAGAGGGAGTTGATTATGAGGAGACCTTCGCTCCCGTGGCTCGATATACTTCGATCCGCTCCATTATATCGATAGCAGCAGAGATGGGTTGGAAGATCCACCAGATGGATGTGAAGACCGCATTTCTCAATGGCTTCATACAGGAGGAGGTGTACATTGAGCAGCCACAGGGCTTTGAGGTGCATGGGAAGGAGTCCCATGTGTGCAGACTGAAGAAGGCCCTTTATGGCCTGAAGCAAGCTCCCAGAGCTTGGTACTCCAGGATAGATACATACTTGCAGGGGATGGGTTTCACAAAGAGTGAGGCAGATCCGAACCTTTACTTTATTGTGATTGGTGAGGAGCCTCTCATTCTGGTGCTGTATGTGGATGACTTTATCATTACAGGTGCAGAGAGACTCATAGAGCACTGCAAGAGAGATCTTGCGGCGGAGTTTGAGATGAAGGACATCGGCTTGATGCATTACTTTTTGGGTTTGGAGGTGTGGCAGGAGGAGGGGCATTTCTTCCTGGGGCAGGGGAAGTATATTGTGGACATCCTTAGCAGATTCCACATGGAGGATTGTAGACCCATGTCGACACCGATGATCACCAACTGGAAGAAGCTTCATGCTTCGGATTCCGAGTTGGTGGATCCCACATTGTACAGGCAGCTGATTGGTTCCTTGATGTATTTGGTCAACACTAGACCAGATATCTGTTTTGCAGTCAACACGATGAGTCAGTTTATGTGTGAGCCTAGGAAGGTTCACTGGGTGGCTGCAAAACACATTTTGCGGTACTTGCAGGGGACAGTGGATTATGGTCTGGACTACAGGCAGGGAGATGGAGTGAGATTGGCAGGATACACTGATTCTGATTGGGCAGGTTGTGCTTCTGATAGGAAGAGCACTTCAGGGTGTTGTTTTGGTTTGGGTTCAGCAGTAGTGTCATGGTTCAGCCGGAAGCAGCAGTCAGTAGTACTGAGTTCAGCGGAAGCAGAGTATATGGCAGCCAGTCTAGCTAGTTGTGAGGCCATCTGGCTTCGCAAGATGTTGTTTGGCTTATTTGGTCAGCCGTTGAGACCTTCAGTGATTTACTGTGATAATCAGAGTTGCATTAAACTCACGGAGAATCCAGTATTTCATGACAGGTCAAAGCATATCGGGAACAGATATCATTTCATCAGAGACTATGTTCAGAAAGGAGTTGTGAAGCTTGAGTATATTTCCACTGATGAGCAGGTTGCAGATATTCTTACCAAAGCCTTACCACGGGGCAAGCATGTCTACTTCAGAGACAAGATGGGTGTGGTGAGGAACACCTTCCTCGGTAAGAGGGAGTGTTGAAATTTGGTACCGGAGGACAGGTGGTTCCCTTAGGCTTTGATCTTTGGCCTAGGGAAAAGTGTCCAAAAGAATTTAATTTTTCTCCTAAAGTGACTTTATAATTTTATAAAGTTAAATCTAATTTAAAAGTGACTTTAAGTGATAAAGTTACTAAGTCTAATTTTAAAGTAAATGAAAAATTAGAAAGGAAAAGTGACTTTGGAAATAAATGACTAAGTGGGTCTTTATTAAAGTGGGGTGAATTAAAAAATAGAAAGTGAGATTTAAATGAGCATTTAATCTCAACCATTGATCTAAATCTATTTCAGCCATTGGATTTAGAGATCACCCAAAAGTCACTTGGATCACCCAAAAGTCACTTGGAGTTATATTAAAGGAGGAAAAGGTCATTCATTCTTTCATGAGCAGATTGGGAGAAGGAGAGCAAGAGAGCAAGAGAGATTTCTGAGCAGGGAGGAGAAGGAGACAGCAGCTTGGCACACATTCCAAGGCAGCAGTTGAGCAGATTTGTACAGCTGATTCAGCACATAGTGAAAGGCAGATTTTTGCACAAAAATCGAGGAGCAGTTTGCTGATTTTTCTGCACACAAAACGGAGGCCGTACAGAATTTATTGCTGTCATGTTTGCTGTAATTTCCAGATTGCTGTGAGGCACGGGAAAGGAGATAAGTTGTAAATTTGCTTGCTGATTTTTGCTGAATAATTCTCACTGTAAAAAGGCAATTTTCAAAAATAAAGAAGAGCTCTCAAACTGGTTTTCCCCAAGAGTTGTAGGGGGTTTTTCCAGGGTCACATTGACCAAAAATCTCAATGTTTAAATGTGTTTTAATGGCTGTTTATTACTGCTGATTTTTATTTCTGCAATTTCCAGCGTTCTGTAAAATTTCCAGAATTTGTGTTTTCAGCAAATTTATTTTTTTCAGCTTGTTAAATGTATGGTTATGGGAAAGGGCATTTAACTATATGGGAGAAATAAGGAGAAACTGAAAACCGGGGTGGGAAAACAGAAATTTCTACAGTGGTGAGGAACACCTTCCTCGGTAAAAGGGAGTGTTGAAATTTGGTACCGGAGGACAGGTGGTTCCCTTAGACTTTGATCTTTGGCCTAGGGAAAAGTGTCCAAAAGAATTTAATTTTTCTCCTAAAGTGACTTTATAATTTTATAAAGTTAAATCTAATTTAAAAGTGACTTTAAGTGATAAAGTTACTAAGTCTAATTTTAAAGTGACTTTTATAAAGTCAATGAAAAATTAGAAAGGAAAAGTGACTTTGGAAATAAATGATTAAGTGGGTCTTTATTAAAGTGGGGGGAATTAAAAAATAAAAAGTGAGATTTAAATGAGCATTTAATCTCAGCCTTAGATCTCAATCTATTTCAGCCATTGGATTTAGGGATCACCCAAAAGTGACTTGGATCACCCAAAAGTCACTTGGGGTTAGATTAAAGGAGGACAAGGACGAAAAGATCATTCATTCTTTCATGAGCAGATTGAGAGAAGAAGAGCAAGAGAGCAAGGGAGATTTGTGGACAGTGAGCTGCGGAGTTTCAACAGTGGAGTTTCAGCAGCGGATTTTCAGCAGCGGAGTATCAGCTGCGGAGTATCAGCAGCGGAGTATCAGCAGCGGAATATCAGCTGCGAAGTATCAGCAGCGGAGTATCAGCTGCGGAGTTTCAGCAGCGGAGTATCAGCGGCGGAGTATCAGCAGGGCGGAGTTTCAGCAAGGCTGAGTTTCCGCAAGTCTGTACAGCGGAGTTTCAGCAGGGCGGAGTTTCAGCAAGGCTGAGTTTCAGCAAGGCTGAGTTAAGTTGTAAAAGTTTGCTTGCTGATTTTTGCTGAATATTTCTCTTACTGTAAAAAGGCATTTTCCAGAAATAAAGAAGAGCTCTCAAACTAGTTTTCCCCAAGAGTTGTAGGGGGTTTTTCCAGGGTCACATTGACCAAAAATCTCAGTGTTTAAATGTGTTTTAATGGCTGTTTATTACTGTTGATTTTTATTTCTGCAATTTCCTGCATTCTGTAAAATTTCCAGAATTTGTGTTTTCAGCAAATTTATTTTTTCCAGCTTGTTAAATGTATGGTTATGGGAAAGGGCATTTAACTATATGGGAGAAATAAGGAGAAACTGAAAACCGGGGTGGGAAATGAGAAATCTCTACAATTGAAACCTTCACAAAATAAATATTGTGGAAGAAATTAAAAAGCTGGAAGAATAGATGCACACACACAAATACACAATTATTTTTGGACAAAAGTCCTCGGAAAAACCCAACTCAGGAAAACCGGTGCAACAGTTGAGGGTTTTTAATATTATGCAGCAGTAAATCTAAGTACAAGACTATGGATGCTCAAATCTAGCAATCCATATAGAGAAATGGCTAACAATAAATCTAGTGAGAAAATTCCCACAGGCGATCTGACACTGACCTTGCCTCAGGTTGAGTTGCTCTTTGCTGCCTTTGAGCAGTCACTATGTCAACCTACGCAGTACTGCATCCCACAAATCGGAACTGCTTTTCCTCTCCCTATCTGATCAGCTGTTGTCTGGAATATGGATCCTCGTAGCCTCCAGACTCTCTCTCTAGCTTCTGGCACTGAATCACTGCTTCTCCCCAACAAAATATGAAATCCCCTCTGAAGCATTGCATTGCCTTTGTGTGGCTTTGCGCTGCCTCTCTGTTGCACTCATTGCCTCTCTGTAGTGCACTCACTGGAACTAGAAAAACTTCCTCCAACCTTACTATCTCTACCCCTCTCTCACTGCTTCGAGCTCACTAGCTCTCTCTCCGGCAACTCAATGCTGCTACTCAGGAAATCGATCTGCCAGTGAAATCGAACTATTGGTGTGTCTTCTCCAAGCCCCATCGAGTTTCTTCTTATAATCTCTCGTTGAGACATCAACGGCCATGATTAAAACTTAATCGATGGCTAAGATTAACTAGAACTCGATCCATGTCTTTTTCTAGAAGATTCTCACCATGACTTAATTAATACCCTTTAATTAATCATATTTCCTAAGTTTAGACTTAGGAAACATTAAAAACTGATTAATTATTTTAATTAAGTCGTCTCTAGGTGGAATTTCCATAAAAAAAATTCTAGGTTTTGGAGAATACATGTATTCTAGCCTCTCCACCAAATTTCGTGGCTAGAACACATCCGATGCTACAAAAACTAACATCATAGATGCTTCTTTGAATATAATCAATTTTTAAAAATTGTCCAAAAGGAGAAAATGATTAATACCAAGGACAAAATGACAATAATAGCAATTGGATAGTGTAAGCAATATTATCCAGGTATTCCCGATGTGTTAAAGGATAGCCTCAAATCACAAAAAGGAAGAAATCAGCATGAAATGTAGGCTGATTTGAGTCTAGAATTGTGACGTGAGCCCACATGACACAGGCCCAGAATAAATTCTATACAAGATCGCTTGAAGTAGACTGTTGGGTGACCTCAACAAGGATAAACCAATATAAACAGGGAAGAAGGTTATCAAAACCATGTTTGAAGAGATAGTGGAGTATGCAATGCAACAATGTGCAAGAAGAACCATACAAAGTAGTGCCAAGAAGAGCTCTCAATTGGACCTATTACCACCCTTTTACCTCATGAACTATCACATTTAAATTAAAGCCCAAAATATTGGTATTAGTCTATGGGCAACTTAAAGGGGCTACACTGTCACATCAATAATTCCCTCTTCCAATTTTGGCCAGCTCTCCTCTAGCTCAAAGGGGGGCTTCCCTAAGATAGGATTACCAAAGCTAAACAATGAGGCACAAGGAGATAAAAGAGAGTAGCTTTAGTAAAATGATGTACAATATACTTTATAGAAATGGGTGATGGTAGATTGCTAACACTAGTGTCAATCCAAGGGTTGTGAAATTAAATAATAAAAACAAAGAGGGTTTGACATCATATGGAAGGAGACATAGTCAAGGCATCAATGACATGCCATGACTAATCCGAATAGATCTTAGGTTATCGAAGTAGATGAGGACCCTTGTGCGTGATACAGCATAAACACTAAGAGTACGAGCAAATAGATAATGTGCAATCATAGAGTATTGAAAGAAATACTATAACATAAGATTATAAAGACAAGAACCAAGAAAGGCAGCGTTCAAATAAATTGACAACCCAAGCTACGTCTTCAATAACAATCTCATACAATGAAATGAGCCATTAACATGTGCCATATTAGTTTATTTATTATAGAAAATATATTCCTCAACGCCCACAATTACATAGAGAGCTAAGAAGAGTTTATAACCTCACACTTAGTCTCTTTTCATGTGCAAAATCACATCAAGAGCTAAGAAGGTTTTACAACCTCACACTTAGGCTCTTCTCATGTGAAACAGTTTGGCTTCTAGAGCTTATCCATCAAGAACATACAATAGCTACATAATGTAAACTTAAAATATCCAAGAAATAAGAAAAATGGAAAGACAGCCTCACATATGCTTGCTTGTACCTTCAATTCTACCTTCTATATGATCTTCTACTAAGCTTAGAGGGGTTTTTCCTATTATTCCAACCATGAAAAATGAAGGAGGGAGGTAGGCCTTTTATAGGCTCTTGGCTCCACCTCCTCTTCCAATAAAATATGATTATTTTCCCAAAGCAATTGATCTCTCCAAGAACAAATGATAAAATCATCTTGGATTCTTCTAGATCAATGTGTTTCTCCAAAGGAAAATAATAAAATATATAATTTATCAACCTCTTCAACAATCTTCACCAAAATAGCCAAAAGTGATTTTAGATTCACTTCTCACTGAATGAATAATCGATCCGAATTGGATCCTCTTGTAAATTTTGTGTAAGATACCCCCCCTGGAATATCTCAAAATTCCCACTAAAATTCATAGTTTGAGTTTTTCACTGAAGTATTTTGTCAAATACTTTGCATGCATATGGTTGTAGGTGCATTTCTTTTGCATTTTATTTTAAAGTTTAAACAAGTGAACACAGTGCCAAATAAATACCCAAAAGGTACTTCAAAAAGCAGTATAATATTTATATTAAACTCAGAAAATATACGCCCCACTGATAGACACTTGCAACAGCAATAAGTTTAGGGGTAAATAGGAATTCTATCAACTTGATAAAGGATTCAATGCTTAAAGTCACTGAGAAACCTGGTGTATGCTCCAGCAATGCAATCTTCCAAAATAACATAGACTTTCTTGAGCAGCCCCAGCAATATAGACTTCAGTAATATATCCTCTAGGATGACAGTGACTTCTTCCAACAGCGACAGAATGTAATAACTTCCCAATGAAAACAACAGCAGACAAGGGTACTTGTAAGACCTTCAAATCTGGTACGTACAACTAAGAAATTTGTCTCCCATATACAGCAGTCACCCTCAAGCTCCAATAGACAGGGAAATCGGCCCTCCTAGAGTGAACGCAGCCCCACAGAACAGAGTTTACTCTTAACAGCAAACTCGGCCAGTAAAGATGGTACTCGACCCCTTCACAATGTTGATCTCGACCCTCCTAAATGACTCAGACTCGGCCAGAAAACAAGAGAATCCCTCGGCCTCTTTTAATAGTGCCCTCAGCCTGATATGAAAGAGGAAACTCAGCCTATGTAGCAAATATGAAGTACCCAAATTCAGGATATAAAATCAACTTATAAGTTATAACACCTTCAAATTTACTCTGTTTCAGCCAATGCCTCCTGTTACTGCTCAAACTAGTAGGGGTCCTAGGAGGGGCCTAAAGGGCAACAATGGAGCAATAGCCCGCTGTCACCATAGCTAAAGCTCCCTGCTCTTTATGGACTTTCACCGATGGGATGAGACCCGATATAAAGAGGAATCACTAGATGAATAGGTATAAGAGGAAGAGGAGTGATTTCCAACGTGTAAAGCTCAAAAATTTTTAACAAGATATAACTATTCAAAATATAAGAATTTAACTGAGTACTTACCTGATGTTGAGTACCTACCTGGCTGAAGATGCTTCTGATTTGCTCCAATTCCCGCTCCCGTTACCAAAAGACCAAAAACCTCCCAGCCAAACTAGGTACAGTCTCAGCACCAAGCCCCAAGATACTTCAAATTCGAAGTATTTTGGCCCCCATGCCCAAAAGTCTCAAGAACAACTGCTCAAGCTCCATTATTCTCTGTCTTCCTCTTGTTTGTTCCTCCTCTGCCTCTTTCTGTATCAAAGAATGTCCCCCTTTCTATAGTACCCTTCCTCCTTTTATGCCTTCAGAGACCCCTCCACCGCTTCCTCTTTCTTTATTGTTTTAATTTGATGAGTTCATAAGTTGTAGAGGCGGTCACCGCCTTCTCCCTTCCCAATTTGCTGACCATGCCCTCTTATTTATACAATATCTCCTTTATCATAATGTTATGTTTCACTTTTATTTAAATCAAATTATTTTCATAGTATTATGGTTTTATATATTTTTCTCTTTATTATATTCACTATATATATATATATATATATATATATATATATATATATATACTTTCTTTTGACTTTATAGAATATGTTGTTTCTTTTGTAGAATAATATGTATATCATAACTTTTTGCACATAATAATTTTGGGTATAGTTCCTTTGTATGTAGTAGGGTACATACTTCCTTTGTTGTGAGTTCACTACACTGAATTTATCTTTAATTTTATATAGTAGAATTATATATATGTATTATGGTGGTGGTACGTATATCATATTCCCTACTATATTCCTGTAAGTTGGGTATTCATTTCAATAGTTAATTCGTTACCTAAATACGGACGTTTTTTCAATATTAACTAATATATATACTAGTGCAGTGCAGGTGATACATGCATATGTAGCTATCATATGCATGTCTCGTGTGCATGCTAATATCTCTATGTCCCCATTAATTTAAGATGGGTCCTTACATACACCCCTCCTTTAGAAAACTTCGTCCCGAAGTTAGGGTATATAAAGTATTAATAATTATTTAGCGATAAGTATAATCATGTAAGTATTATGTTCCATAATTGGATTTTCGTTTAATGTAGGAACACTTTTAAAATTTATATTTTGAAAACTTATATTTTTGTTTTTTCTTTTTTTTTACAACTTTAATATCCATGCTTTGTCCCAGTCTGGTTCCCAAACTATTCTAAAATCATCCTATCCTTCCTAATCTCTTCCGCTCCCATCCTATCCTTCCTCTACTAGGGTATGCCATGGCTTCAGCTATACTAATCTGCGTCGACTTTATCGACTTGATTCCTCAGTAGGCATCCGGTAGTCATCATCACACATCTAGGGGAGCGTGGCTCGCACAGTCCTCCCATGACTCCAGGCTTTGGAGGATAAACAGTGGGTAACACCTCCACCCCTCCCTGTAGGACCAGGGTTATCACCCTATCATGGAATCTTATTAAGCCTCAGTGGTTCTTGAAACTTTTGTCATCACATGGCCATATTGGTAACGATGCTATCTGCAACGTAAACACTTGTCCATACATTATAACATATGCATTAATATATTCAAAATAAACAATTTATGTATAATTCATGTATGTTATCTACAATATAACATACTTGGCCCTATCCAGTTCATGTTATTAGCTTTCATATTAACCTGTAATCATTCTTTTAATTCTATCTCATCAATCATATCCATATGCATCAATGAAACAAATTTATAGATATCTTAATTCATAACATAATTCATGATTTAGATTTTATAGCAAGTTTCATATTGGTATTTATATCCTAACAATGTTAATTATATGTAAGTTGTATAGCATTTGAAACAACATCATAAGATGGAAGACAACTGAAGTCGTGTACTGAGTAATGCATCATAATTTCAGATTGAAGTAATTGTAAAATTGGTTCTCATTGCTACTTGAAGTTGCATAGTTAACATGCATTAGAGTTCAGGTTTGATATGCCCAATTGAGCAGATAACTTGATCTTTGTGCTTACTTGGGCATGCCTTTACTCGGCACATATTTAGCATGCGAATCTTGGTAACAATATGCGAGTTGGATAAAGCTTAGTTGGATGGTTTGGTCAAAAGGTTGGATATGTCCCAAATTTTCGGCACATATATGTTTCTGTTATGTTCTAGCCTCTCTGAAAACATTTGTTCAAATCGTATTTTCCCTGTTCTAAAATAGAGGACAACCTTTAAATTTTTGCTTAATGACCTAGAAAGTATTTAAGCAATATGATTTGAAATATATATATGTGTATATATATAGGTTGTATACATTGCAATTACTGATAAAATATTTCTTAAGGAATGGTTATTCCTATATCTTGAAAATGGCATTGAGTTAAGAGTTAATTATTAAACTAGTTTATTTAACACTTAATACCCTTGTAGGTGGTGTAGAGTAATCCTTTGTGACTTTGCTTGGGCCATTTTATTGTAATGAGTCCGAGTACACAATGTGGAGGAAACTTCATCATTGAAAACCTTGGAAAGGACATCAAGGAAGCAACAGTAGTAGGGTCAGATGTGCCATGCGTGACGGAAAATGTTGCTAACAAAGATGAAGAAGAGATTGAGAAAGAAAAATTCAAGGTCAAGACTTCAGAGATTGGTGTTGAATTTGTTTCATTACAACTGGAGAATGTGGGCTCTCACTAGGTAGTGTGTTCCCAGATGATGGTGAAGAGTGTGCCATTCCTTTGGTGCTTTGCTCACAGTAAGAATGCAGTAACTGAGGCAGTTTGTTCAAAGTTCAATTTTATGCCTGCAAAAGCATTGTGAAAATTATTGTGTTGGTGGGAGAGGCAATAGTTTATATTTGTCACTGGATGAAACCAGTCAGAATGATGTAAGAATGCATGTTACAAATGCTCTGGATGAAGTTTCCGCAACAATGCATTTGCAAAGATTGCCATTGTATGTCAAATAATAAATAAATAAATAAAATAAATAAAAAACTTTAGTGCAACTCTGAGAAGTTTCTGTGGAGGAATTGGGAGAAATGCCTGTTCGATTATCAGAGTAATGATAAATCCGAAGCATGGTATAAATTGTAGGTGTTATCAACACGCTTGAGTCAGAGAGTTAGAGAGTTCAAACGCAAGGAATTTTCAGCTCATTTTTTTTTTTTGGATGAAAGTTGTCAATCTATTCCAGAGATGCATGACATGGAGATTGCTCAACTAGACATCACAAGGTTGGATTGCAAGAGGTTTTAAAACCTCTGGTTCACATTAATGAGAATCCTCCTAAACATGAATTTAATCAAGGGCTTAAAGAAGTTACCAGGATGAATTACAGTTGTTAGGAAATGACAATGAACAAACAATCATCAATTCTCGATAGTTTTTTTTTTTTTTTCAGACTGCTCATGTGCTTACCAAATGAAAATCTCTGATCAAAATTCAATTTAACAGGCACAATGAAATTAATGCGTTGTTGAAAGATTCAAAATGTCATGGAAGAGGAGATGCAGTCATAGATGTAGAAACGGAGAATGATAATGGGTTTGTTTGGAAGAAAACACTTGGTACTGATATTATTATGCTCCAAAACATTGAGGATCTGAAGGTTTCGTTTTTGACAGAATGAAAGAAACTTGACAATTTTGTCATTGCTAATTTGAGTTAAAGCGATGTAGTGAAAACTCAGAGACTAAAAAAAAATTATAATTCGATAGAGCCTTTCCTTTTACAAGTCTTAATAATTTGATTAGTAAATATCCAATGTGTATAATAAAACTTCTGTTGGAAAATAAATTTTAGTTCTACAATGTCTTTAGTTTCGAAATCAAGTCTAAATGTAAAATGAGGGAAAGCATTTCTCATTCTCCTTTTATTGGGCCCTTCACAGATTGACACGGATTAGAAGCCTCATCTTAAACAGCAGTCTAATGAATTAGCATTGAATGTGTGGAAAAGTGCAACTGATTCTTGTAGACATATTATGCAGATAGTCAAAACGGTTATAGAAACAGAGGATGGAAGTATTGATAAGACTTATCCATTGGTAGACGAACCTGAAAAGATTGAGAGATCAGCTTAGTTTACACCAGAAGCCACCTATCCACAGAATCTTAATGAACTTACTTTTCAAAAAAATTGTGACTGATGGTTATCAGCAAGCAATACAAATTGCTCAGTTTAGCATGAAGATAGTGGATAGGTGTGCAAAGCAAACTGAACATGCAGCTTAGAATTTCAAAAGAGTGGTGAAGCTGTTGTCATTAGCATGGATATGGAGTGTGATTATACTAGGCAGACTGGTCTTATGAATGGGGAATTTGAAGAGGGGTAAATCTGTGAGGACTAACACAGAAATAGAGGCTGATATCACCCAGCAGAGTGCTCATATGAAGCCAGAATCTGGAGAGAGTGTTGAAGTGACCAGAACTAGCATAGAAATAAAGGATGTATAGGATATTAAGACTTGAATTTATTAACATAATTTATGTAATCAACTTTATGCAGGTTATTTATAAAATCATTATCTAAATAATTAATTTGGCCTATTTTAAAGGAATAAGGTTAATATCTATAAAGAATAATTTAAATTTACTAATTACATAAACTCCAATTAACACCTTAACTAACACTACATTTTTCATTCGTATCATTTAATTTATTTCATCCATACTCCTTTATAATATATAGTTAATTATAAATTTCATATTTCTCTTTTATTGTAGTTAAAAGAAAAGAATACCATGCCAACTAATCTAACGTGATAGTGATATAATGAAAATGTCACGTTCTAATTAAATCTAGCAAGAAGCGACCCACATGGCATTGTTCAACGAAACTCTCTAACCGATTCTGTCATTTCTGGAATCGATATCTGACCTATTTGATATGATCATTAAATCATTTATTTCTATTGAAATTTGTTCAATTCTTATACACATCTATTTTGCAAGGTCTACATTCATTATGCGGAATAGGAGTTACATTACATACAAAATTTGATATATGCCACTTCTACAATTGTAAAAATAACATTCTCTGCTGTTGTTTAAACAGCGATGGTCACATACCCTTTTAAAATTGGCTAGTAATTGGCACTTCGTCAAGGAAGTTAATTCGAGTTTCCTATACTTGATGTATCTCACTGAATCTTCCCTATTTGCACCCTTGAATGCAATATATATCAACAAATTTACATATTTTGTGTTTAATTATTTGTATTTACAGTGCTATACATCAATATATATTTTTAATTTGAAATTTGAACATTTTTTTTTTTATACTTAGATTATTTGGCAGAGTCATCCATAAGCAGGAACATGGATAACAGGCCAAAATAGATTGTATTAACTACATACTAAGTATTTGACAAGGAACTTCTACCATTAAAAAAAATATCGAAGAAGTTAGAACTCAGAAGCATCAAAACATATGATGCATACCAAAAGTGTTTGGTTATTGTCCTGGTTCCATATCAGTCTGACCTTTAGCCGGGAAATTTACCATAGACATGTCATGATTAAAATCTAGAAGAGATACAGTTCAGCAGTCTACCATACCATGAATGTAGGTTGGCGGTCAAACTGAAGGGTAAATTCAGATCAATAGTCAAATTGTACATAAAATGTAGGTCAGTGGTTTATACATTGCAATTGATCTAGGTAATAGTGGAATTTCTGCTATAAATGTAGCAGTCACAGTCCTTACTTGGGCAGCAAATGCAGGTAATAGGTATGAAACCCATGCCCGTATCATATGTATGTATTGCATATTTAATTCAGGCTGCAATCGATAAATACCATATTTAATTTAGGGTGAATGTGTTCATACAAACGACATTTCATATATCAAGTTTGACTGGTGGATTAAAGTTCGACCTTGAAAATTACTCTCACTTTTACCCTACGTATAAAGTATATATTTAATTTAATATTATATTTTACTTAATGCCTATAATCTACATTAAATTTCCATGTAAGCATGCATGGTCAGTCTCATCCCAACGTGAATATTGTTGTTGTTAGGAAAACGAATTCTATGCTTTTCATAAAAGCATATTATTATTTGAAAAAAAAAAAAATTAGCATAGAGCTTTTATGATGTATCCTAGGGTCCCAATAGCAAAATGGCTTTGTCATCGAGGTTTTATATCAATACCGGGTGTATAAAACAAAATAAAAACATGTTGACATGGTAATGTTTAAGGAATCTATTCTTAAACAATTTCATGGCTTCTTAGTAGAAAAGCAAAGTTTTCAACCGCTCTCCTTGGTACTTGTCCATACATCCACGTGTTACATCATAATCCACAACAAACCCGTAAGTTACAAAGGACGTGCCAAGCCCGTGTACCATGTGGCCACCACACCTCCAAACCGTCACGTATTTCAAATCCCACAGGAGCCATATGCCTTCACGTCTCCACCAGACTGTGCCTTTTCGACACAGGTCCAGCGCTTTGACCGAGACCAAGCGTCAAGTCACAGGGAAGGAGCCCATGAGGGTATATGGAAGACGTGTCCATTAATCTTCACAGTTTTATCGTGGTGCTCCAATATGAAGTTGAAACACAATTTGGATAACGGGATAACGGTGTATTTGTTTTCCAACAGCCTGAACAATAAGAAATCCTCGCGGTTCTCTGCCTCTCATAGTTTATATATCATGAAATTGCGGTTCAGAAATTCGGTGAGATGAGAGAATCCTCAACATAACACGTGCAATCCATCCACTCTAATTAAACATTACCAGTTTCATTTTCTATGTAGATTAATCTATTGCTTATGTTATATATTATAACTAATTTCATTAACAACCCTAAAAAAATGTTACTTTGCAAATCTCACCGTATATAAAAATTTCAACTATGATTACCATTACCATTCATTAATGGGTAACAATATGGCATCTCATGGATCAGAAAAGGCCTCTGAAAAGTAAATGGGCCATCAGAAATTAAAAAAATAAATAAATAAATAAAATTATTGGTGTTTTACTCTGTCTTTTGTGCATTGATCCATGAACCAAACACTGTCGTATTAATTCACTAATAGAATCGAACTTGAAAATCATTCTAATTTCTGTCACGACACCAAATATATATAGAGAGCTAAATATTTTATTTTTATTAATTGAATTAGTTTCTATTTGGAAATGGCATAGTCTCTCTTTTAATTGAATTAGTTTTCGTATGAATGACATAAATGAATAAAGTATCCACCCAGGTTCGAACCCTACCTTCTGCGAAGGACAAACTATGAGTAATAGCTATAAACGCGAACCTCACTCATACGTGATCAAGGCAGAGCCGAGAAGAAACTAAAACATCAATTGACTCCCCGACATATCAATTGAGTAATTTCATGGATGCACACTAGAAGAGGGTTACCTCACTCCATTTTTCGACTCTGACGAGTAAGAACGATCATTGCGATTCTTACAACAGACAGCACGACAAAAAAATATATATATTGAGACTCCAATTGCACATTCAATTATATTAACTAAATTGATTATTTTCCCAGTAAATTTTCTGGATATTACGACAACCGAGATATTATCACCAGCGCAGAGACTATTAGAAATATAGATTGACAAGGCCTAAGAAATTCATTCCTATATTCACTCATAATTTAATTTCGTGATTACATAGAATTCAACCACAGAACGTAACCGTAAATTTCTTATTTGATAAAAATTTTAGGCAGCAGCTCAACAGAAAATTACACGATGCGTAGGGCCTATGAGGTCTAAAGGGTTTGAACACACCTTCTGATACCAAATGTAAAGCTCAGAAATTTTTAACAGGATATAACTATTCAAAATATAAGAATTTATCTAAGTACTTACCTGATGTTGAGTACCTACCTGGCTGAAGATGCTTCTGATTTGCTCCAGTGCCCGCTTTCGTTACCCAAAGACCAAAAACCTCCCAGCCAAACTAGGTACAGTCTCAGCACCCAGCCCCAAAATACTTCAAATTCGAAGTATTTTGGCCCCCTTGCCCAAAAGTCTCAAGAACAACTACTCAAGCTCCATTATTCTCTGTGTCTTCCTCTTGTTTGTTCCTCCTCTGCCTCCTTTTGTATCAAAGAATGTCCCCCTTTCTACAGTACCCTTCCTCCTTTTATGCCTTCAGAGACCCCTCCACCGCTTCCTCTTTCTTTATTGTTTTAATTTGATGAGTTCATAAGTTGTAGAGGTGGTCACCGCCTTCTCCCTTCCCAATTTGCTGACCATGCCCTCTTATTTATACAATATCTCCTTTATCATAATGTTATGTTTCACTTTTATTTAAATCAAATTATTTTCATAGTATTATGGTTTTATATATTTTTCTCTTTATTATATTCACTATTTATTTTATATATATATATATATATATACTTTCTTTTGACTTTATAGAATATGTTGTTTCTTTTGTAGAATAATATGTATAACATAACTTTTTGTACATAATACTTTTGGGTATAGTTCCTTTGTATGTAGTAGGGTACACACTTCCTTTGTTGTGAGTTCACTATACTGCATTTATCTTTAATTTTATATAGTAGAATTATATATATGTATTATGGTGGTGGTACATATATCATATTCCCTACTATATTCCTGTAAGTTGGGTATTCATTTCAATAGTTAATTCGTTACCTAAATACGGACGTTTTTTCAATATTAACTAATATATATACTAGTACAGTGCAGGCGATACATGCATATGTAGCTATCATATGCATGTCTTGTGTGCATGCTAATATCTCTATGTCCCCATTAATTTAAGTATTTGAATACTTACCTGATGTTGAGTACCTACCTGGCTGAAGATGCTTCTGATTTGCTCCAGTTCCCGCTCTCGTTACCAAAAGACCAAAAACCTCCCAACCAAACTAGGTATAGTCTTAGCACCCAGCCCCAAAATACTTCAAATTCGAAGTATTTTGGCCCCTGTGCCCAAAAGTCTCAAGAACAACTGCTCAAGCTCCATTATTCTCTGTGTCTTCCTCTTGTTTGTTCCTCCTCTGCCTCTTTCTATATCAAAGAATGTCCCCCTTTCTACAGTACCCTTCCCCCTTTTATGCCTTCAGAGACCCCTCCCCCGCTTCCTCTTTCTTTATTGTTTTAATTTGATGAGTTCATAAGTTGTAGAGGCGGTCACCGCCTTCTCCCTTCCCAATTTGTTGACCATGCCCTCTTATTTATACAGTATCTCCTTTATCATAATGTTATGTTTCACTTTTATTTAAATCAAATTATTTTCATAGTATTATGGTTTTATATATTTTTCTCTTTATTATATTCACTATTTAATATATATATATATATATATATATATATATACTTTCTTTTGACTTTATGGAATATGTTGTTTCTTTTGTAGAATAATATGTATATCATAACTTTTTGTACATAATACTTTTGGGTATAGTTACTTTGTATGTAGTAGGGTACATACTTCCTTTGTTGTGAGTTCACTATACTGCATTTATCTGTAATTTTATATAGTAGAATTATATATATGTATTATGGTGGTGGTACGTATATCATATTACCTACTATATTCCTGTAAGTTGGGTATTCATTTCAATAGTTAATTTGTTACCTGAATACGAATGTTTTTTCAATATTAACTAATATATATATACTAGTGCAGTGCAGGCGATACATGCATATGTAGCTATCATATGCATGTCTCGTGTGCATGCTAATATCTCTATGTCCCCATTAATTTAAGATGGGTCCTTACACAATGCCTATTCACAAGAGAGACTTAATTGTATGGCTTTCTTGCTTAGGAAGCAAGGTGATAGGCTCTCTAGGAAGGGCTAGAAGGATTCTTAAGGCTAGGGTTTGGGAATGTATCTTGAAAAGATGATTCCTAAGCCTAGAAACCCTTATGGAGACTTGGTCTTTGTGTGATCTTTGTGGAGTTGGAGTTATAAAGTTGTGGGACCACACGGGACCAAGTGGACCCAGAATTAGGTCAAGGAGGTGGAATTGATCACTCAAGGAGGGGCTTGACCTAATTGTGGAAGAGAAGAGGATCAATGGACAAATATTCTTAAAATAGAATGAATAATCCAAATGAGGTCACTAGCCAAGGGAAAATCTATTTTTCAAGTGATCAAAAGCAAGAATGAGGAGACTCCTCATTTCGCTTTTTTTACAACTCACTTGACCCTTTTGTCACCCTTTTACCTTTTATTTTAATAAAGTCACTTTAGTGGGTTTTCTCACATTATAATTTAAAAGTGACTTTCCGTTAACCTAAGACCCATGTCCCTTTTTTCTCCACTTTATCTGTTATAAAGTGTTTGCCTGGGCAAATTGTGTTCCCTTGATTAATTTTCCATGTCCTGGCCGAAAACTTAATTAGGCTAGTTGAATATTCTCCTTATTTGTCCTAAGAGAATGGGGACATTACAGTCCTCCCCACCTAAGATTAATTGTCCTCAAGCAATTTCAATCCAAGATGTTGGAGCACTTGTTCCCCTTCCCACGTGGCATCTTCGATAGGTAAATTCTTCCATTTAACTAGGTACTCTTAGATGGTCTTGCTTCTTAGATTCCATTCCCTTACCTCCAAAATTTCTTCCGGAACCAGAATCAACTACTCTTCTTCGTCCAATGGCAAAAGCTTAGTAAAAGTGATGATGTGCTACCCCAGGGCCTTCTTGAGGCATGAAACATGCAAAACATTATGTATCTTGCACCCCTCTCAGAGCTCTAGCTCATATGCCACCTCTCCTATACATATCAAAATCTTGTAGGATCCATATAATCTGGGTTTCAATTTCTCTACCCCTTTCAATTTAAGTGATGTTTGTCGATAGGGCTACAGACGAAAATATACATCGCTCCCTACCTCAAAGCTACGCTCCACTCGATGTCTGTCTACATAAAGCTTTTATTGATTCTAAGCCATCTACAAATTATCTTTGAGGAATTGTAGTATGTAGTGGCTCTCCTAAATCCAATCCTTAGCTTTAGGTGCCCTGCTATCTTAAAACACCCAATCCACAAACATTGGTGCATCATATCCTTACAAGGCTTTTAAGGGTGTCATCCCAATCAACATGTGATGAGTGGTGTTATAACAATCCCCTCCTAAGTGTAACCACTTTATCTAGCCTTTTTGTTGGCCTGACACAGTTTCTCAGATAGCCCTCCAGCCAGTTGTTAACTATCTAGGTCTGCTCATTTGTCTACGGGTGGTAATTAGTACTCGGTGTTAACTTTGTCCCAACCAACCTGAACAACTCCTGCCAAAATTCTGCCATGGATCTGCGGTCACTGTTGCTAACAATAGTCTTTGGCAGTCCGTGCAATCGCAATATCTTTCTGAAGAATAACTCTGCTACCTGTGTTGTCCAGTATCAGGAAGGTATGGTGAATAAGTGTGCAAACTTTGTGAGCCTGTCAACCACCACATAAATGCAATCCTTCCCCTGCACTTGAGGTAACCCTGTGATGAAATCCATTGAAATGCTTTCCCATTTTTTCTCTAGAATGGGAAGCAGCTGAAGTAACCTTTTTCGAATGAGTATGCTCTGCTTTACTCTATTGGCAGTGGCACTCTCTCACGAATCTCAACACGTCCATTTTAAGGCCCTTCCATGTGAATCTTTCCCTAATCTTTCTGCAAGTTTTCAGATACCTAGGGTGCCCTGACAGTGGTGAGATGTGCGTTGCATGCATGATCTTTTCCTTAAGCTAAGACTCTGGTACTAGGTAGATCCTGTGTTTGTAATAAATGATGTCATCAATAACACGGTACCTATCATCCTGGGTCAGTCCATCAAGGATCTCACAAGCAAACTTGTTCTTAGAGTACTCAACTAGCAGGAGAGATTTCCAATCAGTTGAAATCTCCATGAGAGAGAGTGGGTGGTACTCTGGAAAGGGCATCAGCTACCACATTGTTCTTGCCCTTAACATACTCGATCTCAAAATCATATGCTTGAAGTTTATTGATCCACTTTTGTTGTCGCTCACTCAACTCTTTCTGCTCCATGAGGAACCTTAAGCTGTTATGATTTGTCTTCACCTTAAACCTGTTCCCCACCAAGTACTGTCTGAATTTGGCCAATGCATGCATGATGGCCAACGTCTACATATCGTATATCAAGTGTCGCTCATATTCCTTGAGTTTGCAGCTCTCAAAAGCAATGGGATGATAATTTTGAATCAACACGACTCCTATTCCTATCCCTGGAGCATCACACTCAAGCACGGATCGTTGAGTGAAGTCTAGTAAAGCTAGCATGGGACATGAACTCATCACCAATGTTTTAAAACTCCGACTCCGACTCGGTATCGACTCGGCCGGCTCTATTTCAATGACTCGATCGTGCTAAAAAATACATTAAATATTTATTTTTTATAAAAACACATAATTTTAAAGATTTTCATTCATGTTTTCGAACACACAGCATTAGAATATAGATAGAAGACAACATATGATCAAAGTAGGCTCATGAATATATCCATTATATCAAAATGGCACCCAGTGCATTGTCCAATACATACACGATGATGATATAGAGATCAAAACAAAAACACATAACCAAGGAGGCTATAAATGGCCTCTACAACAAAAGTTTGTGACCAGTACTATTGGCTACTACTAGAGTTGCCAACATCATCTAGCTCAGTGTTACTTGGGAGCGGGAGCGAAAGTGGGGAGCGAGAGCGAAAACGGGAGCGGGAGCGACATTTTCAGAAGCTCCTGGTTTGGGAGCGAATCCTAGAGGAGTTCGAAAATCAATGTCACTAACATCAAGGTACATAGAGGGATTGGTGCCCTTGATTAAATACGAGTTCCATACCTTAATACATGACAAAATTCAATGGAAACATTACAATCCTCCAATCCTAAAATCTTGAAAAACTGATAAGTCTGCTAGATTTTGAATGAAATCTAAAATTCTACATTCTCCATATGAAATCCAATGAGGCCGGAACCACTCTCAAACATCCTGAGTCAGTTCATAGTAATGTTAAAAATTTAAGTAAAATGATGAAAATGAAGATTAAGGAGAATGTCACTTTTACTTTAAGAATTTAACATTACCATGAAATTTGAATAGCATATCAATACTAGGAGAGGGGAATGGACCCCAAATAGCATTTAACTAATTTAGAAAACACCTTGGAGTCCAAACCAATCAGCAAACACTTCAAAATTTCATTAAAAAAATGACAAATCGTTGTTTTGATGGGGTTACGGGCCGTAAGTTATGACTCGGCCTAGTCACTCCCGAACCGTTTCCTCCCTTGAGTCACAATTCTGGGCATTAAAACGGATCAACTCGGCCGTTTCCGTTTCGAATCGGCCGAATTTTAAAACTATGCTCATCACTTGTTTCATCCTCTCAAAGGTCGCATGTCCCTCATTTGTCCAACTGAAAACTCCCTTCTTAGTGAGGTTTGTAAGAGGCATTGTCAATGGTGAGAACCCCTTAACAAACTTCTTGTAATATGTGCAGAGGCCTAGGAAGCTTTTCAGTTTTGTCACGTTCCTGGGGGTAGGCCACTCGATGATTGCCTTGATTTTATCCTAGTGTACCTGGACCCCGTCTCCCCCGATCACATGCCCAAATAAAGCATCTCAGTCATACCAAACTCACATTTGGAAATTTTTGCACAGAGCTCTTGTTCTTCTAAAATTCCCAACATCTCGTCTATGTGTTTGAGATGATCTTCTCAAGTCCCGTTGTAAATGAGTATGTCATCAAAGAAAACCAACATAAACTTTTGTAATTGTTTATTGAACACATGGTTCATGCAGGACTGAAATGTAGTGAGGGCATTGGTTAGCCCAAATGGCATAACCAAAATCTCATAGTGCCCATAATAGCACTGGAAAACAGACTCAGGATGCCATGTTCTCGAACTTTGATTTGGTGGTAGCCCGATCAAAGAACTATCGTCAAAAAGTATTTTGCTCCCTTAAACCCATCCATTAGTTCATCAATCCTCGGGATCAGATACCGGTTCTTTATTGTTTTGTTGTTAAGTGCCCGGTAATCAATACACATCCTCAAGGTGCCAACTTTCTTCTTGGCCAACACTACCGAAGAAGCAAAGGCACTAGAACTAGGACGAATGTGGTCCAACCTTAACAACTCCTCGATAGCCTTTTCCATCTCGTCTTTGTAAAACTTGGGATGGCGGTAAGGGTTGGTTATAACTGCCTAAACCCCCTCCTCTAACTCTATAACATGCTCAAACCCTCTATCTAGGGGTCTACCTAGAGGAATATCACCAAAAACTTTTTGATGTTTAAGGAGTAATACCTGGACATCATTTGGATGTTGTTGAGGCTGATCTGGTGGCTTCCTATCAAAAACATAGCACTGAACTGCCCTCTTGATGTCTCCATGCCACAACACTACCTCCATACTGTGAGATGATACTATCTTGGGTAGATATTGATGCATGGCTCACAAGACTACCTTTTTTCCATCACGGTCCGTGAACTCCATCTCCATCTTCCTTTGATTAGTAGTGTATCTTCTAATGGAATAAAGCCATTGAACTAAGAGTACCACATTGGTATCCAGTAAATCCACCACAAAGAAGTCATCTGTCAACATGTAATTCCCCATGGTTATTTCCAGTTTAGGGATCCATCTAGTGCACTCCATCTGCTAACCACCCGATATTATCACTATGAAAACATCAAACTCCTTTGTCGAAATCTCTCATCGATCCACCATAGTTGCATCTATAAAGTTGTGGGATGCCCCACCATCAATCAATATTGTCACCTTATGTCCCAACAGAACCCCTCTAACTCTGAATGTGTGGTATCTAGGAAGTCCTGACATGGATGCCATAACTGGGCCTTTAGCCCCAGCTTGTGATGTCTCCTCACTTGCTGCTTGGTATTCGTGTTCCCTCCTTATCCTCGTCATCACTGTCACTATCCAAATAAACCTCAATGTAATGGGCCTTTCCCACCTTGTCCTTTCTTGAACACCTGTGTCCTAGTATTCAAGGCTCTTGAACGTTGAAACATAGTTTTTTCTTTCTCAGTTCTTTCCAAGTCTCCTCATCCAACTTTGGTTTTCTGGTCCACTCCTTTTGAAAGGATTTAACTTGTTTGTTCTTCTGGGGGGAGGATGGTTTAGGAGGAAACCTGCTCTTAGGAACAACATCTTGCATGTCTCTAGCTCTATTGACTGCATCCTGTAGAGTGGCAGGCTTATAAGCCTTAAGCCAACCCCGTAAAGGCTTAAACAACCCCACAACGAACAACATCACCAACCGTGCATTAGATATATTAGTTACCATCACTGCCAGCCTCTAAAAATTTGAGATATATGCCTCTAGACTGCTAGTCTACTTGAGTTGTGCCAGCTCTCTGAAATGAATCTTTGGGTCCTTCTTGTCAAAGCATTCAATGCGCTTCTGTGTAAACTCATAGTATGAGGTTATGTTACGATGACCCAAAGTCACTAACCTATGGTACCACCACTCATGGGCCTCTCCATCCAGATGTAAAGTAGCCAACTTAATGGCATATGTCTTTGTCACCTGATGGAGCTGGAAATATGTGTTCAACTTATGAACCCACGATCTAGCTAGACATTTTGAGGACTATTACCCACCACCTTTGGGCGACACCCATAGGAGATTTTTTTCTCCTTTATGGTCCTCAGCCAGTAGACAGTAGCCCCTAGATAGCTTGGTGTTCCATCATCTCTGCCGCCTAAGCCAGCCATTATGCCCCCCGCCCATCTATCATGGTCATATGTTTGAAGGAGGACCTTCCAAGCCCGAAGGTATGGCTTTCATTATGTAGTTGGATACATTTGTTTACTTATCATGGACACTTTTGGACATGGATTAGTGGGGTCAGCGGAAAGAATGGGCTTAGTTTGTACTCTTGTCCCCTTTGTCCAACTTGGTGGTTAACATTGTATCCTAGTCCCGTGGGATCTCCTTTATTGGCTACTAGCTTTAGGAGTACCACTACATCGGAAATCCTGATTTTGGTTGCATGGTCCCGCTTCCCGACACCACATACATCAATCCCCTCCACTCACTATAACCCCTTTTCACATATTTCCCATCCGAGTCCACATTTGTCCATTGGGTCTTGTTGACCACTAGAGTGGCACCTGATGATTATATGAAAGACTCCATGCCCAAGGATGATCCAGAGGATACTTGTACCATCAGATATCATCAGTGAACAGTTTTTTAACTCTACTTCTATTTTCTCGTCATCTTTCTTGTACCCAGATTCCATACCTAGGGGAATTATAATAACTGATACTAGTAGTGATGATTTTTAAGTCTGTAACAGGCCTAGGATGTTGGGACTCGATCAGAAAATGAGTACACCTTGGAGTGTTTGTTTTATCTAGTTAATTATCCCTTCTTTTTCAGAGGCGGATAATTTTCTGGGTTTTTGAAGGTTGAGCCCCTAACAAATCTTAGTATTTAGAGTCAGTGTATATTACCATACTAGATCACACAAAAAGAAATCGTGGAATTTGGTTAAGTCTAGGTAGTCATTTTTTAATTTTTTAGATTTCCCGCAGGTCAAAAATTGCAAATAAAATTGTATTTAAATTGTAATAAGTGTAGTCCAGATAAGTTGTATGGGGTATGAGTAATAAAAATTACACCTCACACCTTCAACTTTCTACTATGACACACTTTGAGGGGTTAATAATGTGTTTTGAACCCTCAAAACCCACATTTCCTAAGTTTAGTGGAAATTTTGGCATTTAATTAAGCTAGAATTAAATAAAATAGAGAGATAAATTATTCCATGTGACAGAATGACGTGGAAATGACTTGGAATTTATCCTAATTCACAGAGTTGAGTCAACAGACATGTGGAGAATGACTAAGCACACTGCATCATAAATACACCATTATTTGGCAAAATCAAATTTCCCAAAGATAAAGCAGCAGTTGCACATGTGGAAAATCAAATTTATTAAAGGAACTCATGTACTAAAGGAATATTCTACGGAATATTTAGACTGACGATTTCGTGGGACCTTCTTTTACTGTTAGCTCGAGTTGTTTCTACACTTAGCTCTTCACATGGAGGATTACGAGTTTCACTTAGAGGAAATCACGCAGTTCCCAAGGATCTGCGCAGAGCATCTTTGGGATCATCATCTGAGGTGGAAACACTTGGTTTGAGTTTGATTTGGTTTGACTGGAGTTATCTCATTGCTTTGGTTCACTCATGGATATGTTTACTATGCCATATAGAGAATTCGATTTTCCTTGGGTGCCACATGAGGAATTCGATTTGCCTTGGTGTCTCTATCATCTCCACTTGGAACTTGACTTGCTCTTTCTTGGGATTTGCTCCAAGTTTAGTTCTCACATGCATTCTTCCTTGGGATTTGCTCCCAACTCTCTATATAATGAGGCTATGGGCTCTCATATTGTATCATGTTCTATGGGCTATGGCTAGCCTAAGGGTTTAAGGGTAATTTCATCAGTTCTTGGATTCATAATTGTTCATGGCAACCAAATTTCTTATGCAGGGTTGATTTAGTTCATGGAAGCCAGAAACCCTAGCGTAGGTCAAAACCTTAGTGCAAGCAAGTGATTGCACGAAAAGACGAATCTGTGTGGTTTCAAGGGGCCAAGTTCCTGCTCACAAAAAAGGGGGTCGGATTAATCCAATTGAAATTTGAAAGGCCAAAATTCGAGTATTAGGAAGCCACAAATTTGCACCGGCAAAGAAGGTCACACAATCAGCTAAAAAGAGGGTTGAATTTTCAAGTCGGTTCAAGAATTTCGTAGGCCCAATTCTCAGAAAAAAGGGGGGCCCAATTTACAAACACTTGAGGACAAGTTTCATACCCTGCATTCAATTGAAATTGGGCATTTAAGGGGTCAAGTTCCACTCATAAAAAGGGGCCTAAATTACTCCAATTGAAAGGGTCAAATTCGGATATTAGAAGGCCCCAAAATTGCATCAGCAAGGGAGGTCGAGCAGCCAGCTAAAAATGGGGTCAAATTACCAAGTGTTGGAGGCTGAATTGGTTTGGAATTTTTATGGTTCGAATTCTCAATAAGAAGAGGGTCAAATTACTCTTAAAAACCTCATGCAAATTGCTAGTTCGTTGTTGAAGGAACAAGCTGATAAAAACCCTATCTTTAGTGCAATCCAAAGGGCGAAATAACGATGGCTGAACTGGTATATCTGAAGGGACATGCTAATACAAAACCCCAGCATGAATGCCAATCTCTAGGGCGAATTCGTGAGGGTTTTTTTGGCAAATTCATAAAGGTTTCCAGGAGCGGCTGAGTGTGGGCCAAATTGGCAAAAATCATGCCAACTGATTTTTACTATAAAACCAAGGCTAAGCTATGCCTATTGGGATGGCCAAATATGGGTGTTAACCCACGTATTTGCACTAGCGTGAAGGAACGAATTATTAATTTGTTGGTCTCAGCTGACATTCTGGGCAAGCAATTTTACCAAGTTCTATATTAGAATTTAATGTAAGGATTCCTTTGAAGAATTCCTTTAGTAAATAATGTTGGAGTTTCAGCGTTTCAATTTTTGGGTTACATATTGTTTTAATTGTTGGTGATTTCCATTGTGAAAATTCTGAGTGAATTTTTATGATGGTTTTAAGCAAAATTTATGCCATAGAATTTATGAAACAAAACCCTTGAATTTTGGGAGGGATTTTTATGGTTGTTAGTATATTTAGCAGTAATGGAAAGGGGAAACCATAGAATCCCTATAATCACTTGAAATTACCAAAGAAAATTTTGAAAATTTGCAAGTTTATTGGCTCATGGACGATAGATGGAAATAGGCCTTATAAGGCCTCACAAATGCCATAAATAACTTGGTAGGAGGGCAACAACAGTTCAACAATACTTCAATGGGTTCTTTGGGTAGTGACGTTCTTATGGAGCAAAGAACAAGACAAATTAGCAAACCCTTCTCCAAAGGAGTTCATATTACTCTTCAGCAAAAGAAATCAAGGGATTTGCAAAAAGAAAAGGAAGCGGGAAATTTACTTTGTACTTGGATCAAATTTAAAGTTTATGAAGACAAGGGATGTTCTCTCTCAATTGGAGGAGTTGGACACATGCTTGTCCAAAGTAGCCCAATTTGATTGGAGGATATTAAGTTGGGCAGTGAAGCCATCAATGCTTGCCTTGATCTAGCACAAGTTTATGGAGCATCCTTGTAAGGAGGTAAGACTTGCAATTGCTTCTTGCTTTTGTGAGATCATAAGGATAACTGCTCCTATTCCCCCCTATAACAATGACATTCTAAGAAGGGTGTTACAGTTGATTGTGGAGAGCTTCCAAGGATTGCATGATATCAAGGACCTTACCTTTGGTAAGAAACTCAAGATCTTGGATATGGTGGCCAAAACCAGAATGTGTGCCATTATGTTCAATCTAGATTGCAGTGATTTGATTTTTCAAATATTCCACTATTTCTTCACCAACATTAGAGAATATCATCCAAGGATTGTAAAAACCAACATGCAAAATATATTGTCCTTGATTTTAGGTGATGATGATGCCATTTGCAAGCAGTTGCAATCAAGTGTTGGTTGTTTGGAAAAAAGAGCAAGTTGTTATGCTTGCCACTCATGAACTCTCAGAAATATTGATTGAGCAGAACCTTAAATGGTTCAAAAGGAAGTTAACTAAAAGAGAGTTAAATTCAGTGGGGTTGCAGGTCACACGTTATGCCAACAAGGGTAGGAACCAAAAGGGAAGGAAGTAAAATTGTCCATCATAGCAAGGAAGGAGGACGATTGGTCACTACGGAGCAATTGGAAAAGATTACTTGCAGCCAAGGGATGTTAAGGACAAAGGAGTAGGTGAAACCATGGAGCGTGCAGTCGATCCTATACCCCAAGAAGGAAACATGTCAGCTTATGAGGAACCAGTAGAAGAAGAAAGAGTCAGTAAAGCACAGTCTTCATCATCTACAGACACCATAACAGAGGAGGATGACGGAAGTAGTGACAGCCATGATCGGATGGGTGAGCTAAACAAGTATGAAAAAGTTGCAGATTTGCAAGAGCTTGCATGAGGCCTCTTAGAAATAAAGGAAAAACTCAAGAGACTAAAGGATGCAATATTGAAGAAGGATAATGAGCTTGAAAAATGGAGGACCAAGAATGCAAGGTCAGTTGTCAAGCTTTTTAATATTGAGGCGCAGTTGAAACAACCGGGAGGTAAACAATAACTAAAAAGTGCAATCTACAGTAGCCCACTTTAGAAATACATAAACAAGGTTTGCAGCACATTGAACTCATAATTGCAGGAGAGTAGAAGTTCAAGCAACAAGCAACCTTGCACATTATAAGCCAAATAGAGAGATGATGTTGGATGAATGGATACAAGCTTGCAAATGTTTGAGTGAGATAGCAAGTATATCAAGATGCAAAAACAAGAGTCAAAACTATGGCATAGTGGAACCTCAATTATAATTAGAGTAGCGCAACATTAGCATGATCATCTATTTCAGGGTTTGCTAATGTCGGGTGGGAGAGACACTCTCTGGGAAGTCAGGGACTTCATAGGTGTTATGGTGGCAATTGACATCTACTATAACAGAGGTCCCCAACCCTTAGACTGGAGGGAGATTATGAGTTGGTACCCTATCAAATGAGAAACTTATGGGAGATTACTTCTAACGGGGGTACAAAACAGTTGGAGTGTTAGGACATTAGGGATGCTAGATTCCCTATTTGGCAATGGGATCTAGGAATTGGTCCTAGCATATAGATTATAGATTCCATCTTAGTGATGCAACAAGGATTCTTCATAATCATTTGGGATCTTGGTATCGAGGTTAGAATTGCTTGGGGTCAAGCAGTTTTGAGAACAGAGGACTGTAATGTCCCTTTTTTTGGACATTGGGAAAGGAGAGTATCTCATTAGCCTGGGTTACAAATTAAAATTAATTATGGGCTATGGGAGAATTAATTAATTAAAAATGACTAAAGAAAAAGAAATATTATAAGTCACTTTAACAAAAGAAGAAATATACCCATGGTATTCTGATAGTCCATGATTATTAAAGGAGATGAGAGCTCACTCCTTAGGCATGCATTTTGTAATATCCCTTACCAAGAATATTCTTCAAACACAAGCAAAACTCCAACCAGAGATGGACTAGGAGGGCATTTACCAGATATGTCGCCTCTGAAAAGAGGACGAGATCCGGAGGCTACCTAGCCCTTTCTAGACTCTGTCTAAGAGTATACAAGAAACGCACAAGTGGTATAATAGCCGAGAATGCTCATAGAGATACAAATAACAATGATGCAACATATAACAATATAACCATAAGCAGATACTCAAGAAAAGCAGAGAGAATGCTGAGCCATTTTATTATACTTAGTGATAGAATGAGTACAGGAGGTGATCAGGAAGATGGCACCTCGACTTGCACCAGGCAAGTGAAGAAATACACTCAGAATAGCAAGGAATGACCCCTCTCGAACTGCGTCAAAGCTGTTGGAGAACTGTCATGCTGCCGCTGCTGCTGCTAGAAATCAAATGAGGATTTGGGGCTGCTCCCCACCTCAGAAAAGGCTGAAACTCTGGAATCGGACTCTACTCAAGAAACCCATAAAAGCCCAGAAAGCTTTTCTGAAATGGCCGACCCCCGGAAATCACCCCCTTGGGGTTTTGCGCAATCCCTCAATGCTCTGTGCTGCCACTGAATGAAACCCTCCAGAAAACTACCTGCAACCCCTACCAAAACCCTCCAATATGCAAAAGTTGATCCCCTGCTCTACCTCTCAACACAAATCCTCCTGCAAACCCTCAACCCAGGCTCCTACAAGAAAGAACTACGTCCTCCTCTCAGTGTTGCGCAGTCCTCCAAAACGTTGATGAAACTGCTGCTGAAATACTGATGAAACTACTACTAGAATGCCGATGGAAATACCTTGCCCGATTAGGCACTCGAAGTCCCCCAGGGCTAAGGGTGAGATCTCCAAATGGAGACACTCAATGCACTAAACAGTGCTGCAGACTAGCTAAACAGCCAGCGTGCTCTAAGACGAAATGACTATCACAAATGCTCATAACAGGAATGATCAAAATGAGGGAGCTCCTCTCTCTTTTATAGCCTTTGCCTCTCTCAATCCCAAGGCTCACCTCCTCCTGCATGATTCCCCTCTTGCCATGTGTTTCTTCCCTCCTGCGCAGTTCCTCCATGTGTCTGCGTGGGCTCCATTTCTGCATCCCCCTTTGGCCCCCTTGGCTCCCCTTTAAGTCACAACGTTGTACTACTAGGAAGTGACTTTTTATTCTAAAAGTGAGTTATGTCCCCCTTCCTCACTTTTTTATTTACAAATAACTATAGAAGGCAAAAATTAAACAAAATCGAATATTCCAATTAGCCATGGCTAATTAGGAATATTACACATTTGGGATTATTGTTTGTTGTTGTTGAGTTGAGTGTAATGTTTCCATTTTCTAGCTTCCCTTATGATGCAGTTATGGTGGATTTCCAGAGTTAGTGTCAATCAAGTCAAAGGAGCGAGATTACATCATCGGTGCGCCCGAAAGCATTTGAAGGAGTTTTATGGGGTCCGATGGGGTTGACTTACTGTATTTCGTCATCATGTTCAGTTCTGCACGGTTTGTTCTTGGGTCCATTGCATTCTGATGATTCCTGTAAAATGAGGATATTATCAACATATTTTAATTAAATATGCTAAAGGTGTCATTTGGGAAGGATTATTTGGAGAAACACCTTAGTGTAACAGCTCGTTGGAATCGGAATGAAGAGATCTACAGGATAGGATGATGGAAAGTGACTTTTAGTGGCCTTCGGATTAAGAAGTGACTTAAATAAAATAAAAAAGTCACTTAAATAAAAAATAAAAAAAAGAAAGCCACTAGAATAAATATAAAATAAAAGTGCAAGGGTAGGAGCTTTTATAATGGAAATAAAATAATAAAATAAGTGCTTCTAGAAGATTCTAAAGAGATCCATCAAGACTTTATAAGGATGGGGAGCAAATCATTTGGGCATATCTTGGATTTGGAGTATTTTCTTGAGGAGAGTTTCTGGGAACTAGGGTTTTCAGGATCGGAGAACACTAGGATGAAAACCCTTGGGTTTCTTGGTGTGTTGGACAAAACCCCAATTCACTGTTGAGTATATTTCATCCAAAAATCTCATGGAGCTTCATCGGCATCAATTGTGAGGAAACTTGGAGCAGATTTATGGATTGGAGTGTGGATCACTCATATCTCCAATTTGGGCATCATTTCCAATTGCAGTTTCAGGAGGCTAGGAACATTATTGCAACACTATTTTGGAGGCCACTCTCAGCTATTTCTCCAGCGCAACTATTAGTAGTTTGTATTGGCATGTAATCTTATCCCATATTAATATAATAAAGTTGAGTCTTGTCGCATATGCTTCATCTGTATTTTTGAGTTGTAGCATTTGGGGGTTATATTTGCAAATTCATTGTGTTGGTATTATGACATGTTATTTTGAAGTTCTATAAAAATTATTAAAAGAAATACTGTAGTGTTTTGGAACACCTTAAATTTTAATTGTTCAGAACTTCATAATCGTATCAGAGTTGGTTTTCCTACCAGTCAGAGGGTTTCCTTGTCAAATTGTTGGGCCATATTTATCAATTGTTATCAGAACCAGAATTATCGTTTTACATGCAAGCCACATTAATATTTTGGCAAAGGGTCGAGATCGTGGTTGTGATCTAATATTGAATCTGCCAGTGCGTGAGGGTTGAGATCCATACAACCAAATTTTCCATTTGCCAAATCAAGCTTATAAATCACATTACTACTAGTACAAAGGGGTCAAAAATATTTGAAGGAGGTTGTGCTAGTTTTCTTGCTTGGACCAGGTCGAATTGAAGTTATCCGAATAGGAGCGCGAAATTGAGATTTATTGAAGTCGAGCTCTTCACTATTAAAGGCCATGTAGAAATTCCTTGTAGATTCAAACTGCTAATTGTAATTTACTAAAACAATAGACTTGAATCTACTCTACTCATCAGCGGAAACAATTAAACGATCACGAAATCACGAAGCATACAAGAGAAAGAATTCAATCAACACATTACACAATGATTTCCTGGGGAAAGCCACAGCTAAAAACCCCTGCTATCTGTATATTGCATTAGTCAGAAAATATGAGAAGATTACAATGTTTTGCTCAAGCCCGAGCAACCTCTACACTATCTCTATTTGTCTCACTGCTTCCTAGACAAGCCCAGGCCAATACTTAACCAATTTCTCGCTTGCCCAAGTCCCTATTTCCTTGTGTTGTTTCCTTGGGAATTAGCCCCCTATTAATTAAGGAAATTCCTCAATATGAATTGCACAATCCTCATAGGCCTTCCTTTGACTGCATGCACCACCTGTACAATTCGGATGATTATACAATTGATAGTACATTGTCCCTAAACTCCAATCTCAACTGGGTAACTCTCAGATCTAACATGCATGAGTTATTTATGAGTGAATCATCAGTTAATTGGTTGAACACATGAAGCAGTACCGCACTGTATGACCTCCTACTAGTTCCTCCATCAGTTGGAACTAGTTTAACTGACTTTAACTTAGTTAAACTAAATTACTTAATTACAACTCAAAATAAACTCAACCAGGGCTGTAGGAGACACTCTACATGATTCAAGTTAGACCCTCAACTCGAATTAACTGAGCCAACTAAGTCAATTTAACTTAGTTAACTCGTACAAGTTGCCTTGTGATGTGGAATTACAATTTTATTCCTAATTTAATTCAAGGACAAAATTAAATTAGGATTTTCTTGTTGCATTTTCAACACTCCCTCTCAACAAGAAAGGGATTATCAAATACCCCAATCCTGCCTCTATGAAACTCGAATTTGCCTCTTGATAGTGCCTTAATCAAGATGTTTGCATCCTATTCCTCTGTAGGAATGTACTCCAGCAACATGATTCTCCTCTGCACACAATCTCGTAGATGGTGATACCGAATGTCGATATGCTTGGACCAATCATGAAAAACTGGATTCTCAGAGAGTTTGATACAACTCTAATTGTCACAGTAAATCATTGTAGGATCCATCTGCTGACCAAATAACCCAACAAGGATCTTCCTCATCCAGATAGCCTCACAAGTTGCTTAACTAGCAGCCATGTACTCTGCTTCTGCTGAACTGAGTGCAACTGATCTCTACTTCCTATTGTACCAAGAAACTGTTGCTGACCCAATAATGAAGACCCCCCCTGGTGTGCTCTTCTTGTCGGAAGGACTCCCTACCCAATCTGCATCTGCAAAACCTTGCAAATTCACTCCCTCTGTCTGTTTGTACCAAAGACCAAACTGAGTGGTGCCTCTCAGGTATCTCAACACATGTTTAGCTACCTTCCAATAGAGTTTGGTTGGCTTAACCATTGCTTGACTAAGCTAGTTAAAAACATATGTCCAATCGTGTGTTCAACAAATACATAAGTGAACCCACAAGTTGCCTGTAAATAGTAGCCTCCACTTCACCTGAAGTAGCATCCTCCTTCCTCCAATTCCCTGCTAGAGGAGTCTCCATGTGTTTGCTACTCTCCATGTGGAACTTCTTCAGTATCTCGTTGGCATACATTCCCTGAGAGAAACAATTCCTCATCTCCTTGTCATACTTCCATACCAAGGAAATAATGCATGAGCTCCAGGTCCTTCATCTCGAATTCTCTTGCAAGATCCTCTTTGCCAAATTTTAAGAGCTTCTCATTACCTGTTAGAATTAAATCATCGACATAATATACTATAATCAACATTTTACCTTCAACAACAATATGGTAAATGTTTGCATCTGCTTCACTTTTGGTGAAGCCCAACCTGGGAAATAGTTGTTTCCAATCCTAGTGTACCAAGCATGGGGTGCTTGTGTCAATCCATACAACACTCACTTGACTCTACACACATGCGACTCTCTGTTGAAGGTCTCAAATCCTTCTGGCTGCTCAATGTACACCTCTTCCTTAATCACTCCATTGAGGAATGTTGTCTTTACATCCATTTGATGTATCTTCCATCCCATCTACACTGAAAGTGCTAGTATAGATTTGGTTGAAGAGTACCTTGCTACTGGAGCAAAGGTCACCTTGTAATCAATTCCTTCCACCTGAGAGAACCCTCTGGCCACAAATTTGGCCTCGTATTTCTCCACACTCCCATCTGCTGCTTGCTTTACCTTGTAAAGCCATCTAGAACTCACATTGACATGTCTATTGGTCTTGGGACCACTTCCCAAACACTGTTTCTGATAATGGAGTCATACTCTTCTACCATGGCATCAACCCATATTGGTTTCTGCATTGCTTCCTCGAATGAGGATGGCTCAATCTCTACACTCTCACTCATCAGAGCCATGTAGCCAATGTACCGATCTAGTGACCTCCTCTACCTGTGCTGTGATGTGGGTGCTCCCACATTCTCTCTAGCATCATGCATCAATCTGTCAGCTTCTCTGGTGCGCTTCCTTCCATCTCTGGAAGTCTTTGCATGAGTGGGTGCTTCCACTCTCTACTCCTCTGCATGTGGTTGCTCCACATCATCCTGAGGTTCTTCCTTTGGAGCTAAAAGCTCCTCATCTGCATGTAACTAAAGCTCCCTCTCAAGGGAACATCTCATGGCCTTCTCTTCATCGAACTTCACATCTCTATGAACAACTATCATCCTGTGAGATGGCAAGTACACCCGATAGTTGTGAGGTGTATCAGTGTACCCCACAAATATGCCCAACTCAACTGTTGGTTCTAGCTTTTTCCTTGCATCCTTGGTAACATGACAGTAAACTGATGAACCAAAGATCTTGAAGTGTGCCACATCTGGTTTCTTACCTGAAAAAGCTTCTTCTGGTGTACTCATCCCGAGAATCCGATGAGGACTCTTGTTTTGCACATATATAATTGTGTTGCATGCTTCAACCCACAAGTGCAACGATAGGCCTTGATCATGCAACATTCCCCGTGTAGCTCCCACAATACTTTTGTTCTTCCTTTCAGCCACCCCATCCTGTTGTGGGTTATGGGGTGCTATTAACTCTCGTCAAACGCCTTTTATGCACAGAAGTTCTTGAATTCATTCGCCACATATTCTCCACCGTTATCGCTCCTGAGAGCCTTCACTTTCTTGTCGGTGTCTTTCTCAACAAGTGCTTTAAATTCACAAAATTTAGAGAACGTTTGATCTTTCTTCTGTATGAAGAAAATCCAACACTTACGTGAGAAATCATCCTACAAATATTATATAATACCCTGCTTGGTCGTGGAGGTTGTCGAGAACAGTGACTCCACACACATCTGAATGAACTCCTTCAAGGATTGCTTGCGCTCGATTGTCCTTATCATGAAAGGTGGCTTTGGTGTACTTCCCCAATGTACACCCTTTTCATGTATCTCTCTGCTCTAGTGCACCCTTGGGAAGTCCTGTAGAAATCTGCTGCATGATCTTCAAAGCTCTGTGGTGCAAGTGGCCCAATCTTCTATGCCACAATTCACCAATGTCTCGGCTCTGCACCTTCTCTGTTTTTGTGCTCAAAGCAGCACAGTCTTCTACATCCAATTTGCAGAGGTTCTTCACCTGAACCCCTATCTTCTTTACTTGTCCTGAGGCTATGTGACAAATGAAAGTCTTTCCTTTGCTAAATATCACATCGTAGCCACGGTCCTCCAATATAGCAACTGAAACTAAATTTTTCTTCAGACCCGAAACATACATGACATCTTTTAATGTGAGAGGAGAACCAGTCTCCCTCTCCAAAGTAATAGTACCAATGTCGATCGCATTATACCTTCCATCATCTCCCATTTTGATGTGCATCTTGAGGTCCTTCTCCTCCAAGTCACTGAAAAATTCTTTGTTGTCGGTCATATGGAATGAGGCTCCACTATTCAGATACCTCACACTACCCATCACTGACATCACCATGCAAGAAATGACGGTGAAATCCAACTCGAATTGTGAAGCAAGAGCTTCACCTGCCGCTCCTCCTGAGGGCTTCTTGTCGGCCTTCTTGTGCGAACACTTCGTGGCATATTGTCCCAGCTTGTGACAGTGAAAACATTTAATCTTCGACATGTCCTTCTTCTTGTCTGCCTGACTAGAATCTAATTTGAAATGGGATGACTTCCCTTTCCCTTTCTTTGTCTTTCCAGCCAAGGCACAATTCTCCTGATCATCATGCTTGGATGAGGAACCATCTTTGTGTTTCATTGAATCTCTTCTTGCACCACGTCGAACCACAAACGCTCCCACTCTGGTAGCTTCTCCCTCCTATTTACCGAATCCTGGTAGTTGTGCCAGCTCTTGGGAAGGCCTATAAGTGCTAGGCTGACCAGATCATCTTCAGCAATTGTAACACCAACACTTCCAAGCTCATCCCAACATTGGGTGAACTTGGTCAAGTACTTTGGTATTATGTCACCCTTCTCCATCTTGATTTTCCTAAGCTTATCCTTCAGTGCCAACTTCATGTGGTCATTGTTGTTCTGAAATAAGTCTATCAAGGCCTTCCACATTGCATATGGATTTTCCTTCCTGTGGAGGTTCGAGACAATATGATCTCGAACTCCTTCTAGTATGATCCTTCTCGCCTTTGCAACACATTTCCTCCAATCTACCAAATTTTGAGCATCAGTTGTTGGAGGCTTAATAATATCTTTGTCTATGAATTCCTTCAGCCCGTTGTCTTCCAACACAACCTTGATCATGTCCTCCAAGCAATATAGTTCGAACTACCTTAAAGGGCATATTCAAGTCTCAATCCGTAGAACGACACCCTGTTGGCTCTGAAGAATGATACTGCAAATTCGATTTCACCTGCAAAAGACAAACTCATATTCCCCTCTTCTAGAGTGATTTATGCCCTGATACCATGTAGAAATTCCTTGTAGATTCAAACTACTAATTGCAATTTACTAAAACAAAAGACTTGAATCTACTCTACTCATCAGCGGAAACAATTAAACGATCGCGAAATCACGAAGCATACAAGAGAAAGAATTCAATCAACACATTACACAATGATTTCCTGGGGAAAGCCACAGCTAAAAACCCCTGCTATCTATATATTGCATTAGTCAGAAAATATGAGAAGATTACAATGCTTTGCTCAAGCCCGAGCAACCTCTGCACTATCTCTATCTGTCTCACTGCTTCCTAGACAAGCCCAGGCCAATACTTAACCAATTTCTCGCTTGCCCAAGTCCCTATTTCCTTGTGTTGTTTCCTTGGGAATTAGCCCCCTATTAATTAGGGAAATTCCTCAATATGAATTGCACAATCTTCATAGGCCTTCCTCTGACTACATGCACCACCTGTACAATTCGGATGATTATACAATTGATAGTACATTGTCCCTGAACTCCAATCTCAATTGGATAACTCTCAAACCTAACATGCGTGAGTTATTTATGAGTGAATCGTCAGCTAATTGGTTGAACACATGAAGCAGCACCCCATTGTTTGACCTCCTACTAGTTCCTCCATCGGTTGGAACTAGTTTAACTAACTTTAACTCAATTAAACTGAATTACTTAATTACAACTCAAAATAAACTCAACCAGGGCTCCTATAATGTAGGAGACAACCTACATGATTCAAGTTGGACCCTCAACTCGCATTAAATGAGCCAACTAAGTCAATTTAACTTAAGATACTCGTACAAATTGTCTTGTGATGTGGAATTACAATTTTATTCCTAATTTAATTCAAGGACAAAATTAAATTACGATTTTCTTGTTGCATTTTATACAGGCCAAATTTAATTGCTTACAGAGCTAAATTTGAAGTAAAAGAGGCTGCAATTCTTCTTGGGGCCAAATTTGTAGGGGATCAATTTTGTGAGTTTACAGAAGCTACTTTGTGACAAAGTGATTCCCTGGTGTGATCAAGAATGTGGACAGAGTCATGGAAATAAAGAGTGCATTTACCAGATTCCAATAGATCCTTTGTTTGGCTGAGTTGACCGAAAGCCACATTTATGATTCCAAGGCAAAGTTATAATCATGTGCATGGATCGAGAGCTAAAATTTGCTAAGTCAGACCGAGATCACCTAATCCAGGCAGCCAATTTGTGGGAGATCGAACTGTAGGTCGAGTATGTTCATGAGAAGGTCGCTTCCAAAACCGAGACCATTGTTATTCTCCAGTTGTACCTGCGCAGATCGAATTTATATGAGATTGGTGGGGTCGACGTATAGTAGCCGACTAGAAGATAGGTCGTGTTTGAATTCATGAGAAAGGGTCGATTTTTAAGATGATTCCCAGAGGAGCCGCACTGTCACCTACCCAGAGGACGAATCCTTTGCATAATTGGGCATGTTACCCACCACCAATGTGTGACACCCATAGGAGGATTTTTTCTCCTAGATTTCTCTTCAGACGACAGCTAGCATCCCCTTGCAGCCCCCAGGTAGCTCAATGTGCCACCATTCTCCACCACTTAAGCCAGCCATTATGTGCCCTCACCCATCTGTTATGATCATATGTTTGAGGGTGGGCCTTCCAACCCCGAAGGTATGGCTTTTCAATTGAGTATTTTCTCTTATTTATCATGGCAACATCTGGACATGGATTAGTGGGGGGATTCAACAGAAAGCATGGACTTGGTTTGTACTCTTGTCCTCTTGTCCAACTTGGTGCTTAGTCTTGTATTCTAGTCTCGTGGGATCTCTTCTATTGGTTGCTAGCTTTAGGAGTAACACTACATGGGAAAACCTGATTTTGGCTGCGTGGTCCCGCTTCTCGACATCACATACATCACTCCCCTTCGCTCATTATAACCCTTTTCCACATGTTTCCCATTTGGGTCCACACAGAGTTAGCCACCCCCTCCCCTTGTCCACACTTTGGGTCGAGCCTGAAACAATGCCCTAGAGGTTGATGCAGCTAAAAATAAAGTTAGAAGCATAATTTGGCCACTTACAACAGGAAATGCACCATAAAATGCAAAACATGGTCAGGACATAAAATTTAGCACGTGGGCAAAAGCCAAACATGAGCTCTACCCCTTTATCATCATGGCCATCACCCTGGTTCCTAGGGCCCTTTATATGAGCCCCCTACATCAGTATGGAACCCATGATTATCCCAACCCCTGGTGGGCAATGAACTGCCCAACCTTAAGGGGGTATTCACTGTTATATCATACACATCATGCTTCCATTCCCTAGAGCCCCGAGTAGTTAAAAGAAAGAAAAATCAATAAAAGGCAAAAGGCATATGAAGAAGTGTGGAAAAGCAAAGGCCGGGGTAACTCATGTACCACGGTTGCTCCCTCCTTCATCTATACACCCATTTGTGGGCTTCCCTCGTTATAGCTACCCTTGTACCATAGCATGTGGCTTGGAGCCTTCTCCTGCCATTATTTCAAATGACACTTGCCATTTGACGAATGTACCATGGACCTATCGCTCCCTTAGAGGTTGAAAACACCTAATAGGGTCCTTTATTAAGCTCCTTCTTGAACTTAGGAACATCTATGCATTCTAAAGCCCACTGAGAAGGGCATGCCACTATGAAGTGTCCACTTGTACCCCTAATTTGTAAGCTTATTTACTTGATTGCACTAATGAATTTTTGTACTGGAAGGTGAGGGCACAAATTGGATCTTATATAGGATTGCAGGTGGGTCTTTGCCTGGGGTTTGGCCTCCCTATATGGGATCCAAGCCCTCCAAAGGGTCATGATGGCACATGTAGGGTGAACATTGGGAGCCATGGGCCTCCTCCATAACAAAGCATTGATTGCCACACCATGGGATCCTTTAGCACAACATTTGGCTTGTTCGTGCCCCTCTCATGCATAGATGATGATGCGCTTGACCACATTGCCCAGCCGGCCACAAACTTGCACCAGACACTTGGCATATGATCTAGGGCCCACATGGGGTTTTGTCTTACCTAAGGAGACATGGGAGGGCTTGTATCATCATTCTAGCCCTTATGGATGGTGTATTTACATTTTGATCCAGTTGGAGACCCATGAGACCATTCACTGTGACCCATAGCGACTTGGGAGCACCACAGATGTTTTGCATGGAAACAAAGGGCCAACCCCTTGGTCATCATCATGAGAGCCCTCCTCTTCATTTTGGCACAAGGATGATTTGTCTAGGCCTTCCAACAACCCATTTGCACCATTTGTCTATTATTTCAACCTCATTAGGAAGGTTTGTTGCGTAATTTTGACCTACATGGTGGGCTTGTCACCAATTAGGTTGTGATTTTGCACATTAGAGTTGTTTTAGGGGCTTATTAGGCTAATTGAACTAAATCGAACCCTATGAGGCTCATATAAATTGAAGAGACCTCATTTGTATTGAACATCATCACTTGTATGTGATATTCCCACTTAGCAATATTGCTAAGGGAAATATCATTTTTTTTCAATTTTGACAAATTTTGGATTACTACTTAGGAAAAGTGGGTTGTGGGAACCCTCTTAAAAGTTTTGAGCTAAAGTAAGGACCCAACATAGGAGAAAAGAGGAAATTGAATGGTTAGTGGATGGTGGGGCCCACCCCAAGGAAGGAATATTCTCCCCTTATGGTAGTACGTACTCTTGGAGGGAAAGGGAATGGGAAAATCGAAGGATGGGCCCCACATGGGGAAATTAGAGGCACAATGACAAAATAGGAGGGAGCACTCATTTTGGGGCATCTTTGATCATTTGAACATTCACCCTTGACTAGCACACTTGCGCTGAGAGCCAAGTTTGCATGTGCTATTGAGCACACAATATTTTCAAGCGAAAATATCACCCTACCTTCGGTGGACTTCGAGTGCCAAACCTGGCACTCAAGGAGGTGTCTTGCATCATTTCAGATCTGATCAGGGAACTTGCCAAGTAATTTCATGGAGCTAGAGAGTAGGTGAGATTTAGAAGGGAAATACATAGTCATTGGAGGAGATAGCTGTGGGGCTATGATTTGTTGGGTTTCCAAAGCAATCCAAGGGCCATCATTTGTTGATGATTTGGAGGGTTTCCAGAGCTCCATTTTGGAGAGACTTGGTTGGGGCAAGCATTCATCAACAAGGACTGTGTGGGCCTACACAGTAGTATTTCGTGCCACACGTTCAGCATTGGGAGGAAGAGGATTTTGGGGCTGACACTTGTGGGGGAATTCCGGAAGGAGATTTGCTGAATATTTCAGCCATGTTGGGGACCTTCAACAGTGACATCTACAGGTGGTTCGAAATACCCAGCAGTTAGAGGAAGCTAAGAGAAATTGGGCCAAAATTTAGGGGTCAATATTTCGCCAAACCCTTTTTGGGTTTTGGTGGGTTATTGGAGGAGAGACTGGGGTTAATTTCCCGAAATTATCTGAGCACCAGAAGAGGGCCAAATCAGCCATTCTTTCCAGCCAGTAGTTAAGTTTTCTGGGGGATCATCGCTGAGCTATTGAAGGGCGAGCCATTCAACAATTGGGTAGTTGATTTCATCACTTGGGCTTTGCTAGCTTCCCTTGGTGCAAGCCCAAGTGCACATATTCCAACTTCTATTGTACCCCATACGTTATAATAAAATGGCTCAGATCAGCGCAGTTTTTGGCTTATTACATGGTGTCTAATTTATGTGGAATTTTTGTGAGTATTTTGCTATGTATGCTTTGTTTATCACTGTAAATTTTCCTTAGGGATATTACAGTGGTATCAGAGCTCATAGTCTTGGCTCAGCCTATGGAAACAGCTTTAGTCTATGACACCATAGGATAAGCAGAATGTCACTTAAAGGAGGTACAAGTACAGAAGTAGAGAGAAGCAGCTACAAATTACTCCTGACCCAGTAACCGTCGAGCCGAAAGTTGAGAGGCTAGACATGGGGGAGACAAGGTGAGTAAAGAAGAGGAGTTTTCCCAACATCTCTTGAAGGCCATCAATGATCTGTCTAAGGGAATTGAGGAGCTGAGGCAGCAAAACTGTAGCAACAACAAGGGCAAGGCGATTCAGGGGAAATTCATTTGGGTGAGGATTTTGGAACTTTAGACCACGATGCAGCGAATACACCCAACGTGCTGCTTATTTCTAGCAACCACCCAGGTCCACCATCCCCACATTTCTAACATTCAGTGTTGAAGGGTCGCAAGGGCATGAGGAGATGCCCATGGGGGACTACTTTGTGGAGTATTAGTCTTATGGGCCCAACTTCAAAGAGGCCATCACCTTCAGGGACTTTTGTCAGCTAAAGGGCAACAATAGGAGCAAGGGACAGAGCGGAGGAGGCTACACGCATGGCACCGACTTACAATGCACTATGGGGAGATTATTCCTCCCAACTTTTGATGGCTCACCCAAGAGCTCAGCTAAGGCGTGGGTTGAGAAGTTAGATGTCTACTTCCAGCTCAATCAGATGACAGAGGTGGAGGCAATTAAAATTGCCACATTGCACTTAGAGGGGGAAGCCCATGACTGGTGGTTCCATGGGTTGACCACAATGGGGCATGCAAGAGTTACGACCTATGAGGATTTCACTCGGAGGGTGTTGGAGCGCTTTGAGAGGAGAGACCCGGAGGAACACTTTGGAGAGCTGACACGACTTAGGCAAACGACGAGTACCGAGGCTTATATCTCAGAGTTTTTGAGATTGTCAGTGATGGTGCCCGATTTATCAAAGGCCGAGAGGGTTTTCATTTTCTTGGAGGGGCTAGCAGAGCCGTTGAGGGGTTTGGTGAGGTCGAATAGGCCCACCACTTTGCAAGACGTAGTTGGGAGAGCCCGGGACTTGCAGGATGCTCTACCGAGGACCAAAACGCAGATACTGCCCAAATAGGTGTTCCAACAGAGGGGGAGAGACACTAGGGCTCCACCACGAGAGCTAACTAGGGGCGTGGACAATTGAATGAGGAGAACAAGGGAGACCTCCGGAGGAGGAAGCTATGCTTCACCTGTCAGGAACCTTGGGCACCAGGCCATAAATGCACAGCGGGAAAGGCCCATTACATTGAGGTTTTCTCTGACAGTGACCAGGAGGATGACATAGAGTTGGAGATAGGCGGAAATGATAGTGTGACACGTGTGGAGAGGGGACCACCACCACCACCATTAGGGGGAGCCCCTTTCGCACCAACAGGAGGGGTCATTGCGTCCTTACGTGGGGTACCCAAAATTTTGACGTTGAGGATCAAAGGCACAGTGTAGGGATAGTGTGTCTCAGTTTTGGTGGACAGTGGGGCCAGCCACAATTTCATTGATGCACAGATGGTTCGGACTCCAGAGGAGGGGTATCAAGACCGAGGAGTTTGAGTGATTCTTAGTCCTTGTGCTGGGGGACAGGACCATGCAGTATACATGATATGCTCCCGCTTTGACAGTGACCATGGGGAACTATTCAGTGACGAATAATTTCTTTGTGGTGGATGTACCGGACACCAATGTGGTGATGGGTGTCCAGTGTCTCTATTCTCTTGGTCGAGTCACTACTGATTGGAGGAAGTTGGAGATGGAGTTTACGGGTTGGATGGAAAATTAGTTGTTCTTCGGGGCATGCATTCTTACCCTCCCCATATAGTTTCAACACACAGGAAGGAGGCTGGCCTGAGGCATGGTGACATTGAGTGGGTGATGGAGTTGAGGATTTTTGAGGTTGGCGGTCAACCCAAGCCACCACACCCTGACATACAGGCCATCCTAGACAAGTACTTGGTAGTGTTTGGGGACATACCACCAGGGCAGCCACCTGACTAGGGGTTTGAACACACAATTGAGCTAGAGTCAGGGGTACAGGCAGTTATTACCACTCCATACAAACATCCCAAGGCCTATAGGGATGAGATTGAGCGAGCCATTCAGGAGTTGTTGGCACTTGGGCACATTAGGCCTAGCTCTAGCCCCTTCGCTTCATCAGTTGTCCTGGTGAAGAAGAAGGATGGGACGTTATGCATGTGCATAGATTATCGGGCACTCAACAAAAAGACCCTGAAGAACCACTACCCCATTCCACGCATTGATGCGCTGAGAGTTACCAAGTACTTCTCCAAGATAGACTTACGTTCGAGGTACCACCAAATCAGAGTGAGGGGTTAGGACGTCCCCAAGACGGCCTTCAGATGTCACTATGGACACTTCGAGTTTCTAGTTATGGCTTTCAAGCTAACCAACGCACCACCCACTTTCCAATCCTGCATGAACCATGCGTTCCGTGGGCAGTTGCAGAAGTTTGTACTGGTATTCTTCGACAACATTTTGATCTATAGCAAGACCTGGGAGGAGCATTTACAGCACTTGGAGGTGGTGTTGCGTATTTTAGAGGAGCAACGGTTCTACGCCAAGTTGTCCAAGTGTGAGTTCGGGTTGACAGAGAGGGGCATATTATTGAGGAGGATGGCGTGAGGGTGCATGAGGAGAAGATTATGGCCATCCGCGATTAGCCAGTAACCTGGAATGTAACTAAGTTAAGGGGCTTAATGGGCATATGCACCTATTATAAGAAATTCGTAAAAGGCTTCTCACAGTTGGCAACTTCCCTCACGGATTTGACTAAGAAGGGGGCCTTCGCATGGACAGATAGGGCACAGGAAACGTTTGAACACCTCATGGAGGTGATGAGAAGTTGTCCGGTATTATCCCTCCCCAATTTCACTCGGGCATTCACCTTGGAGTGCGATACATCCGGTGAAGGCATTGGTGCCGTTTTGTCACAGGATGGCCATCCCATCACTTTTGAGAGTTGGAAACTCCTTTTGTATGACAAGTCGTATTCCTTTTACGGACAAGGAGATGTTGGCCATTATGCATGCATTGGCCAAATTCTGGCAATACTTACTGGGCAATAGGTTTAGAGTGAAGACTGACCACAACAGTCTTCGCCACTTTCTGGGACAGAAGGACCTCAATGACAAGCAGCAGAAGAGGGACAGCAGAGTCTAGGCCTACGATTTTGATATAGAGTATATCAGGGGCAAGCATAATGTGGTGGTAGATGCCCTATCCCGAACGTTGTTGGAATTTCTAAGTCTATTTGTTAGAAATCCTTCCTGTACTTTCTGATTTATTTCTTCCTACTTGTTCTGTTAATTAACAAGTTATTTACCATGTAAATACTGAAAATAAATCCAAGTACAGTCTCAACACATATAGATCATTAACTGAAGGAAAAACAAGCACACAAGTGACACCATTATTTTTGGACTAATGTCCCCGAAAAAACCCAATGCGGGAAAACCAATGCAGCTATCAGAGGGTTTTATTATTAAGCAGTTTCAGAATACAATCTGGGTGCCAGAAATAGCTCACCCAACAGAGAATGCCCTTGGCAGTAGTACCTCTCAGTCGAAGATAGATATTAGCCCCAATCTACCCCACGAAATCTCCCAGCGTCAGCATCTAGGGTCTGCGTCAGCCTCTCTAGCCTAGCGTCAACCTATTTGGCCCAGTGTTAGCCTCTCGGGGTTCTACGTCAGCCTCTAAAGCCTCTGCGTCTCCCACGCTGGCCCTCCTCAGGCTCTGCGCAGCTCCTGGCTGCCTCTACATGGCCTCTTGCTGCTTCTGCGTGGCCTCTAGCTGGCTCTGCGTCACCCCTCTCCCAGCTTCTGCGCTGATGATCCCGGTACTATCTCTACCTCTCTGCTACTGCATTCACTGCCCCTCGGCTCCAACTCTGATCACTCCTTCGATTTCCTCAGCAAGCCCTGCCCCAGAAAATCGAATTCTTGATCAACTCGGTGTGTTCTCCAACTGACCCTCAAGCCTCTTCTTATACTTTTCTCGTTGACAATTCAACGGCCGAGATTAAGTCACTAATCAACGGCTAAGCTTAGATCCAGCTTGATCCATGACTTTTGGACCATTCTAACTCAGTTTTATATTAATTTACATTAATATTTTATTTTCCCTTTGTTTAGACTTAGGGACTCCATTAAAAATATTAATTATTTTAATATCTTCCAAACTAGTTAGGTTTTGCCCAAACCATTTATGGGTCTTGGAGATCTCATGTGCTTTAGCCTCTCCACCAATTTTCAAGACTAGAGCACATCTGATGCTACCCCAAATCAATAGAGGCCTGCAACACTTTCCCTCATGAGCATTTGTCATGATTGGAAAGCACAGCTGCTAGTGGATTACTCCAAGGACCGTCAGGCGTGTGAGATCTTAGAGGGCACCTATGGGATGAGCGGTACCGCGTGATGGTAGATGTTATTTATTACAAGGGGTGCATCTATTTGATTCCTAGTTCTCAGTGGAAGGAGAAAATCCTCCACGCAGACCATGATTCACCATTGTCAGGACACCAGGGGTTCCTGAAGACTTTCAGGACAGTTAGGGAGCATTTCTCATGGAAAGGCCTCAAGGGGGATGCGCTGAAGCATGTACAGGAGTGCGAGGCCTGCCAGAGGAACAAGGGGGAGTTGACTCATCTGGCAGGGTTGTTGCAGACGCTCCCTATTCCGAAGGGGAAATGGGAGAGCATCTTGATGGACTTCATCACAATTCTTCCTATTGTGTAGGGTCGTGATTGCATTTATGTGGTGGTGGACAGATTGACAAAGTATGCCCACTTCTTCGCTATACCCACAAGGTACTCTGCTTCGCAAGTTGCAGAGTTGTTCTTCATGGAGGTTTTCCGATTGCATGGTCTACCCAAGACCGTTGTGAGTGACAGGGACAGCCGCTTCATGGGGGCCTTTTGGCAAGAGCTTTTTAGGTTAGTGGGCACAGAGCTTACACCAGCACCAGGTACCACCCCCACACCGATGGGCAGACCGAGATCGTCAACAAATGGCTGGAGGGTTACGTGCGGAACTACGTGATAAGGCAGCAGCGAGCATGGGTGAGATGGCTACAGCTGGGGACTATTACTACAATATTACCTATCACATGTCCATCGATATGTCACCTTTCCACGCTTTTTTACAGTTATGATGCTTTATCTTTTGTTGACATTGTCTTTGGAGACAGTCGGGCCCCAATGGCCAAAGATGTTAGAAAATTATATATTACAGAGCAATGGAACACATAAAATATTGCAGAAATATAAACACAGAAAACGCATAAAACAAGAGAGACGCAGATATACGTGGTTCACCCAGTTTGGGCTACGTCCACGGAGAAACAGCTACTCCTTCCTTTTATATTATCCAACAAACTAAAGATACAACCTACAACAAATCCGTTGTAATTCCCTCTTCGCTCTCAATCTCCTCTCTCTTCCTCACTCAGAATACAGATCTACATAGATGCAATACAATTCCCTCATATATAGCGAAGGGTTACCTTATAGGGCAAAAAACCCTAAATTAAACATAACTTCTACCGTCAGATCTCCGCCTAATGAACGGCCCAGATTGACTACGAAATTACAACATTTTACAAGGCAATTTTACATCTATTTTTAGCTTCGGGGGCACTACCCCTGATCCCCCTCCAGGGGGGGCTCCTAAAGGTCGCAACCGCCCCCCTGGATCCCCCTGCAGCATATATTTTACGGGCGGCTTTGCCGCCCTATTACGAACTGGGGTCCAATGCGGTGATACCTTTGAATACAGAAGATAATCAGGCTCCACATCCAACAACCTCCCACTTGGAGACTAATTATAGCAACTTCACCGCTGCTTCATTTGTTGGACAATGACTCCACTTTGGAACTTGGTTGTTTCTCATCTTCTTCATCATACTTGAAGACCAATTGAAACTGAGCAGACTCTTAGTTTCTCCCTGGTTACAACTTTTGTTAACATATCTCCAAGACTCTGGCTAGTGTGTATCTTTTCCATCTTCAACTGTCCATCTTCCAATGCTGACCGTATGAAATGGTACTTGAGCTGTATATGTTTAGTCTTGGAATGAAATGCAGAGTTCTTTGCAAGATGTATGGCACTCTGACTGTCACTGTATAACTTGCCCAACTCTTGCTTCTTACCCAATTCATCCAGAAACTTTGGAACCAAATCATTTCTTTACTAGCCTCTGTAGCAGCAACATAGCAACATACTCTGCTTCTGTTGTT